>JAFEMH010000477.1:0-600000 GCA_022495995.1 Adenophora triphylla var. japonica
CTAAATCTTTGGTCTTGGAAGAAAAGGCCAACATGAGCGCAGGCGATCGACACCGACTTTTATTTATTGTCATTGCAAAAGAAACGGTCAGTGGGAATTGTCTCCGTTGAAACCTAACCGAAAATTTTATTGTATCAGAAGGTGACATAATCATCCTCGGTATCAACACCTTCTTACCAACATTTTTTTCGGACAACATTACCCCCTCAACAACGTGCTTACCTATATATATATATATATATATATATATATATATATATATATATATATATATATATATATATATTAAAATAACAATATGTTTTATGTCAAATAATCAAATAATAAATTGTATAAATGTATAATTATATACTAAAAAATTGATTTGCATACCTAGATTTGTAACGATCAATCTTGTACCATTACACAATTCTGAAGCTTGATCTATATTTCGTAACAACATGAAGATACATCCAATCTTTAGCTTCAGTATGTGATTAGGTATTCAGAGCATTTGACGGTGTTTAGGAATTCAGTTGAAAATATTTCTTCGGCTGATTGATTAAATTTCTCGTCTTTGCATATGGCGTCAGAACTCATGTATTCCACTTCTTTTCCAGGAAAGAGCGACATAACATACTCATTAATACTGTCAACAATCTCATTTGTTGGTGCAAGTATAGCCCGATTCTGAAAAAATCCATCAACATCTTTATTCTGCATTAAGTTCGGGTATATGCAATCCACGATAGTTGAGATGGTATTGACAGAATCTCTTATCAATATGTCATCTGGTATTTTGATTTCAACTTCACCATGGTTCTTATCACCTGCAGTAATAACCAACATATAATAAATAAATATTAGTAAAAATATGAACTTAAAATGAAGTAAAAATCAATATTAAAATTGAGAGAAGACCGAAAAATTATGAAGCAGTTTTTACTAATATTAAGACGGATATAGTACATAAATTGTAACAAAGGTAGTAAGGCTTTTGAGACAGATGTAGTAATAAACAACGGATAAAATACGTATTTATATCTTAAAAGCAGTTGTTACTTATCATCTGCAGTCCCATCACCAACGGATAATAACCAATCTGCAAACGACCTGATATCCTCAACATCCGAAGAAGACGAACCACCCTACATAAATTTTTATATTTTAGTCTTATTATAACTTGTAAAATATATATACATATACATAATGTTAAACAAAATATATTTGAGAATTACCTGTAATCTCATGTTTTGTGTTAACCTTAGTACTTTGCATTCATTTCATAGTGTCGATGAACATAGTGAAGCATGCACAATATCATTTCTGCTACCCATAGGTACGACCGGAAGAATTTGTCTGAAATCTCCTCCAAATACCACAACCTTACCACCAAACGGCTTATCACATAACCGTCCATCAGGGCCACGGATAATATCTCTCAAGCTACGATCAAGTGCCTCAAAGCAGTGTTTATGTGCCATTGAAGATTTGTCCCAAATAATAAGCGATGTTTTTTGAAGTAACTCTGCCTCATCAGAACCTGGCTTAAGTTTGCTACACATGAAAGTCTTATCAAGCTGTAAAGGTATACCAAATTTAGAATGGGCAGTCCTACCTCCGGGAAGTAATAATGAAGAAATACTACTGGATGCAACTGGAACTACAATCTTCCTCTGCATCCGTAATGCAGCACATAATGTCTTCCACATAAACGTCTTTCCCGTACCTCCATAACCATACAGGAAGAATACTCCACCATTTCCACTATCGACAGCTGACATGATTTCTTCATATACTCCCTTCTGCTCAGCCGTGAGTTGTTTATACAACCTGTCGTGCTCAGCCTTCATCTCTTCTATATCATATGATGTTTCATCTAAAATAAGCTTGTTCTGTGCATCCTCAATAGCAGAGTCGATCGGCTTAGGCATATTGGTAAACTTATGCAAGCTACTTCCATTTTGAACCAATATCTTTTCAATTTCTGCTAAAGCAAGATTCTTCTCCTGTTCTTCGCTTAGTTTCAATCATGGAACATTTATGAAAAAATGCAATTAAATATATATTCAAGAGTTAATATAATAATAATTAAAGGAATACAAATTATATATATGCGTATACTACATATATAAGATAAAATATATAGGGAGTACGAAATAATATATGTCCTTAAATTAAACGTTAAAACTTGGAACTCAATATATTTGACAGAATGCATTATGATTATATAATATCTCTACATGAAAATTAGTGCGGGAGGAAAGGATGATACTATTACTGTAAGACGGTGGGAGTACGTTCATTTGTAAATATTAAATAATCAATAAATTTGTTCTCCAACCAATAACAAAACTATATTTTGTAAATAAAATTGATAACAAATTAGTGCGACACGAAGGAAGTACAAATTTAAAAATGTACTACAATCAACTTTATATCTCAAATATTCGACCAAAGCATAAACATGTATGTAATATCCATATTAGATAATTAATGCGGGACGGATGGAGTGGTGAATATTTTCGTCATACGATTGGAGTACACTATTGAAAGTAAAACAAATATCCAGTATATTTAAGGTATCCATAGTTGGGTATGACTTTTTTGGCATTACTATATATTATATATGTAAATAAGAAGCCTGGTGCAAGTTCACATCCTGGTGCAAGTTCACATCTTTGCTAAAACTCATTGTATGGCCAATATATGGGCATCTAAACCGATGTTTAACCAGTCTCATGTGTCAGTTGTCAAGAGGATGCCCCTAAGCCCTTGTCGGGTGGGGTGTACCATCCAATGGGTATGCTGCATATAAGAACTTTGATAGGCAAAATACTTTTTCTTCTTCTTTTTATAATAAATGCCCAGGGACATAATCCCCGGTCTAATCTAATTTATAGCATCAATACGTAGCTTTTTTTATGGAGATAATTATAACTCTATAAAAAATACACAATATTGATGGTATAAATTAGATTAGACCGGGGATTAGGAAGAGTCTTTGGATAGAAAGATCTAGTATTGATCTCCGGATATAAAACAAATTTAAACCAAGATACCAACTAATTCACACCTTAAGGTTATAAGAATTGTGTCTTATAAGCACATGTAATTACATTATATATTAGAGAAAATATATAAATATATGTAATATTAAATGAAAACCTATATTAGATAAAGATGATAAACTTACCCGGATTACTGTGCAGTTTCCTATAATTGTATTACATGTCATCGGAAAGTTCCTCCCAAGTCTTATCCCATACCTCGTGCGGCATAGTCATGGAATTAGACAGTAATAGGACATCAAATAGTCTTCTTAAGGCTACAGGCATTTTCCAACCAGCTGCTTCTTTTATTGCATCGACATATTCCTTGTCGTCATCTAACAAACCCAAGGCATATCAAGCTGATTTAAAGTCCTTATAGACAACATGATCAACGGTTCTCAAATCTTCAAAATTTTTGCAATCGGCTTTATGATTCAACATAATCCTCAAGTAGTACAATTCCCCACAGCCGACCGGCACATGATATATCCTTCCAATTGCAACTCGATTATCTTTCCTGCGGTGCCATTCACGTTTATTTTTTACCCACACAAAATACCTCGGGAATTCACAGTATTTCAAATGTCGACCGTCTTCATTATCACGGTTATACTCCATTCACTTAACAAACTGGGATTCTTTAACAGTCTCTGCTTTTTCAAGAACATCTTCAATGTAATCCCCTTCGTGAAAAGGTATAGTCTGATCACCCTTCATGTGAAAAGCTAACCGCTCAACTGGTGGAGTTCTATAATGCAAATCAAACCCATATATCCTTCAAATCGCCTCACATGCAGAGACATATCTACAATCAATGAACCTTTCAACCTCATCCTCTTCTTGTAATCCAAGAGTTATCCTATCGCTACCCTTGTTAATGTACTTGAACAAATATTTGATAGCCATGCTCTGATTACAATACTCGACATTGATATGTGCTCTGTACTTCAAAAGCAGATAGGCATTAAACGAAACAACATACCCATTGTGGAGATTACATTCACCCTTTTCAATAGTTGCCCCAGTGTCTCTCCGCCTATACACATGGTAACCATTTTCATCTACAATAGTTCGCTCATTAAAAGGATTGGGAAATTGCTTTGAACACCTATTATTTTGCATACACGGAGATTTCGGATTTGAAGGACCACATGGACCATGCAGCATAAAATCTCTTACTGCCTCGTACAATTCCGGTTCAGCTTCCTTTTCAGGTATCTCAGCTGAAATAAATTTGTCAACATCTTCAGCAATCTTAGCTTGATCCTGTAGATTGAGAAAAAGAAGAATATGTGCATGAGGAAGACCTCTCTTCTGCCACTCAACCGTGTACACAACTGCGCAGAAACAAAAATAAAATATTTATATCCAAATATACTTAAAATTTATCTAAACACAAAAAACTAATAATATAGAAGTTTAAAAAAATATGCGGGAGCTGGAATAAACTATTAATGTGAGACAGAGGGAATATATTATTACTGGGGACGGATGAAATATACTATTACTGCAAGTCAGAGGGAATATACTATTATCACTGAGGGAAAAATATTGCTATTAGTGCCAGACATTGTGAGTACATAAATATGAAAAAGTTAATATCAATAAAAAAATACTACTTAAAGATTATATAAAAGTTTCAAATATACCCGTGATGGAATAAACTACTAATGCAGGACATATAGAATAAAATATAACTTTGGAACGTCGGGAATATACTAATCATGCGGGATGGAGGAAATATATTATCATCACCGTCTGGCACTAATATTGCTATTAGTATACGACGGTGGAAGTATATTCTTATGAAAAAATTAATATAAAAAACAATCTGAGTTGAAGTTTATATAGAAGTTTAAAAAAAAATTGAGACAATGGAATAAACTATTACTATTACTGCGGGACGGATGGAATATAATATTACTACAGAGGGAATGAATATTGCTATTAGTGCTACACATTGGGAGTATATTACTATGAAAAAGTTAATATCAATAAAAAATCTGGCTTGAAGATTATATATTTTGGATTGTGCTAAATACAAAATGCTAATAATATAGAATTAAAAAAATTAGTGCGGGACAAATGGAGTACATTATTATAAAAACTTTAAATATCAAATATAGCTTGTTAAAAACTTTCAGAAATAAATTCAAAATATTTGACACTTACTTGCAGCAGGGCTACCGAACACTTTCCCGTCCTTAAAATCGCTGATCATTTCATCAAGTTTCATTTTGAAAACCCTCGATATTATGTCCGGTCTGTCCTCTGGTCTACATCCCTTTTCTTCAACATATCTTTTTATTTCTGGTCACTTAGGGTTACATGTAAAAGTAATAAACAGTGATGGATAACCTATCCATTTACATATTGCAAGGGAGTCCTGATAATTTTGGATGGTCCACCTTTTCCCCCAGTGTACGATGAAGGCAGTATGATTCTTCTCCCCGCATCTGAACCGCTAACTCCATTTGTTTCTTTGCGGCTTTTAGCCTCGTGTATGATTCAGCTCGTAGTTTAGGCTGGTGGTGACGAATCCATTGAAGCCTCTGTGTATCCATCATAACATAAGAATCAACCATAAACTGCTGGAGCAAACGCCCACTTCTCATAAGTTGGGATCCTTCTTTGATCCTTTCCTGAAGACGAAATGATAGGAATTCTTTCAGTGATAGTGTTGGCCGAGACTTGGTTGGATTATCCCTTGGAATCTCCGTATAAAATCCATCCTCACCATATGGAAACAATAAAGGGTATTGTAGGGGAAGGTAACATGGGTTAAACTCATGAATGTGCTGGAGACTACCATTCTTTTGTTCAACAACTATATCTCTAACATCAGGTGCAAGGCCAATGTCATTCTCAATTAAAGTTGCTACCTCATTTGATGTTGGCAAATTATATGTCCTTCCATCCCTATTCCTTTTTCCAATTATTTGGAGCTTCAAGTTGGTAAATTTCTTCATTGCAATTCTCGCTGCAGCCATCCTGTACATCTGTGCATATGGGTTATTGTCATCAATCATCTCCTTCAAATCGGACACATTTGTTTTATCCAATTTTGAAGGCTTGGTTGGATCTTTGCTGCATACATGAAATAAAAAAATAATTAGTGCGTTACGGACGGAATAATTTTTTTGTAAAGAATATCTAACTATTAATATATTGATATAATATATAGACGCATACCTAAGGGCGTTGATTCTGTTCTCAACTTCATTCTCCTTGTCGTATATATAAAACTGTGAAAATTGTGGAGATTGACCTTCTTTGGGTTGCATAGGTCCTATCAGATGATCATTCTTACCACTCATTGTATATGAATAAGGTCCTTGTCCTTTATTTACCCTTTTATTTGTCTTACCGCTCATTGAACTAAATGAAAACATGGTGTTGTATCCCCAAATATTATCTTTAAAATTCCTGCTCTTTTCGTGTCTTCCCTCTATAAGATCTCGCAAAAGAGCAGGCGGTTCTTTTAATATTGGAATTTTTACTTGACAATTTTTATAGCATAATAAAAATTTTGGTCTTCTATATAGAGGAGATCTCTTCACCCTCTCATTGAACCAAAAGATAGCACCACAATGTTCACATTCATTTTCCGGGTTCCCCATATCATCATAAGCTGCAATGTATAATGAGCGTCTCAAATAAACATAATTTGAACTAATATCTGAACTTATCAAACAATATTGAAAGTCATAGAATGAGACATTTTTAACATTTACTCAACATATGTAATTATTTCGTAACAGATGGAGTACTTACAAACTTCAGCTTTCTTCAATTTTTTTTGTCTTCTATTAAATCGTGCTACCTCAGATTTAGACATCACGTTTATTTCAACACAACCTACAAACGAATCAAAATTAAGACGAATCTTAGCAAAGATTGATAAATTTCGACTTTCGTCTACTAAAAAAACATTAACAAACGTTGATAAAATTTAACTTGTGTAAAAAAGCAAATTAAACAAATCACGTACCTGAATTTGAGACTAATTGCTGTTTCTGTTGCTTTCGCTTATTAATTGCAGACTGACTATAATTTGTGTCGATTTCAGAATTTAAGAGTTCGACATCCAAATTGGTTTAAAGAGACTGTATTACAGAAGAATTTCTCCTACTCGGTCCAAACGATTTTCTTATATGACAATCTACGTTCTTAGAACCGAGAGGTCTACCAACTTTTCTTAATGACAAGCTCGTATTATCTTCATTTACCAAATTTTCATTTGTAACTGTTACATATAAACATTAAATTGTAAATTTAATATTTAAATTAAAAAAACACAAAGTGGTAAGATGCAGAAATAGAATACCATTACTGGCGTTAGAGAGTAGTGGAACCGCTGTAATGGATTGACTTTCAAATATTCTTGATCCTGAAAAGACGTGATAATTTTTTCGTTAGTTTAAATTAAAAAAATGATATATTAATGTAAGTGAAATTAGGTAAACGTTTTCTTTACCAGGAATAGTAATGTAACTTTTAGGAAGAATAGGACGATTAAGGGGATCTCCAGATATAGTGCTAGCTGAAATATAATCAAACAAATATTACAATTTAAAAAAAATGAATTGTATATACCATTGTTCAGAATACAAACGAAACAATAACGATAAAAAAAGCATACCATTGTTGCTGTTAGATAAAGGTGTAATCGGAGTGAATGAAGGAGTTGAAAATAATCTTGAACCTGTTATGACATGTTTAGCTTTACAAAAAGGTGAATTTATAAATTTTAGATTAATGAAATAAAACTATAGAATATATTTATACCAGGAGTCGTAATGCAAGTCTTGGGAAGCAGTGTACGAATTTTAGGATTTCCTAATATTTGTTACTGCAAAAAAATATATAAATAAAAAATATCTTATAAAGTATTGAATATAATGAATAAGAACAATAAGTTGATATTAATCATCCATTGAAAGACTCTCCTAAATGTAAATACGTTGTTCACAATAACAAAATGTTAAAAAAAAAAATTCCAACTTTCTCCATTTCTACTATAGCGAATAAAAAAAAGACAAACAAATATTTTATATACGATAAACTCAGGAATACAGAAAATTAGTAACTTATACCATCGATCAGAATACTAACGAAACAATAACGATAACAAAATCATGCCATTGCTGTTGTTAGATAAAAAAAAATTATAATTTTCTTATTAACATATCTAACTGAAAATAGGCTTAGTTGGGTGAGCTACAATTTAAAGTTCAAAAATTAGCAATTAGGGTCTCATTGCCTATTTGGGTTTCCCTTGTGATTTGGGAGAAACTCAAGTAAAAAAGGTTGCATTTTATGAACATAGGCTTTGTTGGGATGTGGAGTCAAAACCATGGATAAAGGAATTTGAACCGCGGTCGGAGGAGTTGGTGAGATCAAGGAGGATTCTTCTGTAGCAGTTTTGTTTCCTATTTTGATTAGATCTCCTCTTGCATTGGTGATTCCTTTTGGTAGTAATATTTGGAAGGACTTGTGAAGAAAGAAGATTACTTTCTTGAGTAGGAATCCTTTTATTACTAGGTCTTTGACTTCTTGTTTCCTATAAATACATGTGATAGCCTAGAGACAAATTGTAACATCGGAAAATATTAGAGAGAATATTTTGGCTTGGTAGCGCCCCCGGACGTAGTTGTTGTTGCAACGAACCGGGTTAACAATTCTTGCGTGTTCCTTTGTGTGTGATTTACTTTTCGTGTGTGTTGCCCCTATTACATCTCCATAGTTCGGTCCGTTTTCCGCCGCGTGGCGTGATTTTCACAACAACCGGTATCGTAGCCCTTGGTTTTGTCGAATCATTGCTTGGGGTGTCTTTTGCTATGGATTTCTTGGGAGCTTTGGAGGATGGTAATAAGGTGTTGATCGAAAAGTTTGATGGGACGGATTTCAATTTTTGGAAGACACAAATCGAGGATGTTCTGTGGAACAAGGATTTGTATCTACCATTAAAAGAAAAGCCGGCGGACATAGAGGAAGCAAAATTCGAAATCTTGGATCGGAAAGCGTTAGGGCTTGTTAGTGCAAACGTCGACCAAGGATGTGGCGAAGAATGTTTTGGAGGCGAAGACTACCATGGAGATGTTACGTATGTTGGCGAGCATGTACGAGGCACCATCGGCGGCGAATAAAGCTCATCTAATGAGGAAGCCGTTGAACGTAAGGATGGTGGAGGGCATGTCGGCAACAAAGCATATAAGTGAATTCAAATCTACCGCGACCCAACCGTCTTCCGTGGTCGTTACTCTTGATGACGAGGTACTAGCATTGATTTTACTTTTCTTCTTTGCCGGAAAGCTGGGATACGATCAAGGCGATAGCGCTAACGTTTCAACAGAAAAGTGAAGCCGAAGTTTGCGGATGTCGTTGATGTGATTCTTGGCGAAGAAATTCGTAGGAAGAGCAAGGGTGGGACATCTGGGGCTAGCACTAAATGTCGGTGAAAAGAGTAAGGGCAGCAAGAAGGTGATTACTTGTTACGATTGTGGGGAGAAGGGGCACTTTAGGAGAAGTTGTCCGGCGGTCGGGCAGAGCGAAGGAATTGAATGTTGCAGGAGTTAGCGGATGTATTAATCTTGGGTGGGAGCAAGTTCAACGGATTCGTGGGTTTTGGATTCGGGCTCGACAAGTTTCATTCATGCACTAGTGCGTAAAGAATGGAGCAAAGATGTTCCGGGTGATTTTGGGGTTGTTCGTTTGGGAAACGATTATCCTGTCAAGGTCATTGGAAAGGGGGTAGTTCGGGTCAAAGCAACGGATGGGACTGTTTTACGGCTACGTGATGTGCGACATATTCCGGATTTGAAGAGGAACTTGATTTCCATAAGGCAACTTGATAAGGAGGGTTGTGTGGTGACCTTCGGTTGTGGGACATGGAAGGTAAACCGCGGAGCTAGCTTGGTGGTTCGTGGCGGCGTGGAAAATATGTCAGATACCATATGCATACATGAATCATTGGGGGAAACGAAGGCGCATCCCAATGATGAATGGTGGTGGCCGAGATCGCCATGGTGGGAGAAATTTCACTAAACGGTATGTTAATAGAAAATTGGGTAATGAAGTCGGCCGACGTGGAACCAATTTGGTCAACATGGGAGCGGGATCTAGAACGGTGATACGATGGGTTGCAAAGAACACACAAAGGTTCCAAGCTTGTGATTGTGTGGGGCACGTGGATTCGCGCTGTTCAGGATCGATAGTTAGCAAGCAAGTGAGCGGGGATGTGCAGGGAGGATCATTCGGAATGAAGACTCGGAGCATGGTAGAACCGACAGTTATGTTGAAGCGTAGCTCAACTTCAATTCACTTGGATAACTAGACAAGAGGCCGGGCGCTACCAACGCAATAGCTGGCCACTGAAATTTGTTTCAAGAGAGGTATCATGGATGGTTTGTCTCCAGGTGGGAGATTGTTGGGATGTGGAGTCAAAACCATGGATAAAGGAATTTGAACCGCGGTCGGAGGAGTTGGTGAGATCAAGGAGGATTCTTCTGTAGCAGTTTTGTTTCCTATTTTGATTAGATCTCCTCTTGCATTGGTGATTCCTTTTGGTAGTAATATTTGGAAGGACTTGTGAAGAAAGAAGATTACTTTCTTGAGTAGGAATCCTTTTATTACTAGGTCTTTGACTTCTTGTTTCCTATAAATACATGTGATAGCCTAGAGACAAATTGTAACATCGGAAAATATTAGAGAGAATATTTTGGCTTGGTAGCGCCCCCGGACGTAGTTGTTGTTGCAACGAACCGGGTTAACAATTCTTGCGTGTTCCTTTGTGTGTGATTTACTTTTCGTGTGTGTTGCCCCTATTACATCTCCATAGTTCGGTCCGTTTTCCGCTGCGTGGGCGTGATTTTCACAACAACTGGTATCAGAGCCCTTGGTTTTGTCGAATCATTGGTTGGCTGGTCTTTTGCTATGGATTTCTTGGGAGCTTTGGAGGATGGTAATAAGGTGTTGATCGAAAAGTTTGATGGGACGGATTTCAATTTTTGGAAGACACAAATCGAGGATGTTCTGTGGAACAAGGATTTGTATCTACCATTAAAAGAAAAGCCGGCGGACATAGAGGAAGCAAAATTCGAAATCTTGGATCGGAAAGCGTTAGGGCTTGTTAGGCAAACGTTGACCAAGGATGTGGCGAAGAATGTTTTGGAGGCGAAGACTACCATGGAGATGTTACAGATGTTGGCGAGCATGTACGAGGCACCATCGGCGGCGAATAAAGCTCATCTAATGAGGAAGCTGTTGAACGTAAGGATGGTGGAGGGCATGTCGGCAACAAAGCATATAAGTGAATTCAAATCTATCTGCGACCCAACCGTCTTCCGTGGTCATTACTACTTGATGACGAGGTACTAGCATTGATTTTACTTTCTTCTTTGCCGGAAAGTTGGGATACGACTGCGATAGCGCTAACGTTTCAACGGGAAAAGTGAAGTCAAGTTTGCGGATGTCGTTGATGTGATTCTTGGGGAAGAAATTCGTAGGAAGAGCAAGGGTGGGACATCGGGGCTAGCACTAAATGTCGGTGAAAAGAGTAAGGGCAGCAAGAAGGTGATTACTTGTTACGATTGTGGGGAGAAGGGGCACTTTAGGAGAAGTTGTCCGAAGCGGTCAGGCAGAGCGAAGGAATTGAATGTTGCAGAGGAGTTAGCGGATGTATTAATCTTGGGTGGGAGCAGTTCAACGGATTCGTGGGTTTTGGATTCGGGCTCGACGTTTCATTCATGCACTAGTGCAGAAAGAATGGAGCAGTATGTTCCGGGTGATTTTGGGGTTGTTCGTTTGGGAAACGATTATCCTGTCAAGGTCATTGGAAAGGGGGTAGTTCGGGTCAAAGCAACGGATGGGACTGTTTTACGGCTACGTGATGTGCGACATATTCCGGATTTGAAGAGGAACTTGATTTCCATAAGGCAACTTGATAAGGAGGGTTGTGTGGTGACCTTCGGTTGTGGGACATGGAAGGTAAACCGCGGAGCTAGCTTGGTGGTTCGTGGCGGCGTGGAAAATATGTTGTATACCACATGCAACATGAATCATTGGGGGAAACGAAGGCGCATCCCAATGATGAATGGTGGTGGCCGAGATCGCCATGGTGGGAGAAATTTCACTAAACGGTATGTTAATAGAAAATTGGGTAATGAAGTCGGCCGACGTGGAACCAATTTGGTCAACATGGGAGCGGGATCTAGAACGGTGATACGATGGGTTGCAAAGAACACACAAAGGTTCCAAGCTTGTGATTGTGTGGGGCACGTGGATTCGCGCTGTTCAGGATCGATAGTTAGCAAGCAAGTGAGCGGGGATGTGCAGGGAGGATCATTCGGAATGAAGACTCGGAGCATGGTAGAACCGACAGTTATGTTGAAGCGTAGCTCAACTTCAATTCACTTGGATAACTAGACAAGAGGCCGGGCGCTACCAACGCAATAGCTGGCCACTGAAATTTGTTTCAAGAGAGGTATCATGGATGGTTTGTCTCCAGGTGGGAGATTGTTGGGATGTGGAGTCAAAACCATGGATAAAGGAATTTGAACCGCGGTCGGAGGAGTTGGTGAGATCAAGGAGGATTCTTCAGAGCGCTTTGTTTCCTATTTTGATTAGATCTCCTCTTGCATTGGTGATTCCTTTTGGTAGTAATATTTGGAAGGACTTGTGAAGAAAGAAGATTACTTTCTTGAGTAGGAATCCTTTTATTACTAGGTCTTTGACTTCTTGTTTCCTATAAATACATGTGATAGCCTAGAGACAAATTGTAACATCGGAAAATATTAGAGAGAATATTTTGGCTTGGTAGCGCCCCCGGACGTAGTTGTTGTTGCAACGAACCGGGTTAACAATTCTTGCGTGTTCCTTTGTGTGTGATTTACTTTTCGTGTGTGTTGCCCCTATTACATCTCCATAGTTCGGTCCGTTTTCCGCTGCGTGGGCGTGATTTTCACAACAGGCTTGACCATTGGGGGGGTCTTCTTCTCCTAGGGACTAAGAGTACCTCCTTTTTACTTATATAATACACGTATAATACGTGAGTTATCGTAAAATTCTTCCGTCTCACATTATATGTGGTGCTTGGGAAGTCTATTACCTAAATAATGTGCCACATTGAAACCAGAATATATTCTGAAGTAAGGAAGAAGCCACCTATGGCCTAGTTGGATTGAAAGTTTAAGCGTAAAGAAGAAGTTGAAAAGGATTTTGAAGTGAATATGAGTCTTGGACCTTTATAGAGGTTTATAACGAATGCCCTTGATACTGTTATTATTGTCCCCAAGAATTTGGCAAGACTACTGATGCTGCTTCTGAACGCTACATCCTATTTTATTTGAACTCGTTACAATGAAAAGTCTCCAGCTATTTGCACAAAATCTGGGGAGAAATGCGTTTCTCCGTAACTTATGGAGAAACGGGGCCCGGCTTGTCGCGCAACAAGGCTTCTGGATATCCAGAAGCTTATGAAAGTGATATCCAGAAACCTTCAAAATGAATATCCAGAAACTTTCAAAATATTTCTGGATATTCATTTGATGGTTTCTGGATATACATTTGAAGGTTTCTGGATATCCAGAAACCTTCAAAATGAATATCCAGAAACTTTTAAAATGTTTCTGGATACTCATTTGATGGTTTCTGGATATACATTTGAAGGTTTCTGGATATCCAGAAACCTTCAATAAGCAATTTCTGGTCTTGGCCTTGGATTTGGCTTCAAATATATTTTTTCTGGATATCCGCCCAAAGGCTTCTGGATATCCGTTCCAAAACTTCTGGATATCCAGAACCCTTTGAGGCGATATCCGTAAATTTTTTCTGGTTATCAAACGCAAAGCTTCTGGCTATTAAAAACACGTTTCTCCATAGTTATGAAGAAACGCGTTTCTCAGCAGACCTACTCAGCTATTTGTCGCGTTAAATATTACTGGTATTGTAGAGTGTTTAAATCTTTTTTGTTTATGTAAAATTTGACCCCCTGATCATGAAATATAGATCCGCCACTGTTTAGTATTGTTTTTTTCCAAAACTCTTATTTTTTACTTTTTCTTTCTTTCTTCTTGTTCTGATTTGATTAATATTTCCATCTTTCATTCAGATATGCTATTATGAACATGCAGGAAGCTGGCTAACAAAGTGCAATGCAGTGTACAGTGTACTCGAAGAGAGGTCTTTAGGTAACTATCTTTTGGGATCATTCAAAGATATCTTCAATTATCAATGAGAAATCTGCATCTTTTTTCATGTGGTTTTCAAACATGTTTTTAATCAAATTAAAACTCCTTTCTAACCAATAAAGAGATTTTCCTTATTTGTTCAGGATCATTAATAAAAAGGATCTTGCACGCACTGCACATCTTCATGTCAGGAGACTGACTAAATTTTTGGTCTTGAGTTTCTTGGACTACTGATTTTAGAACTAATATATACGTATCACAATCACAAATTTGGTTTTTCGAGTTTTCAAACAGCCCCAAAGGTTCATAAGAGAGCAGGTTCTAGTTAGTAGGCCTAATCTTTTTTGTGCTACCAACCTCTAATCCTTTATTTTTCCTGTAACTTTATTGCCTTCTATTGCAGGGAACCTAGGTTTTTGGTTTTGTCCAATTTGTTGACCCTAATGACGCTGCAGAAGCGAAATATGAAACTAATATATACGTATCACAATCACAAATTTGGTTTTCCGAGTTTTCAAACAGCCCCAAAGGTTCATAAGAGAGCAGGTTCTAGTTAGCAGGCCTAATCTTTTTGTGCTACCGACCTCCTAACTTTATTGCTTTCTATTGCAGGGAACCTCGGGTTTTTGGTTTTGTCCAATTTGTTGACCCTAATGACGCTGCAGAAGAGAAATATGAGATGGATGGACAGATACTTCTTGGTCGGCAGCTAACAGTTGTATTTGCTGAGGAGAACAGGAAAAAGCCATCTGATATGAGAGTAAGGGAGAGGAGGTACGTAACCTTGACAGATGAAGCTTATATTTTATCATGATTTTTACTTGTGCATACATCTTTACTACGCTGTGATACATTGTACTTTTCTATTTTTAGACTTCTATGTCTTTTCCGTTTAGATCTTTCTAGAGGTTGTTTGGTATGAACTTGCATTTCTATTATTCATGGAGTTCCTTTACATTTTCGATCTAGGTCTAGTCGTCTTCATGATAGGAAGTTATACTTGAAGCACCTCTGATTAGGGAATTTTTATACCAAGTATTATTTGCGCCAATCTTCTGAACTTATCAGTTGCACTTGAGCCATATTTCTAGATGAAAGATCTTATCTTAAACCAATTGAACCTGGCTATGCATGCAGTAACCGCTCATGCATGTATTAATATACTCCTCTATCTTGATGCATCTCCTTGTGTGAAAAAATAAAATAAAATACTATGAATGTTCACTAATCTAATCAATATTAATATACTCATCTATCTTAAGCACATCCGTATCATTTAAATAATCATTGGGCGTGGTACGAGTTTCTTATCAGTTAAATAATCATTGGGGGATTTAAATAATAAGGATTTAAACAAATAAGCAATGTTCTACATTTTTTAAGAGATAATGCATTGGCTCCTTTTATAATAGTAGCACTACATAACGAACAAACTATACATACAGAAACCTGTGTCTACAAAAACATTATCATAACATTTTTTTCCCTTCCAGATTTCATTATGTATAGAATGGCTAAAAACGTAAAGTTAAATAGAAAATACGGCAATAAGCAATGTTCTACAAAAACATCAAACCAATTAACAAAATCAAATTCGAATTATAAACAAAAACAATTAACAACGGATTATAAAACATGCGATGAAGAGAAAATTACCCATAGGAGAATCAGAAAGTAGAGAAGCAAAATTATCGCTTCAAAATTATCTCTCTCTGCCGGCTGCTCCTTCTATGCCGCCTCTCTCTCTCTCTCTAAATCTCTTGCTAGGGTTACATGATTTATATAGGGAATTGAAATTAATTATCCAGTTTTTTTTATTTTTAAGTTGAAATAAAAGGATGATTGTGATTGGTGGATTACATGATTTATATAGGAAATTGAAATTAATTATCCATTTTTTTTTAAGTTGAAATAAAAGGATGATTGTGATTGGTGGATGAGGAAAAGAATGGCCAATGATGTTGTGCCACTTGAAGTTTTCTGGGAGCTCCAAAAAGTTTTGCTATTATATATTATAGATATGATATTTATTTTTTGAAGTATATTATATATTATTAAGAGTTGGTCTTATGAAAAACTAGTTTTTTCATAACATTATGAAAAAACGTGTTTTTGGACCCGGTTTAAACTTGTGATACGCGTATTGAACCGGAGACCGGTTCAGTAACAAAATTGAACCGTCTTATGCCAACTCAAATCCAAACGAACACACAGTCACACACAGTAAAACACAGAATTACGACGCCGCAACAGAGAAATTTATCGAGCTAAATCAAAATTCAATCGAAAATCATTCCGTTTCAGACAATTTAGGTAATATATGATTCACTGTCAATTATAGACTATGAATTCATATATTTACAATCGTTCCTAATTGTTTTATTCAATATTGGCGATTTTTGATTAGGTTAAGATGGGCTTACGTGATTTTGAAGATGAAACTGGAAGTAATGCTACTGTAATTGATCGAATTCAGCACGAAGATGAAACTGGAGATAATGCTATTGCAATTGATCGAATTCAGCACGAAGATGAAACTGGAGATAATGCTACTGTAATTGATCGAATTCTGCACGAAGTTGATGATAATCACGATACAGGTAAGCCAATTTCATAATGCCAGTTTTTTTATATATAACGCTAGTAGTTTGAAGTACCAGTTTTAATTTTTTTTAATTGCCAGATTGTGTTATTTGGATTGGCAGTTTGTGTTATTTGGAGTGCCAGTTTTAATTTTTTAATGTGTCAGTGATACTTTGTTCATTGAAGTGTCAGTTTGTGTTTTTAGGAGTGCCAGTATCACTTATTTGGAGTGCCAGTTTGTGTTTTTGAGTTCCAGTTTGTGTTATTTGTAGCTTCAGCCACTGTCTTGTTATTGAAGTGCCAGTTTGTATTGTTAGTAGTGCCAGTATTACTTATTTGGAGTGCCAGTTTGTGTTATTGAAGTTTCAGTTTGTGTTATTTGCAGCTTCAGCCACTGTCTTATTATTGAAGTGCCAGTTAGTGTGGTTTGAAGTGCCAGTTTTAATTTTTTAATGTGCCAGTGTTTTTTTAATATTTTCCAGTGAGTGTTGTTTAGAGTGTCAGTGATTCTTTGTTCATTGAAGTGTCAGTTTGTGTTGTTAGGAGTGCCAGTATCACTTATTTGGAGTGCCAGTTTGTGTTATTGAAGTTCCAGTTTGTGTTATTTATAGCTTCAGCCACTGTCTTGTTATTGAAGTGCCAGTTAGTGTGGTTTGAAGTGCCAGTTTTAATTTTTTAATGTGCCAGTGAGTGTTGTTTAGAGTGTCAGTGATTCTTTGTTCATTGAAGTGTCAGTTTGTGTTGTTAGGAGTGTCAGTATCACTTATTTGGAGTGCCAGTTTGTGTTATTGAAGTTCCAGGTGTTCCAAGTTGTGCCAAATTTAAATGCATGCACTAGGACAGGTGTTCCAAGTTAGGTGTTCCAAGTTGAGTAATAAAAAAACAAAAACACTCACGGATTCAATAGTTGAGTAATAAAAAAACAAAAACAGTCACGGATTCAATAGTTTGTTCATAAGCAATAGTGCCAAATTTCAAACAAAAACACTCACGGATTCAATAGTTGAGTAATAAAAAAATAAAAACAGTCACGAATTCAATAGTTTGTCCATAAGCAATAGTGCCAAATTTCAAACAAAAACAGTCACGGATTCAATAGTTAACTACATTTTATCAGTATAAATAAGTTAGATCTTCACTTCTTTTTTATTTCTAAATTTCATCTAAAAAGCAATCAATTTCTCGGTATGAGTACGAGTATGTCAGTCAAGTCTGAGAAAAATGTTGAAGATTATGAAGAAGAAAGAGCTGCTAAAAAAATTTCAGGTTTCTTAGAAGATTTTAAGGAGGGATATTATAGTTTGTGGAACAGTTCAGATAAACTTCACTGCCCATTCTGCGACAATAAGAACAGCAGGAAATCAACATGGATTTGGGATTCTCTTCTGTTACATACCAAGGATCGTGGGGCAACTAAAGCTTATGGAGAGCATAATATGTTCCAGCACTCTGCACTCTATAAGTTTATGGAGAGCATGAGTGAATAATTTGTTATGTTTTGTGTGGTTTGTTTGTTTGTAGTTTTTTTTTAATGAATAATGTACTTGTTTTAATTTTTGAATGTGCGAGTGTTTTTATAATGTGCCAGTATTACTTATTTGAAGCACATTCAGATAACAATACATCACCTATATTACAAAATACATCAAACACAACAATATTAAAAATAGAATTTAGTACCATTAAACACTACCACTACCACTACCACCTGCACCATCATCGCCTACGTTTTCATTCAATTTGTTTTTTGAATCATATTCATTCAAAATACATTCCAAATACATTTCCAAAGCCTTGTGGTGAATCCTAGCAGCTTCATCAATGTTGTGAGCGTTGCCAAACTCATGAGCATGATTGACTATCCCCACATAATTCTTATCCCTACAATTGTGACCATTACATGGCTCCAATGGACAATGAAATGAGGGAGTTCCATTTGCAGAAGAAGGCTGCAAAACAACAAGATGACCATAGATGAATTTTTGGTAGCACACCATGTATATTTTCCAACTTTTGTCATCATTTGAATCACCCAAAGTTGGCTCACTGGAATTTCCCTTGCCTTTGTTCATCACTAGAAAAATTATTAAAGGTAGAATTTTTCTTGAACTTGATGTATATGCTTGTCTTTGGACAAATTTATATAGGCTGAGTACTTGAAACCAGTCAAAAAAGTTGGTCAATGAATTCAATGCACTTACCAATTGTACACATTTATTACTCTTTGAATTCAATAGTAAGTTTGAATGCTTTTTTGACCATTAAAGACAAGCAAACTTATCATTATTTATTACTTATTTGTAGCTTCAGCCACTTTGTTGTTTGAATTGCCAGTTTATGTTGATAGGAGTGCCAGTATTAATTATTTTAAGTACCAGTTTGTGTTATTTCGAGTGCCAGTGTTACTTATTTGTAGCTTCAGCCACTTTGTTGTTATTGAAGTGCCAGTTAGTGTGGTTTGAAGTGCCAGTTTTAATTTTTGAATGTACCAGTGTTTTTTATAATATTGTCCTGTGAGTGTTTTTTGAAGTGCCAGTGAGTTTTATTTGGAATGCCAGTATTACTTATTTGAAGTACCAGTATTTTCAATGTAATATGCCAGCATCTGTTTTTTCAATGTTATTTCCAATCTAATTTTTTATTTTTATTTGCAGCAAGCCATATTGATATTACTTCATCACTGCTGGGTGTAAAAGCAAAGACATGGGAAGAACTGTATCAATTATACAAGGATCATTCCAATGTATTGGGATTCAGTGTTAAAATTACAACCTCGCGTGTCTCTAAGAAAACATCAAGGCCAATAGATAAATATTTTATGTGTTCATGCCAAGGATACACACAAAGAGAAAATGAAATTGATGTTCCAGCTCCAATAGAAGTCGGTGAAGTAGAGATTCCATCTCCATTGGAAAGAATTAAAAATCCAAAGAGGAAATTGAGGAAAAAGAAAGCCCCTTCTAAAAGGACAGGTTGTCAGGCTCTTATGAGAGTAAAATTGTTAATTAAGGAAGACTTGTATGTGGTTGCACGGCACGAAACTGAACACAACCATGAGATGACAAGGCCAGAATGGAACCACTTCAAGCGTAGCGAGAGGTCGATATCAGAAGCTACAGGAAAAATAATAGAGCAATTTGAAGAAGCTGGCATCAAGCCAACTGATGGATTTAATGTTTTGGCAAAAACAGCTGGTGGGGAAGAATATGTTGGGCATACAAGAATAGATCATCTTAACTTTGTACAGAGATTGAGAATGGAAAAAATAGAAATGGGCGATGCACAAACTGTAGTTGATAGACTAAGCCAAATTCAGGATGAAGGATTCTACTTCAAAATGCAGTTTGGGGAAGAAAGTAGACTCAGTACTTTGTTTTGGAGAGATGGTATGATGAGGGAGGATTATGAATTGTATGGGGATGTTGTTGTGTTTGATACAACTTATAACACAAATAAATACAATTTGATTTGTGCACCAATAGTTGGGGTGAACAACCATTGGAACACGGTGATGTTTGATTGTGCTTTCTTAACAAGTGAAAAGACAGAAACATTTGCTTGGCTTCTCAAAGAATTTGTAAAATCAATGGGTGAAAAAGAACCAAAAACAATTTTCACCGATCAAGACTTTGCAATGTCGAAAGCGATTGAAGAGGTAACTTTTATTTTATTTCCAATGTTTCATTTATTATTTTTTTACTATGTGTCATTGCATGTGTTAGTATGTACCAGTACATGTTTTAGACAGTGCCAGTACTTGTGTTAGTAAGTGCCAGTACATGTTTTAGACAGTGCCACTACTTGTCTAATTAAGTGCCAGTTCATGATTTACACAGTGCCAGTACTTGTGTTAGTAAGTGCCAGTTCATGTGTTATAATGTACCAGTGTTAGATTTTATAGTGTTTGACTATATTATAAATTATTGACAGATTTTTGAGGGAAAAACAAGACATAGGTTATGCTTGTGGCACATTCAACAAAATGCTATATCTCACTTTGGACAACTAAAGACAGATGAAGAATTTAAAAAGGAATTCAACAATTGCTTGAGAGGATGTAGTGATGAATCTGAGTTTGAAAATTGTTGGCATTCAATGCTAGAAAAATATAACCTTCTTGAGAACAGATGGTTCAATCGTTTATATAGCTTAAGAGAGAAATGGTGTACATCATTGAGTAAAGATTTCTTCTCAGCTGGCATATTATCTTCACAGAGAAGTGAGAGCACAAATCATGCCATATGTTTCAAAGCAAATAGAAGCACGTCCCTAACACAATTCTTTGATATATTCAATGAGACGGTAAAACGTTGGAGAAGTATGGAGCAACGAAAGGAATTTGATTCAATAAACTCAAAGCCTCGCACAGAAATACATGGAGCTTTAATAAGACATGCAAGGGAGGTTTACACGGAGGAAATATTTAGATTTTTTGAGAATGAGGTCAAGGCAGCTTTTGCTGCAACAAAGTTTAATATTGGCTTTTGCTTGGATGAAAACAACAAGTTGTTTAATGTTGCTCATGAGAACCATCCAGACAAGTTTGAAAGGGTACTTTTCTCGCGAAATAATGAAAAGATAACTGTGAACTGTACATGCAATCATTTTAGTGAAGTCGGTTGGTTGTGCTTTCATTGCATTAAGGTTCTCAACTTGACAAATATCGTGTAACGCCCCGAGCCCGAAGACCGGGTCGGAACGCTATCTGATTTGACGGACTATCCCCACAAACCACCACAAGTCTTTCCAGCACGTGTTGTCCTCACTTACGTGCTCACTGAGAAACTTCCCAGTGGGTCACCCATCCTAGAATTTCCCAGGTCGAACGCACGCTTAACCTTGGAGTCCTTATAGGATGAGCTTCCGAAAAGAAGATGCATCTTGGTGATATGAGTAGACTAATCAAATCATATCAAACATATCGTGCACACACATTTTTGGGGGCGCCACAATCTCCCCACTTAGGATCCTTGCCGTCCCCCGCAAGGCCTACTTGGAAACCCCGGGCGATGTGGATCCAAGAGGGGCTCGTGCGGATTCAAGAGGTGACTCCCACCGACTCCGCGGTGTGCACTTTGTTCCGCACAAGACTTTGCTCCACACTTCGGCCGGGTCCCGCCCGATACCATTTGTAACGCCCGAGCCCGAAGACCGGGTCGGAACGCTATACGATTTGACGGACTATCCCACACAAACCACCACAAGTCTTTCCAAAGACGTGTTGTCCTCACTTACGTGCTCACCGAGAAACTTCCTGTGGGTCACCCATCCTAGAATTTCCCCAGGTCAAGCACGCTTAACCTTGGAGTCCTTATAGGATGAGCTTCCGAAAAGAAGATGCATCTTGGTGATATGAGTAGCACTAATCAAATCATATCAAACATATCAGGCACACACATTTTTGGGGGCGCCACATATCGATCAGATACCGGAAGAGTACATTCAAAAAAGGTGGACAAAGACAGCCAAATCAAATGTATGGAATAAAACTTACCAAGGTATATCTACTACTCCAACTGAGCAACACAATTCAATTCCTTGGAAACAACAGATGGCGAGAAAGTACTACGATTTAATGATGACATGCCATGAAAACAGTGATGCAAGAAGAATTCTAGAAGATGGGTTTAATAGAGATACATTTCTAGTACAAGAAATACTCTCCCGAAACGTACAAGGTGTTGGACCAACAACAAGTGAAAATAATAGTGCTTCAACAAGCACAACATTCAGTGCACCTACAGTGACGGATCCTGTACGTGCAGATACAAAGGGTAGAAAAAGAAAATCTAAAACAAAGTTTGAACGGAGAAAACCAATTACTAATGAGTATGGTTCGAAGACCCCGAATGAACACTTGATTTGATATTTTTGTAACCTAACTTTATTGTTTTCACACTGTTACAACTGATTGTATTATAATTTTTTAAGTAGTGCCAGTTTTGCATATTAAATATGCCAGTGTTTGTTATTGAATGTGACATTGTTTAATATTTGAAGTACCAGTGATGCCTCTTTCTGTTTATTAAATATATTGCCAGTACATAGGTTTTGTATTGCCAGTATTTGTTATTGAATGTGCCAGTGTTTATTATTTGATGAACCAGTGAAGGCCTGGTTCATCAAATAAAATAACTTCGATATATTTGCAGCACTTGGATGATTTGTGTGATTTAAGAAGTATTTGAAGGGTGATTGCTGCAAAAAAAAAAAAAAAAGCAAAATTAATATGCAAGTTAGTGCTTGTTTGTGCTGTTTGGAGTGCCACCATAACTTATTGGGAGTGCCAGTTTGTGTTATATCGAGTGCCAGTCTTACTTATTTGTAGCTTCAGCCACTCTCTTGTTATTGAAGTGCCAGTTAGTGTGGTTTGAAGTGCCAGTTTGTGTTATTTAGAATGCAGTATTTTTTATAATATTGTCCAGTGAGTGTTGTTTAGAGTCAGTAATACTTTGTTGATTGAAGTGCCAGTTTGTGTTATTTAGAATGCCAGTATTACTTATTTGAAGTGCCAGTTTATGTTATTTGGAGTGCCAGCTTGTCTTTAATGGTGAAATAGTGATAACTTTGTCTGTAATGGTAAGTGCATTGAATTCATTGACCATAAGTTGTTCCATGAACACATGTACCAACATTGCATCAATAAAATTGTTAAAAATAACACTAATTCACTCATAAAAAAAACAATAATTCAAATACAAACAATTCAAATACAAACACTAATTCATTGTTTTGTTGTTGCTTTCCTAGTCTTATACTTCATCCCAACCTCATATCATCATCTAATTTTTTCTTCTTTTCTACCTCTTTCTTTTTTTTCCTTCTTCTTTCCTTTTCTTTTCTTCTTCTTTCTTTTTTTCTTCTTCTTCTTTCCTTTTCTTTTCTTCTTCTTCATCATTCTTCTTCAAGGCTTCTCTTTTATCGCTTGTAAACAACCCTAACTGCTTCAGTAAATGATGTTGTTCAGTATTAATATCACAGAGAAGTAAGCTTGCTAGAATCTCGGCCCTCATACGCACTCTTGATGACTTATCACACAACTCAGGGCATGAGTAAATTGCGCCATTAAATTGTCTCATTTCAGCCATTATGTATACTCCACAGTCATTATTACCATCAGAATTTTCTTTCAAAATCCATTCAACTTGCATATGCTCAAACTTAAACTTCGATATATTTGCAGCACTTGGATGATTTATGTGATTTAAGAAGTGTTTGAAGGGTGCTTGCTGCAACGAAAAAAAAAACAGCAAAATTAATATGGAAGTTTTGGTAAAGAAAATAACAAAAAAAAAACAATTCAATAAATAATATTACCATGCTATAAGTAAGTTTTGGCACGTTCTGTCTCTTCCAATCATTCATTGGCAAGTTATCAAGATACTGAAATGATTGACTCTCAATATTGACAACAAAAAGTGTGTAATGGCCAGTCTTGTTGTCACCTCTATCTCTATGGTAGGGCAAAAAGAACTGCAAGAAAATAAGTGTCAGCATCAGAGTTTGAAAGTACCAGTTCAAGTGATCTTTTATACCAGTGTATTGATTAATAAGTGCCAGTACATGCATGTATAAAATGACAATGCATACCAATTTAACTTCACTCAAATCAGCTCCCTCAGCATCATCAAAATTAATATCAATCCAATGTTTTAAACTATCAGTGATTTCTTGCCCAGCTGTTGATATAACATCTTGAGATGTCTTCGTTGTACGTCGAATCCAAGCAACCTGTATAACACATTAATAACATCAAATTTAAAAATGCACATAAATATAATTTAATTAACAAACAATCATAGATAATATAATTTTTTAATGTACTAGCATCATAGATAAAGAACTTACACAATGACTAAGCCCAAACATAAACTTCTTCATTATATCAGACTTTCGCTCCATCTTATTAAGAAGTATAGCCCAATAATCGATAGTATTTGAAGTTATTTCCTTGTCTTCATCCATGCTCAAAATATCTTCAACCGTTAAGCTATGGAACATTGAGTAAATAGGATCACAACTGTTGTAAAAGAAAAATAAATTAGTAAATGCTTTTACGTACAAGTGTATACATTCATAAAAGGTGCCATTGTTTGGGTATTGATAAATTTATAGCTTACTCCTTCAGATTCCTTGAAAAGTGTGTAGACATGCACATGTCAACAGCCTCCTTTCTCAGCTTCAACATCGGTCGCAACACATCAGCATTGTTGATCATAAACCGAGAACAGTATACAAATTCCTCGTTAGCTTCCCCACAGTCCACTGTGCACCCTACATTCAACATCTCATAACAACTCATAAAGCTGCTCTCATTTATATTCGCAATAATGTTATCAACAACTCTAACAATCTGTTCATCATCATCTGTCTTCCGAAAAATCTCATTAACTTCCTGTTGTTTCTTCTCTGTATGTTCTCTTCTCTCCTCACTAGATACCTGAGATAAAAGGTCAAATGATGAAATTGAACCTTTTCTTTTCTTTCCCATGTCAGCTTTTGTTGTCTTCAAAATGTCTGAAATAATATTGTCAATCTCAGAAAAATATTCCTCATAAAAAATATCATCTTCTACTTCCTCCCCCTCCCCATTTCCCTCATTCTCTTTCTCTTCCCCCATCTCATCTGCTGCATTTCTTCCCTTATCTTTCTTGATACATTTAAGTCTTTCAATGTGAGCATGGACAGCATTATCAAGGTCCTTCCTCAATATATCTCATGACTCCTTAGCAGCCTACATCAATGAAAAATAGTAAGAATGAGTTCAATTATGCCAGTTTCAGATTGCAATTATGCCAGTCCAAGTGATCAATAGTGCCAGAGCAGCCAAAAATTTGTGCCAGTGTGTGTATTTTAAGTGCCAGTACATGTTATTCATTGTGCCAGTTTAAGTAATCAATAGTGCCAGCATAAGAAATTCAAAGTACCAGTGTAAGTAATAAATAGTGACAGTACTTACATTGCTTGACTCTACATTTATTTCCTTTGCGGGACTTTCAATCCTTAACGGAATACATTCTTCCTCCACAAAATCACGGGTACTTCCTCCACAAAATCGTCTTCAACCCTACTTATAGGATAAACATGCTGTCCATAAAAAATTAATTTCCCCCCAGCCAACTTTCGCTTCGGAATCAATCCTCACTTTGAATTTTTCATCATTCCAATGATTAATCAAAGGGAGAACAGTTGATTCTTTAACCCCTTGAAATGGAAATCTTTGAAGGTAAGCAATCACCAATACCATCACACATCCACTACAGTTCTTTGAATTCTTTTTTTTATTCTTAAACCTCAATACACCCTCACATAATTTGTCCAAAACATATTGACACCAATCAAACTTGCTAATCTGTGAAACGTCTTCCACAAGGCTTAACAGTGACACGTCAATTGTTTTCGTAACTACTGGGGCAAGAAAAATTCCAACAACAAATAGCACAAACAATCGTTTAAATTCATCCCCACCTTGATGTAACTCAGAAATGCGTTCCAAAAGTTTATAGGCAGGAAGACCATCTTGAGTACGCCCAAATTCCTCAAAATATCAATTTTTCAATTCCATATTTGTGCTGGATGATCGATTTATCTTATACTTTGCAACATTCCTAGGTAGACAAAATATATCATAGACATCTTATGTTGTAATAACATATTTCTCTGATGAATTGATTTGTTGTATCTTTGTTATTGGTTCAAATCTATCAACAAGAAACTGAACAAGCCTAAGCGGCAATACCTTAGCCTCAAGACTCAACAAAGAACCAAATCCAATAGCCCTAACATCTCTCTTCCGGTCTGGAGTTAAACAGAGCTCAACGAGTCTTTTGGGAGTACACGAATGCTCAAATTTATCACCCCCTTTAGGCCTTTTACTAGTGATATCAAAATCATCATCATCCACAACTCTTTTACGCTTTGATGGAACTGAAAATAAATATCAAAAAACATTGCATCAGTGCCAGCAGTATGATTTCAAAGTGCCAGTTTTATAATTTCAAAGTGTCAGTTTTATGATTTCAAAGTGCCAGTATTATGGTTTCAAAGTGCCAGTTTTATGGTTTCAAAGTGCCAGTCTTAAGGTTTGAAAGTGCCAGTGTTACGGTTTCAAAGAGTCAGTGTTATCTATAGTGCCAACATTTGCTTATTTTTGCAATTAAATGTGAATGTGCAACTGTTTCGATAGTGCAAGTGCAAGTAAATGTGACAGTGCAACGGTTTCTAAGTGTCATATTTAGGGTTTCAATAGAGCCAACATTTGCTTATGTTTGCTTATATTTAGGATTTCAATAGAGGCAACATTTGCTTATGTTTGTATGTGTTTTCTAAAGTACTAGTGCAACTGATTTGAAATCGAAGAACAATATGACTGAAAACAAGTAAAATTATACCTTCGTTACGCTTCTTGCTCCTGATTTCTTTGGATTGACCGGTCATAATGTCGGATAACAAGTAAAAACACGAATGAAAACAGCTCGGAGATGATGAAACTCGGTGGAAATTGATACGCCGCAACAGCTCGGAGAAGATGAAAATAGGGAAAATCGAATTGAAAGGCACAAATGAGGAAATCAAAAATCAAATACGCCGCGAGAAATTGAATCGGACCGAAAAAGCGTATGAATCGTCCGTTAAATTGAACCGCGGGTGAAAAACACGTTTTTTGTTAAGCTTAACAAAAAACACGTTTTTTACAAGTTTTTGGCTATTATTAACCTTTAAAATCGCATTTTTGATATAATCCTACAAGTAAAAAACCTTATATCTATATAGACATTTAAACAATGAATTAAAACCGAGAAAACTGAACCAAACATAACCGAAATCGAATACCAAAAAACCAAACCGATAAAATCGAAATCTAACGATATAGATTTTTATATACCGAATTATTTTGATATGTTATCGATTTATAAAACCGAATAACAAGTATTTTAAACCAAAATTTAGATTTCAAAACGGCATCTATTTTAAACTGGAAAAGTATAACTACTTATGTATCAAAATGAATAACTGAAAAAAAAAATTACTTTTGAATAATAGCAAATTTCAAAAGATGAATTTAATAAATCCATATTAGGATGAAGAGAGTAAAAACTTATAACTAATTAAGTCATAATGCCCAAGTTTTCGTTTGTGTACCAAATTAATTAATCTAGTCATATTATGATGATAACGATAACTAGTAGTTGGACCCTTTCATTCACACATAGCCGAGCGAGATCACCGTACCACTTTTTCATACCATATTATATATAATAAGTGATTTAACAATTATTTATTAATGAATATATCATGATAACATCAAATATAATAACTCAAACGTTAAATCATTTATAATATAAAATATGATATACAAAAATTTTACACATGATTTCGTCTCCCATTCACATGGGTTTACTGTTTAACAAAACCATGAATAAAGGAGAAAATTTCCTTGACCACCTACCAGGAATGATTGAGAATTTTTGTAAAAAAAAAAAAAAAAAAAGAAAAAGAAAAAGAAAAAGAAACTAACCTGGTGCTGCTGCTAGGTGTAACAAGCACCGTAATTACAGGTTAATGGGATGATGATAAATCTTTTGTTGTCGTGGGAATCCAATAAATTAAACATTAAAATATACATAACATAAACTAAAATACATACTCCGTATAACATACTCTTTTGCTCACGTTAGGGTGAACCAAAATTTTAGCCACAATAATTTTTAAAAAAAAGTAAAATAAGATAATGAGTGAAATGAATAGTAAGTGGATGTTGTTGTGAGTATGACAAATGAGTCTCATTAAATATAAAATTATAATTTTTTTTATCATTTTAATCAATTCATACTCACGTGAAACGAACGAAAAAGAAAATAAATTCATATGCATATGCACATTGGACGAAGGGAGTATTTGTTTGAAATTTTATCATGCCAAACAAAATAGAGGGTTCAATATATAAAAAAAAAAAATATTGTGTATGTGAAATCGGTAGAGTAGTGAAAAGATGGTGTAAAGGGAAAGATGCTAAAATATTCTTTTGAAGTAAAAAATTGATGGCGTGGATTGAAGAATAGAAAAAAATTGAAGTAAAATTTGAAGCAAAAATTGCTTCAAAAGTTACTATTGGATCGGAGATACCCTTAGACTATCTTTTTTTCTTAATACAAGTCGTTTTAAAGGTTAAATTTTGTTCCAAAATATTTGATACTTTGCTATTATCTAGAAATTTTTGCTTTTATTTATCAATTACTAGTAAAATCCCGTGTCCAAGGACACGTGTTTTTTTTTTTTTTAATTAAAAAAAAATATTTTTTTAATTTTTTTAATTTTAAAAAAAAATTAAAAATACTTTTTTTAAGGGCAAAATGGGAAAGAGACAACTTAGTGAGGACAAAATAAAAAATTTGACATGTGATACTGTTCATTGTACTGTTCACGGAAGGGTTGTGATTTATACTATAGATACTTTAATTTATGATTGTAAAACAACTCGTGTACAAGCATTTAATTATAATTATCAGGTAATTGGACTATTATAGAAGTGCGTGGTCCTTTATATTTATAATTGCATTTTTTAATACTCCTATGTGAAGAAGTCTAAAATGACATATTTTATGAAATTGAGAGAGGAACATTCATTTATAAGAAGAGTACTAATTCAATTCTCAATAAAATAGGTAATAATATTGTACAAGAGTATTGCTATTCAGTATTCACACCCATCTGACTTTTTTACCATACTGGTTTTACAGTGTTCACCATTTGAAATTTTAATTATATACTTTATACTGCCTCAGTTTTAGCTCAATTGAGACTTATTTCCTTTTTGATTCGTTGCAATCCAATTGAGACTGTCCAAAATGGAAGGAAATTTTTACTATTTTTTCCACTCATTCTCTCTCCTATTTTACTTTTACACTTTCAACACCAATCAAATCACTATTCCTTCCACTCATTCTCTCTCCTATTTAATTTTTCATACTCACATTTTCTTCCACTTTTTCTCTTTCTTACTTTTTCTTAATCTATGTGCCCAAAAATTTGATCTCAATTGGACTATTGGACTGGGAAGGAGGGAATACTATTTTACTAAATGATTTCAGGGTATGAATAACAACACTATTGTACAACTGCTTGGAGCTAACAATGCCAATTAAGGGTGTAAGTGATTCGATTAAATCATTCGATTTGATTTGGTTTTCAATCACAAATGGTTTTGTTTGGCCTCAAAAATAACAAATCACGTGGTTCGATTTAGTTTGTAGTTTGACCCTTTCTGACCAAACCAAACCAAATCTCGATTTGAGACTACGAGATCGAACAATCAAACTAAATCGTCCGATCAAACCGCCAAATCAAACCATCAGACAAACCCATAAATCACCGGACCGAATCACCAGATCAAACCACTAGAGTAAACCACCATATATTAAAAAAAAAAAAAAAAAAAAAACTACTTTCGTCTTCTTCCTTGAACAAAAACTTTCAACTTCTTCCTATTTTTTCATAGCATTTCTATATTATCAATTTCAATCTGATTTTCTTGATCACTTTTTATTGATTCGTTTAACTCGATTTCACATTTAATAATTGTTGTTATGCAATTAATAAATGTGAAACCAGATTTTTAATTTTCATATTTATTATTTTGCTCTCTAAATCTAGTTTTTAAATAATGTTAATCGTATTTCTGATGCTGTTTTTCTCTCCATATGTGAGAGCTTGTGGTTTTCCTCCTTCGTTAAGAACTTGTGATTCAGTTCCTTTGTTGAGGGCTTTGTTTATTATTTTTATTGTTTTTATGATTATTGGGAAGGCTGAATCTGACTTACAGGAGTGAATGAGGGTTGGAGACGCAATATTTCATCATGATGTTCATGCGGTCCAACGTTGCGAATGGTGGAATCTTTCAAAGTCAGATTTTGTTAAAATTATGTGTTGCAAGGATGTGATTAATATAACCATTCATTTTTCTTTGCAGTTAACAAGTCAAAGCTAGTATGTTGACGAATGAAATTTCTAGGGCATCGTTTGTAATTGTGAGCCCCACCGTTTGGGTCGAACTTCCAACGTCTATGGGTAGTCGACTCACGTTATTGTCATTAATAATATTGTTCTTTAGGTTCAAAAGAAACTATATTTTTTGTATAATGATTAATATTTAATGTTAAATCAATAAAAAACCTATATTACATAGACCAATTATAACCCACACTTTATATCTTATGAAATATTAATTTCATCATTTGTGAGTACATTGAAACACATAAATAATCAAGTTTTCTTCACGATCGACATTGTATATTGTGATTTCTTCTTTCGACTCTCTCTTCCTCTATTCTCTCTTCCTTTGACTTTCCTTTTCAACACCCGTAGTTTTGCTCTTCCTCCGTGATAATAGAAAATTTAAACAAATCTGATAATGAATTGAAGTATGAATCGTGGTTTAAATCGTAGTCTAAATCAAGATATAGACCACGGTTTGAATTGTAGCATGAACCAAAGTTTGAACCACATATTTGAAATGCGGTTTGAATCAAATCGAACCAAATCATAGTGGTTTGATTTGATTCAATTTTTTCATGATTCAGTTCAATTTCAATTTTTTTTTCCAAATTGATATCTAGTGATTGGATTTATAAATTGCCCTGATGCCAACGGCGTCCAAACCTAACGACGAACGGCAATCTTCCAATTTTCTAAATTCCCCTTTTCTGTTTTCTTTTTTTTTTACTATTATTAATTCAGTTGGAGTCGTTAGGGATGGCGGTAGATTTGAACGGTTGTCCGTTGTCCAACTCACTCCTTCTTCTTCACTCTCCTTCCCTTCCCTTCCCTTCCCTCAATTTTCTCTGGTACACACACAACACACACTCAATCCTCTCCGCTATTCCCGCCTTTCCGATTACCCCTATTAACTTGTCTTTTCTCGGTTTGGCTCGCATTTTGGGCGTTCTTATAATTTGTTATTTCCTTCAACGAGATTCCCCCGGTTTCCATACAGCCGCCGACGGTCTCAATCTACATCAGGTCTGACTAATCTTAATTTTTTGTATCAATTTTATGAAATTTGCATACCACATTGTTGAATTTTGTCTTAGTTGACTTGGAATGGTGAATTTGGACCTAAATAATGTTTCATTTGCATTTTTTGTCGCGTACAGATAATAGGATCATCATCATCATCATCATCATCATCATCATAATATCGGAAGCCATCTTAAAGCGGAGAAGGCATATAATTTTGCTTGGAGATTGAGTTGCCATTGTGATGGCCCTTGATAAGGGCTAAGATTCGTTAGAGGTACAAGTCATATGAATATTTGCCATTTCTGAATACAAGCGCTTTTTACTAAAGTTTAACATATCTCCTCGAAATGTCTTATTATATGCAGACATTAAGACTGCAAGGGCATCTTGATATACCGTTTGGACGATAGAGGAGACTGGGGGGGTCTTTAATTTATCAACAATTTCATTCCTCGCAAATCTGTGCACAATAGAGGTCGTGTGACTGATTTTTCTAGTTATCTGGTTCATTAGCTAAGGTGGTTCTCTTCAAGTGTATTTGGCCTTGCAAGAAAAGTGATGGGGTCCGTTAACGGGGATGACATAACACAATGGGATGCACAAGGGCCAAGTGCACATGAAGAGAAGATACATGTTGCAGTGAGGCTGCGGCCTTTGAATGAAAAAGAGCTTCTAAGGAATGATTTGTCAGATTGGGAATGCATCAATAACAACACAATTCTATTCAAGAATAGCCTCGCAGAGAGATCGTTGTTTCCTTCTGCTTACTCGTTTGGTAAGTAAATGTGAAACCTCCATCTGAAGTATCATTTATTTGTCTATATCATGTTGTATACTCCCTCCTTTTCAAAAAAATGTCTTCTCACAATGAGGGAAAAGATTTATATGGAGCATATAATACTCCCTCCATCCCAGAAAAAGAGGTAGTAATGAAGTAATTATTTAACCTCGTTAAAGTTAGTGATGGAAATATAAATAGGTTGTTAAAATGTTTGAATAGTCAAATGGAACTATCATTATTAGACGGAGGGAGAAATTTTGTTTAATGAAGGAGAAATGTATCTCTTACCATTGTGTTTTCCTCGCCTCGATTCTTATCCTTTGATTGGTATACAGATAGAGTATTTGGGTGTGACTGTTCAACGAGGCAGGTGTATCATCAGGGAGTAAAAAAAGTTGCTCTATCAGTTGTGAGCGGCATTAATAGTGAGTAATGTTCTCTTATTCACATATTCTCCGTTCTTGTTAGTGACTATATCTGCTAGTGCTTTTTACACCAGTAAAACTTGTTTTCCAGCTAGTATTTTTGCATATGGGCAGACAAGCAGTGGAAAGACATACACTATGTCCGGAATTACTGAATACGCAGTAGCAGATATATACGATCACATAAGCAAGGTACTTTTAAAAATACTCAAACATACTGTGCAAAATATCTAAAAGCAGGATTTTTTTCCATTGCATTTCATCTTATTCTACATTTTCGTTGTTGTAACTTAGCACAATGAGAGAGAATTCGTGCTTAAATTTTCTGCCATGGAAATCTACAACGAATCCGTGAGAGACCTCCTCAGCTCAGATAGTACTCCACTTAGACTGCTGGATGATCCAGAGGTGAATTCTGTAAAAAAAGTTTATACTACCTCTGTCCCAAAATGTTATGACCATTTTTATTTTTTTCAAATTTGCTCTTGATCAAGTGTGAATTTGAAAATTTTTTGGTCATTCATTTTGGGACGGAGGGAGTACATGATAAGTTTGATGAGTAAAATATCTTATGATATCATTATTTCACTTCTGCAGAGAGGTACTGTTGTTGAGAGACTGACAGAAATCACTTTAAGGGACCATAGCCATCTACGAGAGCTCCTTGCTATATGTGAAGGTACGAGCATTCATGTTACTCCCTTTGTCCCAAAATGAATGTCCAAAAAAGTTTCAAATTTTCTCTTGATCAAGTGAAAATATGAAAAAAAAAAAAATGGACATTCATTTTGGGACGGAGGGAGTAGTTTATTTATTTGCAAGATGGTACATTCTTAATGCAAGTATGGTTGCAATCTTGCAGCCGAAAGACAAATAGGGGAGACATCTCTGAACGAAACAAGCTCTAGATCTCATCAGATACTCCGACTGGTATGTTTCTTCTTACTTGAAAACTTTTTTACTTCCAGAAACACGGTTGCTCTTTATATTCTTACAATGGGCTCCTGCAGACAGTCGAAAGTTCTGCTCGTGAGTTTTCGGGGGCTGAAAATTCAAGCACTCTTGCAGCTAATGTGGTATGAACAGTTAATTTTCATCAGGGCATTGAGCTGTCTACACTAACATTCTCAAGATTTTTCTGATTATTCTTTCTTGTTTTCAAACTCCATAAACATACAAAAGATACATTTTTCTTAGATATTCTTTTGTGCAGAATTTTGTAGATCTTGCAGGGAGTGAGCGTGCTTCTCAAACCTTGTCAGCTGGCACAAGACTGAAAGAAGGTTGCCACATAAATCGCAGCTTACTAACACTGGGAACTGTCATCCGTAAATTGAGGTTGGTGATCTTCTTTTTCTGTTTCAATATAGCAGCTTTTAACCTTTTCTACATCGTCTGATAAAAATAAACACACTGGTAGGGACTTTAAGATTCACTTTTGCAATTGACAATTACGTCCTTCCTCATGCAGCAAAGGGAGAAATGGGCATGTACCTTACAGAGACTCAAAGCTGACACGGATACTACAAAACTCTCTTGGAGGGAACGCAAGAACTGCCATCATATGCACAATGAGCCCTGCACACAGTCATGTTGAGCAGTCAAGAAATACCCTCTTATTCGCTCTCTGTGCAAAGGAAGTCAGTACTAATGCACAGGTCAATGTAGTGATGTCAGAGAAGGCACTAGTAAAGCAGCTGCAACGCGAACTCGCTAGATTGGAGGGCGAGTTGAAGAATTTAGGTTCAGATTCTGCAGTCAGTGCTCCTACATCAATACTCAAAGAGAAAGAGCTCCTAATTGAAAAGGTCAGAATTCTGTTCCCATGACTTGATATATACTCCCTCCGTCCCAAACTTCTGGTTACTAAAAATTGAATTCGTGGGAATTAAAGGAAAAAAAGTAATTGTTGTGAATATGAAAAGTAAAAATAGGAGAGAGAAAGTGGGGTAAGGAGATTTTTGTTGCGAGTGTGGCAAGTGGGTCTCATTGACATTTTGGGATAATAACCAAAAGCATGGAACGCCAAAAGGGAAATAAATAACCAGAAGTTTGGGACAGAGGAAGTATACATGCATGTATGTACACACACATATATATGAGCATTGTTATTTACCAGTGGTAAATAAAATTTTATACTCATTTATAACTTTTCATTTTTGTTTTATTTTTAACTTTACAGATGGATAAAGAAATTAAAGAGCTAACTCGGCAACGTGATGCTGCTCAATCTCGTCTTGAGGCTGTACTGCAATCAAATGGAGATGATCAAGTTTCAAAGTCACGGGTATGTTCTTGCACATTGTGCCACCCCATGCGTCTGTTGACCAAAAAAAAAAAAACGTAAATTTTTTTCTTGTTCTACCCTCTTGTTTAGGTTGAATCCGGTCGACTTGCACGGTTTCGTGAGAAAGGTTCATGGCTTGATGAACATTCAACGTCAGACTCATCTGAGGTGGTAGATCCTCTTCGCTTAGATGTTTCTTCCAACAGGGACAAAAGTGAACCACAACTTCCTGAGAATTCCGATGACCACTATTTTTCTGATGGCATCTCTCCAAGACTGTTTATGAATAAATACTTTGGACCTGATCCATGCCAAGGCTGGGAGAAGATGACCCAAAAGGCAGACACCGATTCTGATGACAACTGCAGGGAAGTTAGATGTGTTGAAACGGATTCGGGCACAAACAGAAAATCCGAAAATTGTTCTGTTTTATCCCCGAAAAAGGAATATGGGAATATGAAAAATGTTCATGCGGATGAAAGTATTGAAGCTTTGAGGCAAAAGATTCACGATATGCAGACAACCATCGATTGCATGGTTGCCGCCCCTTACCCTATTGAGCCATCTCCTTGCTCATCTGATACTGACATATCTGATCCTAGGAGCATCAATTTATGTAAGAGCAGAAGTTGTAGAGCAATTATCACAAGTAATACCACAGTCTCATCTCCTTCATCCGAAAAGGCTGATATATCTGAAACTACACCCCCAATTGGGTTTGAGAGAGACTTCCCGGAAAGCCCAGAAATCTTTAAACTGAAGGCTTATAAGGCTGAACCTGAATCTGAAACCGACGCTGAACCTGAACCTGAACCCCAACCAGAAGCTGAACCCGAGGTTGAACCTGGACCTGAACTAGAAGCTGAACCCAAGGCTGAACCTGAACCGGAATCTGAACCTAAAGCTGCTGATACCAGCAGTTTTAGTAGGAAAAATTCAGAGACTTCTGTTAGAAGTGTTTCTACAGAAGAAAAGGAGCAAATCACGAAGGCGCCAAGTAAAGCTGAAACTGATAGCCTCCACAGTCGTAACACGTCTGTGGAACTCGATGAAAGGGTCAAACAGTCAACTAACCATTATGATGAAAGGGTGAGTTTCTTGTGCTCCTAATTTTGCTATAATGCTTACTGCTTTTAAGCTTGCCATCATCTTTCTTTTAGAATAGTTGTTCATGTCCACTGATTATATGTTGGCAGGTCCAGGAGGCTGAAAACAAACACAGTGAGCCTGAAAAAGTTAATAAAGGCGACAATTTGGATACAAAACATGGTTCTCCCCAACCAACTTCTAATTGGACTTCAGAATTTGAGAGGCAGAGAAGAGAGATAATTGAACTATGGGATGCGTGCCACATACCATTGGTTCACAGAAGCCATTTCTTCTTGCTTTTTAAAGGCGACCCATCAGACGCTGTCTACATGGAAGTGGAGCTTAGACGACTGTCCTTTCTTAGGAACTCGCTATCTTCTGCCTCAAGGTACTTCCATTCTTCATACTCCCTCTGCCCATAAAAAATGTCACACTTTCCTTTTTAGTATGTTCAAAAATAAATGTTGCCTTTCTAAATAAGGAGAGAGTCTTGGTGCAATTTTACCATTCATTCCTTAAAAGCGTTGACAAGTCAAATGCGACATTTATTATGTGACGGAGGGAGTATTTCTTATCCTTTTCCAGTTTCATGTCAGAGTTTATAAACCTCAAATAAAGCTCTGATGCATTTTTCCGTGTGCATAACAGCCAGAGGGCTCTCAGTCGCGAGAGGCAGATGCTGGGAAAACAAATATCAAAGAAGTTTTCATCAAAAGAACGAGAAGCCATATTCCAGAATTGGGGAATCAAGTTGAACTCTAAACAAAGGAGAGTCCAATTGTCCCGTAAAATATGGACAGATACAGAAGACATTAGCCATGTCAAGGAAAGTGCTGCCCTTGTTGCCAGGTTAGTAGGATTTGTAGAGCAAGGACAGGCCCCAAAGGAACTGTTTGGACTGAGCTTCTCTCCCCACCAAGCTAACTTTAGGACCTCTAACTGGAAAAATTAACAGCATATCTTCTCTAAACTAAGATTTTAGAAGACGGGAATAATTTCACTGAAGCATAGGATGTCGCCAAACAAAGAATAAGCATCTGGTATAAACTCGATGCCTTCTAATTATCTCTTAATATCCTACTCCGTATAATTTATACTTTGAAATTCTTGCCGACAGTAGAAACAGTGATGAGTCTGTCTACTTGTATAGGGAAAGTTGTATAACAATGTAAAAAAGTTGTCACTAAATTATTTGCACATTCTTCCTTGTGCATCTTCTTGTACATGAATGCCTGGATATATCAAGGTGCCATTCTTGGCTTACATTGTTCGACCTTTCGTATAAATCACATAATGAGTGGTTTATATGAATCTCTGCCACCCTAATCGACCATATTTCTTCCGCTTCTTCTCCCCAAATTCAAACAATATCTCTAGATTCATCCATATTATTGAACCCGAATTCAAGCTATTGAGCAGCAGGATGTCACCTTAGAACCCTAACAGAGCATAGTTACCCACCTTAGCATGCACAGTCCAAAATCCAAATCCTTCTTTTAATTTTTGTTTATGATTGTTAGAAATGTACGGATTCGACAAATTTTGTAAAACGGTCCATTTATAGTACAACATTTTATGTTTGTTTTTGTTTTGGTAATATGATTTTTATTTTTTATTTTTGATAAATAGTTCATTTATGCAAACCCTCACATAGCATTCTAATTATAGTAATTAAAAGAACATTCTTAAAAAGTGGCATCATACATTGTACGTTTTTAAGATTACAACTCAGTATTCAGCTCTGGCAAAATATGGCTTGCCTTTGCCATCTAGTTTTTACATGAATCTGTAACATGATCTAAACATCTGTTCCAGATATGAAAACCTCATCGCCAGCCAGCCAAACAACGTAAAACGCCAAAAAAATGATTCTAACACATGAACATACAACATATTTACATGCATATCTCATGGCAACTGAACCTTAATTTAAGATTTCAGGACAGCTCCTTCAATAATCTTCCACCCCGAATTCAGAAATGACATCTCATACCTCGTTGTGTAAGTAGAATTGTATGAGTCATTACGCTCTGGGTGGGCCACATCAGTTAGATGTGCTTCCTCTTCAAGAGTTGCTTCCACAAGAGCACGTCGACCATCCACTGACACTGTGACACTGTCGATGGTAAGGTTTAGGAGAGTGTAATCCCAAAACCAACCTTGTTGAGCAAATTCCACGGCACGTTCTGTCCAAATCTTTAACATCTTTCCATCCAGTACCTGGAATTAAATTTTCCTCACATTAACAACTTTCAAGAAAAACCAAGTTGGTTAACTGATGATTTAACCATGGTTACAGAACTTCGAAACTAGTCCATAGTCCATACCACTTTTATTCATGGAATGCAGCTATAAGCAGCTGCTTTTCCTACTGAAACACACTCTTCCTTCACGCAGAGGTCTAAATTTGCAGATTTTTAGGCACTTTACATATCTTTTTCATGTGTAGTTTGAGTTAAACAGCAAGGCATTAGGCAATTTGTTCAAAACACACAACGGTCAACATTTGCACTATTTCAGTTGCTACTCAAAAGTCGAAGCTGAATAAATGTAATTTGCGTGCTTGAAGCTTTGAATTTGAACCGAGAACCAAGAAAAGGAATGATTGCTTGACCTTTTGAAGTGAACTGACCATTTAGAAGATCAATATTTGAAGATTTAGACAATAAAAGTATAAGCTTTAGAAACCACAAACGTGCTACCAGTACACCATGAAAGGAGACATACTTCATTTTAGCTCGTCTCTAAACAGTCCTATTTCTAAGTGGACAAGCATATACTCCCTCCGTCCCGCCCGAAAAGGAAAAAAATTGGTCTTGCACGGGAATTAAGGAAAGTGTATAGTGGAGTAAATGTTGTGAGTATGAAAAGTGATGTAGGAAAGAGAAAGTGGGGTAGGGAATAGTTAGTGGATAGTTATTGTGAGTATGACAAGTGGGTCCCACAAATAAAGAAGTATTAAAAAGTTTCCATTTTGGAAGTGTGCCTCTTTAAATGGGACACCCAAAATGGAAATTTGTGCATTTTCGGGTGGGACGGAGGGAGTATGTATTAAGTCCTTTCGTAAACCACTTCCCATTCAGTAGCATAAGATAGAGGAAGAATTTTCTTAAATGGGATTGAGCCCCACAAATATGCAGCCCGATGAGATTCTATTTACTGCTATATCTATCTGACTATCTGTGCATCAACCTCTAGGAAGATCTTGATCTATAACAAAGAAATCATGGTAGCTGGTTGTTTATAAGCTTTATCCTAGTCACTCGGACAAGTTTAGGCGACAATTTCACAGTCCAGAGAGTATCTTAAATTTAACATCCTTTGATCTTTTGTTTCAAAAACATAATGTTGATAGAAACAAAAGGATGTGATATTAGAGCAAAATAAAAAAATGTATCAAAATACATTTACGAAAAACTTTGACTCTGAAATAGGACTCTCTTTTTGGGATGGATGTAATACCTTTCTGGTATTATTTCCTTTCTCCTTTTCTTTGAGAAAGGTATAAATGAACCAATATCCCAGGTTTTAAGAATCCAAAACAAATTCGTATAAAAATTGCTGTCAAAAATGGTCAAGTTGGCATGAAGAGGTAAAAATATGATTCTTTGTCAGAAAGCGAGAGTAAATTTTCTCACCTCTGCTAACTTTGCACTGCAATGATTTGGTCCAAGTGCCTGGGACTTGATATTCTGCCACTTACGAACTAGACCTTCGGCAAAGCTTGCATCCATTCTAGGTATATCCTCAACATTTTCTACAATGGAGGCCTCTGCAAGTACATTGAACTTCATTACGAAACCACCCCCTTTAAAATTAACTAAACATCTAACGTTCTAATTTACTTTTACATACTACTCCCTTTGTTCCATGTTAATAATCCCCATTTGACTTTTTTTGTCAACTTGATTGAACTTTTACTAAAAAAATAATTAAATTTTAATTATCTTCATGAAATTCTAAAATTAGTTATTGATAGTATAGTTAATGGTGCATCAATTTTATCGAAGTTCAATCAAGTTGACCAAAAAATTCAAACTAGGAGTCTAGGACTATTGACGGGAGCAGAGCGGAGAGAGTAATAAATATTTAAATATACATTTGATAACTTCATATAATGATATTTCAAAAATCAAATTAATATAAATGCACACACAATATGTGGGTGCCATTACTAATTAAAGCAAGGAAATAAATGTTTCTGAAAAAGGAAAAAGAGCACAGACGGACCAAAAAGTGAAAAGGTAGAGGGAGCACTGCATACTTGATGCAGGACATGCTAGGAATAATTCGTATTCCAAATCCAAATCAATGACCAAAGCCTTTTGGTCTAAGGAAAAGTGTCCAGGTCAGGATTAGTATTTAATTATTATTTTCTTTTAGGATTAGTATTTAATTAGTTTCCTAGTTCTAATATTATTTAGGTTTCTTAGTCCTTATAGATTAGTATTCCTTTTTCTAGTATTGTTAGGATTTCGTTTAGCCTACAGATATTCATGTAATCTTTCAAAGCTAATCAGAGTTGAGATTAATATATTGAGAAAGCTTTAAAGCTAAATTGTGTGTGCTTCTTCTTCTCTCTCCTATTTCTTCTTCTAATCTGCATTCTTCTTCTTTTCTTGAATTTCTATCTTTCTAAACGTTTCCGCCTACTGTTCGCTTTCAATACTGCAGGCAGTAGATTTATGAATTGAGAATAGTAAATCCTTTTAAATCGCAATATCTCTAATAAAAAAGAAGAACAACAGATAGTTATCATTCATAAACAAATGGCATGTACCGCTAGATCATACCCACATCGCCTACGTCGGACACCATTGGTGAACCAAATTCTTTAGGAGGAATGGAAGAGCCTTTCCTGGATGGTATATATTTCAGGCCAGCCAGTGTTATCAATCCAATCACCGCACCAGCACACATGATCTTGACAGTTGAATCTTTTATCTGGTTAGTGATCATTTCTTGCTCAACTGCCTCACTGGAAATATCTATGTCGGGAACACCGGGTTTGATGACAGAAGAATATGGATTAGGTTGTTCTTTACGCTCCTCCGTCTCAAGGATCAAAAGATTATTCACCTCGCCATTTTTTTGGCGTCTTACATTCTCTTCTCCTTGACCTAGAGGAAAAACCTTCCGCAAAGCCTGAAGTGCACTAACTTTTACAATATCAAGGACTGCAGTAGCTTCAGCCCCAATCCTTGCAATGGCTGCAGCTGCTGCCAGTGGAGAACCACCAACCCCCTCAAGCCTTTCTAAATATCTCAGAACAGTAGGATCATCATAATAGTCTCCAAGCTTAAACTTCACATCCATTGTCTCTCGAAATCTAGGAAACACAACCTCCATTAACCAGGTTTCCAGCAGCTTGCAAAGGCCAGGAAGGAGATCTATGTCATCCTTGGAAGCTTCTGTGACAAAGGTAACAATAGATGGATCTCTGTAAAATGATTTTTCGCTATCTAAGCCCAACCATGAACGGCATTCATCAACCTCTCCAAGGAGGAGAGAGCAGAGACCCCTCTCTAATGCAAAGTCCATCTCACGGTTTTCTCTAACACTATAGTCAGAGACTGAATTCCCTAGAGCTGTTACCTTGGTCTGCTGAAGTTGTTGAAACAAGCTGTCAGCATCTTTGATTAAATGAGGCTTTTTACCCATAATTGCTTGTGCCACAAGAGCTAGAGCAACCGCATAAACTTCAAAACTTTCAGCTGGTATATTACTTGGTGTGGCAGCAAAGAGGTCGACCTTTTATAAAAGGATAGAGAAGAAACAGCACAAAGGTGGGATCAGAGACAGTGAACTGATGAGAAAGATCAATCTACTGGAGCCAACAAAAACAAAAAACAAAAAAGAATGTTGGTTTCAACAGATATTTCAATTGCTAACCTGTTCAACTGCTGTCATACGTAGGAATGCCTCATTCATGAAATCTTCGCGGGTAAAACCACCAGCAATGGCAGCTGCACCCCCTCCTCCAACAGCCCACAAAATGTTGCGCATTCCTTGTAGCCCCTCTCCCCTTCTTGTACGGTACTCCTCACTGAGAGGTAAAACAAGAAGCTCCAGCGCATAACATGGATTGATCTCTTCCAGTGTTTCATCAATCTGAGATTGCAAATCTGGTGCAAGGCTACTAGCACCTTCTTCCTACACGAGAAGAGAAAAAATTACAATATAAACTCTTAAATTATGTGAAAAGGCCTTTGCTAGTTTAAATCAACTACCCCTAACAAACACACTTACACTTAATATAAGTCAAAGCGGCATCATCTAGTTTCTGATGTTTTGCTAACTGTTTAATTACTTGGCAAGTGCAGTAAGTTGTCCCAAAATATGCAGTAATAGTGGCAAAAAACACTTAGTTGATAGCATATATAACCCCTATATGTATTCGGTTCTGAGAACGTGTCAGTCATTAAAGTATACAGCGCCTAAACTACAGCACTAGTGCACTACTCATGTACATATGTTCAACAAACCTCAGAAGCATAGTGTGGACGCATAGAATAATATAATAATCCCTCCCTATCCCAAAATGAATGACCAAAAAAATTCAAATTTCTCTCATCAAGAGCAAATATTTTTGGTTCATTTTGGGACAGAGGTAGTAGCAAATAAGAAGGAAGTTGAAGTAGCTGATATAGATACCATCAAATGCATTTTCAATGATACTTGAGACCTATCCTCCATAAGTTTCTTTCCCCACCCAACCCCAGAAAAGAAAAGGGAAAAGGAGAAGACAAAACAAAGGAAGAACCAGACGTCAAGTTCGAAACCAATGCAACCTATGTCCCAATTACCATGTGCCAGTTACACAAATCATTTCGCCATTTCCGTTCAATCCAAAGCAAGAAGTCTTCTTAAAACTAGCTCACTGAGTTTCCACTACCCATAGTAGATTGAAATTTTTGCACTTCATAAACTCAAGTTGTCAATCCACCCAAAAACAAGAAACAACAACAGGGACCAAAGTCACCAAAACTGCCAACAATATTTACTAGATCATCATGATCAGCTGGTTTAAACTTTCTCCTCATGAGTTGACATCATCACAATCAATGAAAATCTTTACACAACGCCATGAGTAGATGTTGCATGACAAAAATGGTAGAAGTGCTAATGCATCACACAATGCTAAAAAACACAAGTGCTTCAAGTAGTAGCAAAGATTTCAACAAAAAGAAAATCATACTCCCTCCGTCAAAAATGAATGTCCGAATATATTTCAATTTTTTGCACATAATACTTAAGAATCACTTAAAACAAAAAAAGAAAAGTTTATACTCTTTTATTAAGAGTCTTACCTGCAGTAACTTTAATGCTCTCTCAAGAACCTCACAACCTTTGATATAGTCAGGAGGAGACAAAGCCATATAGTCCCTCGAAAGGTCAACATAAGCAAGCGCCATTGCCAACACAATATCTTGCTTGAACGATTTAGGCAGCCTCTCTTTCAACAAATTCTCACCAATTTGCAGAACCATTTCAGTCTCCCCTGCTTCTTGCAACAAACACAATGCTCCAGGAACCTACAAAACCCCATCAAATTTCCACAATCAATTTCAAATCAACAGCTCGGTCTGCAAGAAAACAAATGTAAGTGCAACGAATTACATTATCCCAAGGAACTTCAGCGAGAATAGTATCCAATTCGTCTTCATTAAGTCCTTGAATGTACTCTCTCCTTAAACTAGGTTGAGTAAGGGTTTCACAAGCAGCTTGTAGAATCTCCCTCCGACTAATTAGCGCTTCTTGACTGTAACCATATTGGGGTGTTTTGGAAACCCTAGCTTCGTAACATCTTCTGATACCTTCGCCGAGGAAATGGGTTTCGGCGCCGAGAACTTTGTAGAAATCAATCGGTATAGACACATTCCGGTCGGGAGCGGCGATTGTGGGAGGATAGGGCGGAGGAGTGCGAGAAGTAGAGAGAGTGTCGGTGGTGGTGGTAGGGAGGAATTGGAAGTCGGCGATTAGGCGTTCAGCCCATTTGCTGGCGGAAAAGTTAGTTGGAGGACTAGAATTTGAACCGCCGGTGACGGCGTTGGGTCTTAGAGGCTTCTTAACAGTGCTGGGTGGCGCCGGCGGTAGGAGATATTTTGGAGTACAGAGGCCAAAACCCAACGCTTCCATTGGAGGCTGTTTGCTGCTGTGAAATTAACTGACGGATTTGATTCCGCCCTCTTTGTACTTGCTAATTACTATTACTACTACGAAATGAAAATTATCCATTTTTATTTTTTAATCAAACTAGTCACGAACCCGACGGTACCCGACGGGGATATGAAATTGCTTGAATCAAGTTAAATGGCATACAAAATATGTTTTGATTATTTGCTAATTATTGATGAGAGTAGAATAAGGCCACGTTTGAGATTGCGGTGAAAGTGGGTAAACGAACGTTCAACCCAAACGTCGACGCGAAAGAATGTTTGGGGAAAGGAATTGCGATGACGTCCGAAGTCCGTATAACGTGAAATACTGCGTTCCCATGAAGGCCCCGTCTGATACACAGTTTATAAAAAGGAGATTTTTAAGACGAAACAGTTTATAAAAGGAGCTTTTGAAACGGAACATTTTCTTTTAAAATGTGTATGGTGTATCAAATCAAAACGCTAATTTAAGCGTAACAAAATATTACAATGGCATATTTACCTTTCTAAAAATACTCTTTTCGTTCTGAACACTTTTTTTTTCTCTTTCATAAATACTCCCTCCATCCCATCTCACTTGATACTAATTTCCATTTCGGACCGTCCCACCTCACTTGATACTGTCCAAAATGGTAAGTTTTTACTCTCACAACACCAATCAAATCACTATTATTCCCACTCACTCTCTCTCCTACTATACCTTTTATACTCACAATATTTTTTCTCTCTCTTGCTTTTTTTCTTAATTATCGTGCCCACCTCCTTAGTATCTAGTGAGACGGGACGGAGGGAGTAAGTATTAATAATAAGATACATTTTTTAATAAAAAAATATAATATATTAAAAAATTACTATTAACATGTCCAGATTGAAAATTTATTTTGGTGAATAATAACGATTTTATTGTTAAAAGACATATTTTAAAGTTAACTACTAAAATAAAAAAAAAAACCCGTTAACTACACCTGGAAAAGTGACTTAGTATAGTCTACTTCTCCCTCTCTAACTCCCTCTCTAAAGGCCACACACTCTCTCTCTCTGCATCGGAATCCATGGATTCCTCACGCCAACCCTCGACGTCTCCATCTCCAGCCAAGCCCCGTTCCGCCGCTAACACACGAGGTCAAATTTTGAGATCGCCGCACGACAATCGAGGCGCCGCTTTTTGATTCCGATTAATCGGTGAAAATGTTCGTGAAGAAGCTAGTGGAGAAGGCTTCGCTAAAGAAGGTAAGTACAGTAATTTCACTTTGCTTTCACAATTTCGATTTCATTTCTCTGTTATTATCAATGGATCAGAATATGTGTTCTTCGTTGATTTGAAGTTTGAAGTTTGGTCTGTTGATTGAAATTTGAAAGGCTAATTTATTTGAGATAGTCACGACAGATACTCAAATCGCAATGTTATTGCTTTGCTTTGATGGAATAGATCGTCACGACAGATACTCAAATCGCAATGTTGTCTTTTTTGATGTACGCGCAAACTCCTTTGTTGTTTTTTTAGTACGCATTATAATCCTGCTGTTTGAGGAGCTTCGGTTTTTATTAACCAAGTCCTATTTTAACTGAAAACAGATAAATATGAAAGGACTGGATGGAATCCAAGGACCTATTTATGTTGGAATTGGATGTGTCTTCAGAAGGCAAGCACTATATGGATACGACGCTCCAGTTAAGAAGAAGGCACCAGGCAAGACTTGCAATTGCTTACCTAAATGGTGTTGCTGTTGTTTTGGATCTCGTAAGAACAAAAAAGTTAAGACTTCCAAGGACAAAAAGAAGAAGACTAAGAACAGGGAGCTTTCCACACAGGTTCACGCGCTTGAAAATATTGAGGAAGGAATTGAAGGTAAGAAATGCTCAGGAAGTAATAATTTCATTACATTTCAAATGTTCTTTTAGTATTCTCTTACTTGTTGTCCGTCCCATATCCCCTTTAGTGCGTGCTAACCTGAATCTTGATGACCAGGAATAGATAGTGAAAAGTCAACCATGATGCCCCAGATCAAGTTTGAGAAGAAGTTTGGGCGATGCACTGTGTTTATTGCTTCAACACTTATAGAAGATGGGGGAGTTCCACCAGGTGCAACTTCTGCATCTCTGTTAAAAGAAGCCATCCATGTCATTAGTTAATGCTTTGTTAGTCCTTGCTCTGATGTAAGTTTCTCCTTCCATCTCCTGTTCTCATTTTTACTGTTGTTTTTTTGAGAAAAGAGATATAAAAGGAAAATACAAACTCTTAGTTTGAACTTCATATCTTGACATGGTAATAATCCAAAATCCGAGCAAAAATTTTAAGGACTTGATTTAAGATCCATATCTGCTGACAAAAACAATATGCAGGAAAAATAATTCACAAAATGATGCTTGAATCTCAGAAAATTTAATTTAATATCCATTCCAATATTCTGGCTCAGGTTTTACCGTTATCTGTCACACAAAGTAAGCAAGCTAAGTGCCACATTCATGCTACTTTAACAAAGATAAATGATTAAACTCGGAATGTTGAACAAAGTAAAACTCTTTCAAGCAATGGAGGCTAGGTTAAACAAAGTAAAACTCTTTCAAGCAATGGAGGTTTTCTTCGAGAGGCAAGCTTTATACAGTTCTCATGAAAAGGTTCCCGAAGTTTATTTTCTCTTAAGATTTTCTGCAATCCATGCAGATCAAACAGATTTGGTGTAGAGGAACAGCATGTTGTTGGAGAAGTTGTGTGTCGATGTGCCCTTTGCCATGATTCAGATATGGTTCTCCAAAAGAAACCGGTATTGGTCCATATATCCAAAATTTAGTTATATTGTTGAATATGAGAGAGATGAGTACAAAAGAGTGTACTTAAACGTGTGTGTCTAAGTGTCAAATATTCTCTCGCATCCCAATAAAATTTAAAAATAGCGAAAAATAAAAAGAAAAACTAAGACAAAATACAATAAAAGTGTTTTTGAAAATACTACGAATACCTGAAAATCACAGCCTGTCAAATATTTCCTTATACACCACATTCAGCGTCTTGTCGTCTGATGCATCGTCTGAATCACCTATAATAACTTTAAGACCATTTTTGCTAGTAACTCTAGATAATGCAACATACAACTGGCCATGACTGAAAACCGGTGTTGGAAGATATAAACCAACATGAGAGAGTGATTGCCCTTGGCTCTTATTTATTGTCATAGCAAAAGACACGAAAAGTGGAAATTGTCTTCGCTTGAATCTGACTGGAAATTTGGACAAATCCGAAGGAGACATTACCATTCTAGGTATTGTCACTTCCATTCCCACATTCTTCCCCGAAAGCATCTTCCCTACAACAACGTGCTTACCTATACATGTTGAAGAAATTAGTTTTACATTTTACACAATTCAGAATTTATATTTAGTAATGATTACCTAATCGTGTAACAATTAATCTGGTGCCATTGCATAATTCTAAGGCCTGGTTGAGATTTCTCAAGAGCATAACTATACATCCAACCTTCAGCTTAAGAATATGGTTCGGCAATCCTGAACATTTGATCATATTTATAAATTCTGGTGAGAAAACATCTTCATTCCCCGTGTCATCCTCCTCTTCTACACATATCGCATCAGAACTCAAGTATATCTTCTCCTCTCCAGGAAATAGTGACATAACATAATCATTAATACTATCAACAGTATCGTTAGTTGGAGCAAGGACAGCTCGACTATGGAAAAATCCTTCGACATCCTTGTTTCGTAATAAGTCAGGATATATGCATTCAACGATTTTTGGAATAGGATTTGAAGAATCTCGAACCAATATTTCCTGGGGCAAACTAATATCAACCTCTCCGTCATTATCTTCCCCAGCAACACCGTCTCTAATCGATAATATCCATTGAGCAAAGTCTCTTATCTCCTTGGCCCGATCAGAAGAACCAACCTACATTAAGTTTGATGCAATTTAATTAATTATAACGACTCAAGAACACGTAACCACATTAATAATGAATAAATAATGATTACCTGCAATCTCATGTTTTGAGTCAACCTTAGTACCTCACAATAACTCCAAAGATAAGACGAACAAATTGAGGCATGAACAATATCATGCTTGTTACCTTTAGGAACAACTGGTAGAATTTGCCTAAAGTCACCTCCAAGTACAACAACCACACCACCAAACGGCTTTTCAGAGCATCTGCCATTTGTTGAACGTAAGACATCCCGTAAACTACGATCGACGGCCTCAAAACAATGTCTATGCGCCATTGGAGCTTCATCCCAAATAATTAGCTTTATTTTTTGTAGAAGTCCTGTCTCATCTGTACCAGGCCTTAATTTACTGCAAGTAGAACTCTCATCGACCTGTATAGGGATGCCAAGCGTCGTAATACCAAGCCTTATCGGTGTCAACATCGAAAATAGTAGCATGCACAGTGTAAACGCCGTACTGAATAAAACAATAAATAATGTTATATGTATGTTAGAAAAAAACTATACCAAAACATATTTTGTATTATATATAAGAAGTAACCTCAGAACATTCGAGTAACTCGCTGATTGTTTTGTAGTCTGTGAACCTCATATAGTCATCTATTTTCACATTCCGACCTATCAAAGAAGTAGCGAATGCAGTGACGCATTTACTACTTATTGGGGTGCCTTGAGAATGACTACATAAAATGTTATCAAAAGATATTAAACTTAGAGATAATAAAAACACGGAGACAAAATAAAAGTTTCAATTGAATATGGTGTACATACTCTTTCTTTAATTGAATCACTTCAGAAAATCGGGATTAATAAACATCTTCGTAGCTGAACCACATAATAGTAGAAGCGCGGTGAACACCTATATATATAAAATGAAATTATAGACCTTATTTTGTATTTCTAATGAATGTAATTATAATAGTATTGAGGATGCATATCATAAACTCAAAATTAATAACTTACGCATATAGCTTGATAGACAGAAACCGCAAAGATCAATACTATAGGCTCATTAGTATCTTCACCCCTCGAATTAACATATGCATTAAGTTCATCAACATATTGCTCCCACAAGATAGCTCCTAATTCAAAGCCTCTGATAAAAAATAAGTTATATATTGCTTTAGTATATTTAGCAAATACGTATTATTAGTTCAGATAAATATGTATTTAAAAGACTTACTGATTATCAATCAACTTAACATCCATCTTTCGTTTGTTAAACGCCTTTGGAACAGTTTCTATGTCACCAATGGGCAATATAATCCGACCGATAACATCTATTAAAATACTCAAGTCAGTATGCATATGTTTGTGAACCCATGAAACATTTTAACTTTAAATGAAGGTATTTAAAATACTAACCAAAGGTGAAAGCACTGTCTACGCTCATGAGAAGTCCACTATTAGGACCGTAAATAAACTGAAAAACGGAACAAACTGAAAACCATTAACTGGAATAGCCACATCACTTTCCAATCGGGTGACTTTTGTTCCGATACTGATCTTTAACATGCATATATGTTCGACATGTGCCTTTTGATTATGGGGGTCATTACCAGTCAACGCAAAGTTTGATATGCGAAAATTTTCACCCTCGATAAAAACACTTTTGAAATTGGGCATGCATGTAGTTGGAATGGTTGCTTGTATTTTACCACCCTGTATACAAAAATATTATATCAGGGTCATAGTTTTCATAAACTAACACGAACAATTACAATTCGGAGACTCATACAATGTTAATATACTTATTTGAAAAAGTAAATAATTGATAAAATATAATCATAAGCAAAAACATTATGGAACAGAGTGAGTATTAAAACTAATCTAACTTATAGATCAAAACACATTATGGGATAGAAGGAGTATTAAAAATACAACATGAATTTTTTATAATAAACAATTCATTTATAATTTTCTAACACGAACAATTACAATTTGGAGACTCATACAATGTTAATAAACTTATTTGCAGGGAAAAGGACTTAAGGACGCCAGATATTGATGGGTCAAAGCTACATGAAATTGGCCAATACGTTAAATTCATGAAGTAAGTTTCTTATTTACTCGAATATATTTATTCAGTATATGGTATTCATAATACTAAATTAAATGAAATTCAGGAAATTATTAACTTACCTCCATGTCAATGAGTATCATCTCGATATATGACTTGCCGAAGTCCTTCTTGTTCCACATCCTTAAAACTCGAGCCTCAATTGCTTTGAATTTTGATGTCTTTGTGATTCACTTGATATTGATGAGATTGCTCTTGGTTGCCATCTGGGTACCTGTTAAATAAAGATTGATTATATCAAAAGATCCATTCACAATTTGAAAGATATGCAATAAACATACTCATAATGTTTTTGCTGGATTGCACAATGAAATCTTATGAGGCTTTCATACTTTAAGGCCATGAGACCTTATTTATACTTATGTAGTCCAAACATTGCTCGAATGGAGCCACAGTTATATTACCAGTCATTTTACAATAATATTCTTGAATGGCATAATCCGACGGCAAACATATATGTCGATTTCCTCATTGTCTATGATATTTCTCGCAGGACTAAGAGCGATTTCGTGCCGTCATTTCGCTTACTACCGCTGCGCTCGTTTGCCAGCTCTCATCTGTCTATGATATTTCTCAAGTAGATTACTTTTGATAGCGTTACTCGCTGGCTAGAAGAGCTAAATAGTAAGTTAATCTCCCTCTCGAATGATCTATTGATACTTATGCTGCTATATTTGGATCAATTGTTTCTGTGAATATCTGTTTCTAATTCACTGTTAGAATACTTTATTAGCTAGACTGACATGTCTGAATCCTTAAGAATCGGCGCAGATCAACGAAACCATTATTTAACATATAAAGCAAAGGTTGTTTTAAAAAAAATAAGCATAAATCAATGGAGGTTGCACAGTAAAAAACAGAAAATTTAGATTACTAAATCTTATATAGAGTACTTGGTAAATACGCCCAATTGCTCGAATGGAGCCACAGTTTTATACTTATGTAGTCCAAACATTGCTCGAATGGAGCCACAGTTATATTACCAGTCATTTTACAATAATATTCTTGAATGGCATAATCAACACTATCAAGTGACTAAACACACAACATGCCCTTATAAATTCTTGGCCTACGACATAACAATTTTAGTTTCCAGAATTTTAGTCATAGAGTCAGAGAAGAAGTACCGTCTTTACAGGACACAAATGCAGATGACTTAAGTAGCCAACATGACAATGGAAAGGAATAGGGAATTATTTACTCAAAAGAATTCCTGAGAAGCTATTCTTGCATTTCTCAAAGGTACACATGTATTTAAAAGAATTCTTGAGAAGCTATTCTTGCATTTCTTGCATTTCAGATCAAGTTTTTTGAGAAGCTATTCTTGCATTTCTCAAAGGTACACATGTGGAATTCGAATTCGAGAACATATTTCTCTTCATAACCAAATTTCAATGCAAAAGAATGTATACTAAAAGAAAATAATATGTGTCCTGTGTTATTTGACACACACACACACACACACACACCAAAGTGCAGAAAAAAAAAATCTGATAATCTTGTGCTTGGTAAAAGAAAAAGAGTTGTTATTATATTGCTAGGAATCGAACAACAAAATGGTGTTTGCTCATTACAAGAATCGATTGATTGCAAGAAAAGAAGAGGTTCATACATGAGAAAATACACCAAAAACTCAAAGAGATTCTATTTAATCCAACAAAAAGAACGCGAAACTGACACAAATTAAAACATTCAAGAGCAAAGCCCATGGTCATTCAGTTACTTGCTTATTGGAACTTAATTAAAGCCAACCTCCATTGCGGTGGTTTTCAACTTTCACAATATTGATTATCTCTAAAGCCCATAAATCACTCATTGAGATGAAAATCAATCTTACTGAACATCAAAATCAATTATTCAGAATAGAAATTTAAGCAACACATAGAAGCTAACAGAGCAGGGAATTCAAGAATTACAACGAATAACTATCAAAACAGTAAATGGTCAGAAAACACTTACCTTGGGTTGAATCTTGAACTACAACAATGGAGCTTTCTTCCTCCTTCTTCTTCCTTCTTTTTTCTCACTGCCGTGCTCTCTCTCTCTCACCGATTCTCTCTCTATGCGGCACCCCCTAAAATAATCCTTGTTCACAGTTTGTCATATAATATATGGTGCCCGAAATAATAGATATTCCTAGAATATATGTTGCCATACATATAATATATTATATGCGAGTATACTGAATAATTTCCTTATATAATATATGGTGCCCGACGGGGATATGGAAGCTTTAAGAACAGTCATCTACTCGGTAAGAAAATTAGCAGAAATTCTATGCCCGAAATAATAGATTTAGATTGATAATTTCCTTATATAATAATTTCCTTATTCTATGCGAGTATACTGAAATTGACTCAAGAACACTGATTATTTACTCAAGAATCGGCGCAGATCAATGAAATTAATTATACAGTTTTTTTTTAGTTTAATAGGTGTGATTTAATTAACATAACGTTGAAATTAGGATTCACTTACTCAAAGAATTTTATTACAATTCATAGTTTTGTGGCCTAAAATGTTTTCTGAAATCATCAACCTGTTTGTAGGTGCCAATTGTCAAGCATAATGAGAGGAATGTGCAAAGGCAATACGGAGTCATATTTTCAGTGAAGAGACCAAGATAATGGCCTTACTATTATTACGAAATTGGGTTTTCAAGAGTATTTCAAGCTCTTACCCTGAGTACGGATATTTTTTTTTGAGCTAGTCTTTTTAAATTTGCTTTAATAAAAAGAATAATTTATTTTTTTTATTACGGGAAAGAGTATTTTATTGCTGACTTTAAACATATTTTTATATAGGGAATTGATTTAATTAACAGGATATTTTTTTTTGAGCTAGTCTTTTTAAATTTGCTTTAATAAAAAAATAATTTATTTTTTTATTACGGGAAAGAGTATTTTATTGCCGACTTTAAACATATTTTTATATAGGGAATTGATTTAATTAACAGCGTATTAAAGGAAAGTGGGGCGAATTGAATCTGGGCCGTTGGTGACAACCTGTCATTTTGACATATATTTTCAGCCTTTGATATAGTTTTGCTTTTATATTTATATGATGAACACTAATTCCTAAGACCATGTTTAATGGTGAACGAAAAATTCGTTCACCACGTGAACGAAACTGGTCTATAAACGAAATTTCGCTCATGCCAGCTTACATTCTGTAGTGGTGAACGAATTTTTCGTTCACGAAAATATTTTTTAATAGAAATTTGATATTATAAAATTAATAATATACATTAATAAATATTATTTTTTATTAACATCATTAATAATAAATATAATTGTTTTTATTATTTTACTTAATTGCACAATTTTAAAAAATTAAACACTCATAAATAAACGTTAAATTACGATAATTTAAAACATTACACTCATGAAAATTAAAAATTAAAATACAACACACAAACGAACGAACAGAAAGTAACGCGCTCATAAATAAAATGATGCATATGCTCTCAAGGATTGTTCTTTGCATATATATGCTCGATTAGGTCTGCTTTGAGAGCCAAGTGTGTAGCTTTGCTTTGAACTTTTCGCTTGCGCGCCATGTATTCTTCGATGCTATTCCCAACGTGTGAATTTTCTCTTGTATACGTGAATGTTTCGTCTTGCGCAATTCGAGTGGACTTATTTTTTTATTTTTTTTTTGGTTTGTCGGCCCAAAATTCACTCGCATCATCATAGTTTATATATCGATCACGTTCATCTTCAACTATCATATTATGCAATATGATGCAAGTTGTCATTATTTTACCAAGAATCACCTCGTTCCAAGCGAGCGACGGTTTACGGAGTATTGCAAAGCGAGCTTGAAGTACCCCAAAAGCACGTTCTACGTCTTTTCTGCATGCCTCCTGCACTTTTGCAAACAATTTTTTCTTTTCTTCTATAGGCTGGGGGATTGAATTGATGAATGTTGCATATTGTGGATAAATTCCATCGGTGAGATAATATCCCATGTTGTATTGATTGTTGTTCACTTGGAAGGTAACTTGTGGTGCCACACCATTTAAAACATCATCAAACACCGGAGAGCGGTGAAGGATGTTGATGTCATTGAGTGAGCCTGGAATACCGAAGAAAGAATGCCAAATCCATAGATCATGTGAGGCAACAGCTTCTAAAACCAATGACGCTTTTCCACTACGACCTTGATATTGCCCTCTCCAAGCAGATGGGACGGTTTTCCATTGCCGGTGCATGCGATGATGCTCCCAACATGCCAGGAAATCCACGTTCTGAACCCATACGAAGTAACCGCTCCATGTCTGATCGATTAGGCCTCCTCAAGTAATGATTTCCGAAACGGCTAATGACCACATCACAAAACTTTTCAAGTGAAAGTCGTGCAGAACTTCCACTAAGTCGTAAGTACTCGTCAATGGCATCTGCTGCCATTCCATATGCTAGCATACGCATTGCTGCAGTGCATTTTTGTAAGGTTGACAAACCAAATCTGCCGGTTGCATCATGCCTTTGTTGGAAATATTCATCATGTTGCTCAGCTTCCGCAACCAAACGAAGAAAGACATGTCTATCCATTCGGAACCTACGCCGAAATATTTTGTCTGTGTACGTTGGTTTGGAAGCAAAGTATTGATTTGAGTTGTTGGGATAGTTTTGAAAATTGTGTTGCTGAAAATTTTGTACGAAATTGGGATCGTTAGCCAGCATTTGCTCGAACCAAGCATGATCAGGATTTGTTCCAGAATTATGAGAACTATTCCCGTAATTACTCATAATAAAAAAAAGGAAAATCTTGATTTTTTTTGCTTAGTATAGAGAAAGGAAGTATGGAAGAAGAGATGTACATAATCTAGCAATCTTGAGCTCTATTTATAGGGAAAAATAAACGTTTTTGAAATTTTGATCTAAACGACGTCGTTTGACGCAAGAGAAAATTTAAATATATAAAAAATTAAATTTTTATCAAATATATACAATAATTTTTTTTATCATTTTTAAATAGTAAAATATTAAAATTATGTCAAATATTATAAAATTAGACTCTATTTATAGAGAAAAAGAAATTATAAACATTTTTAATATTTTTATTTCAATAATATAATTTTAAAAATGTCAAAATTACAAAATACACATATAGCCATGAACGAAATTTTCGTTCACGAATTCGTTCACGAAATGAACGAAACCCATGAACGAAATTTCGTTCATGGCCATGAATGAAATTTCGTTCACCACTAATTGCCATGAACAAAAATTCATTCACGAAATTGTTCTTGATGAACGAAAATTCGTTCACCATTAAACGTGCTCTAAAGTACCTGAAAATATCATAGACACTGTAAGTTTTCCGTTTCTCATATGAGAATTGTTATTCGTCCTACAACATTACTTAATATATCTACGTAACAATTATTACATCGAACTCTTAATATTTGATTTCATTAGATTTCTCAACGTGAAATGAGAACAATTTCAGAAATTTGGCATATCAACTAATATGTCTAAATCGCAATATGTCAAGCATGCCACAATCATAGGATTAGCGTGCAAGACTTGCGATGTACTCACTCCGTCCTATTACACGCAAAATGAGTTTTGCACAAAATTAAGAAAAGTGTATAATGAAATAAGTGTTGTGAGTATGAAAAGTGAGATCGAAGAGAGGAAATGTGATAAGAAATAGTAAGCGGATAGATGATTTGAATATGAAAAATGAGTTACATAATAAACAAATATTAAAAAAAATCATTTTTGAATTTATGCATTTTATAATGGGACACATCAAAATGAGACTTTTATTTCTTTGATAATGGAACGTAGAGACTAGAGAGTATTTGATATACTTAGGCTGCTATGTACTCCCTCCGTCCCAGATCAAGGGTTCATCTTTCCCTTTTGATTCGTCCCAGATTAAGGGTTCATTTTCATATTTTCATAAATGACAAGTTTTTGAATATATTTATACCCTTATTATCTCTATATATTTACAAAAAAATCATTCATTATACCCTTATACATTCTCTCTCCTATTCCCTACCACACATTTAACTACTATTCCTCCCACTTATTCTCTCTCATATTAATTACTAGTACATGTCCGTGTCCAAGGACACGGGTGTTTTTTTTTTTTTTTGATTTAAAAAAAAAAAATTTAAGGGCAAAATGGGAAAGTGACAAATGTATGAGGGCAAAATGGTAATTTCGACAGATGGAACTGTTCAAAGAACTGTAGCTAGTGGAGCTCTAATTTATACTATAGATTTATAACTTTTACATTCTCTCTCCTATTCCCTACCACATATTTAACTTTTAGATTCTCTCTCCTATTCTCTACCACACATTTAACTACTATTCCCTATTTCACATTTAATTTTTATTCATTTTCTTAAAAAATTCTTAAAAAGCGTAAAATTCACCCCATATACCCATGGTCTGAGACTGAGACGGAGAGAGTATTATTTAATGGTATATCTTTTGAATAGTGACATACGTAATCATATTTTTTTTTTGACTATTAAATACTCTCTCCGTTTCACAAAACATTACCCCTTTTACTATTTTGGGCGTCCCACTTTAAAGTCTCATTTTCCTAAAAAGGAAATTTTTTAATACTTCTTTATTCATGGGACCCATTTGTCATACTCACAACACTTTTCAAATTTACTATTCTCTCCACTCATTCTCTCTCCTCCCACTCACAACACCTACTTTAATAACATTATTTCTTATTTTCCGTTCTCAACAGTAAAGGGGTAATGTTTTGTGGGACGGAGGGAGTATTATCTTTACATCCCATTACAAACTATTCACTTTTTTCATATGTCGTCCCGCTATAAACTACATAGTTTATAAAATAAAAATGTTTTATTACTTTTATATTAATAAGACTCACATATCATACTCATAACAACAATTCAATTATTATTATTCTCTATCCCACTTTCTCTCCTACCTCAATTTTCATACTCACAACACCTAGTCTAGTAACACTTTTCGTAATTCTTGTGCAAATCGTAAGTGTGTAGATTGTATTGGAAGGAGAGAATATATACTCCCTCCGTCCCGCTAATATTAGCACACTTTTCTTTTTGAGCGTCCCGCTAATATCCGCACACTCCCTAAAAGGAAACTTTATATTAATAAAATATTCACTTTCCTCTACTCATTCTCTCTCCTACATTATTTTAATACTCACAACACCATTATAATTTATTATTCCCTCCACTCATTCTCTCTCCACTCATTCTTTTACACTCACAACACTTTATTAAAATATCATATTCCTTAATTCTCGCGCAAACAGTGTTTGTGCTAATATTAGCGGGACGGAGGGAGTATATATATATATATATATATTCATATCTACCAAAATAACTTACTCTTTTCGTTACAGATTAACGTTCTTATTTTCTTTTTGGCATGTCCCAAAGTAAGGTTATTAATTGTCTTTTAAAATGAATAATGGAACCAACTTGTTAAATTCAAAAATAATAACTCATTTATTATTTTTTATCAACCTCCTCTTTTTTATTTTATTTTTAATATCCACAACATTTTTTTTAATAATTGTGTATAATCAAACTAAAAATCTTATAATGGGACGAAAGTATTATGTCTATTCATTTTAATCGATTCCTAGCTATTTGTGTATCAAGGCTTTGTTGTTTGTTGTTGTTGATGTTGTCGTCTTATATCCTCAAGCCCCAAATGTTCAGTTTGATAAACTGAAAACCCTGCTAGTTAAACTTTTACATATAAAAAAATTAGTAAAAGCCCGTGTTTAAGTACACGTGTTTTTTTTTTTTAATTTAAAAAAAAAAATTAAGAGCAAAATGGGAAATAGACAACTTAGTGAGGGCAAAATGGGAAATTTGGCACTTTACACTATTCATTGTACTGTTCACATGGGGAGGTGGACAGTTCTTATTTATACTATAGATAAAATTACATAGTACTCCATCCGTCCCGCTACAACCTGCACACTTTTCTCATTGGGCGTCTCATTACAAACTGCACACTTCCTAAAATGGCAAAGAATCTTTACTATTCCACCCACTAATTCTCTCTAATATTTTACTTTTATACTCACAACACCAATCAAATCACTATTTCCTACCCCACTTTCTCTCTCCAACCTCACTTTTCATACTCACAACATTTTCTCCACTAATTTTTTTCTTAATTCCCGTGCAAACAGTAACAGTGCGGGTTCTATCGGGACGGAGGGAATATATGATACTACCTCCGTCCCAATTTTCAAGTGAGTCACTTTCCTTTTTGGTCCGTCCCACTTCAAGTGAGCCATTTCATAATTGAAAATATGTGAACAGTGTTTCGAACATTTATACTCTTATAATGTCCATATATTTACAAAGGTATTGTTGGAAATGGATAACGGAAAGTTAAGTTTAACTTAACGTTGATCTAGTTTCTAACGAAAGTTCGTTATGTGTTAACGGAACTAGTTACAAATTATATTCTACATTTGTTGTAGATTATTATACTTATTTAATGTCTCTAAAACCATTTAGGGTGAATGAGAATTAATGACAAGTGTTTTTGTAACTTAACGGAAGTTAAATAAAGGGTTAAAGTTAACTTGGGTTGACTTGGACTGATCCAAATGAGTTTTGGGTCACAACTGTTCTCAAAAGGTTTTCGTGACCTTTCAGTTATGGGCTTGAGCTGGCGGCTGCGCTCCAGCCCTAGAGCTTCGGCCAAGGTACCGAGTTAAGTAAAACATGGGTCAGGTTGATCTCGCGTGCCGCTAGCTAAGTCGCGCTTTCAAGGCAAGAGCTGGCCGCGCTCTTACGCAGTAATCTGAACAGTTATGGCACCTCTTGGAGTGAACAGCCATGAACCCTTTAACTTTCTTTAAATAGTTTCCCTCCGAATTTCAATTTACATACACAGTCATTCTGAGCCTTTTACCCTCTAGAGAGATAGATTAACATACTCAAATCATTGCATATTGTTGCATTCAATCTTTCAAGTCCAAAGTTCTAAAACCTTGTGTTGTTCGTTAGATTAGTTATATTGGAGTGCTCCTTATAACTAATAGTAAGTCGTTTTATCTTACTAGAGTTTTGTCATACAACCGTAAGCACCAGTGCGGGACAAATAACTCTTACGGAGATTGTATTAAATACAAGACTCGACTTTAATTCTTTTGTTTTTTCAATCTCCGTTACTTTTGCTGTCAGTTTTTCCGTTAAGTCTTAAAGAAGCCATAGCAATTGTCCAACAGGTATTACTAATGGCACATTGTAATTAAATCTACATTTGAGGGTAAAAGTTACATGTTTTAACTTTTACATTCTCTCTCCTCTAATCTTCTACCCACTTTCAAATCTTTATTCATTTTTCTTAAGAAACGTGCATTTATACCATGACTCACTTGAACTTGAAGTGGGATGGTTGGAGTAATAATTTATATGAAACATGCTAATTAACGTGCTCAATCAAAATAATTATTAAAAAATAACAAAAAAATAGATTTTGTTGAAATTTTATTGTATTGTATTTCACATCTTGGAATTGGAATTGGAATTGGAATTGGAATTGGAATTGGATTTGGATTTGGATTGTGAAGCATGACAATGTTGATCAATTGCATAGACTAACGAGGTGAACGAATTAGTTTTAAGCAATTAATATCATTGTGTTTTATTATAATTCTCATTATTTTAAAATAATTTATTGCCAGAATTGACTAAAAGGCATTAATATCTTTCGGTTTTAATACATGAACTAGATTGATAATCAGGTTTGAGATGCCGAATAATCTAATAAAATAAAAAACTGTTAGACGAAGTCAATTTATACATGGGAGATAGAGAGTTGATGTAAATGACTCAATTTTATTAATAACAAGAGGTATATATTTATATGATTACAATAGGTTTACAATGAGAGGTAATCTCCTAAATCTATGCAATAAATATTTTGATATACACAATCACTAAAATAAGGTAAAGAGATAATATTGGTTTGATAAGAAGATATGTTGATAAAGATATGGAAGATCTTTTGTATCCTTATCATACCCCCACAATATGGATGTTCCGTGGATAAGTCCAATATTGAAAATGATGAGACGAACCAGACTTTTGTGAGCGGGTGGAGTTGGATATGTACTTGGACGTGTGTGTGGTTACTGTTGTGATAACATCATAGGTTGTATCAACTGGTTGGTTGAGTGGGTGGGTTGGTGTGGTTGATGGGTGATAACATCAGAGGTTGCATCAGCTGATTAGGTGGATCAGTGTGGTTGTTGGTTTGATCATATCAAAAGTTGCAACAGTTGGTTAGAGATAGGATTTTGGGATGAATGTTGTTTGAGGTGGGGTGTCAGGTTGTGGCAGAGGTTGTAAGGAGGGGTTTGGTGTTATTGTGGTAAGGGGAGTGGGTTAGGTTATGTTGGTCGTGTAGAGCACATAAGAGGCCAAGGGGTGGCGGTGCGCCTCGTGTTGAGGCCAAAGGAGGCCAAGGGTGGTGGTTCTTGGGTAGGGCAACACAACCGAGTTTTGGGTTTAGGGTAGAGCTGCAATTAGGCTGTTGCCATTAGAGGTGGTGGGTTTCAACAATCGGGTAATGTCGAGGGTGATGAGCACCGAGTGGTAGCCATTAGAGGCTAAAGGTGGCGGAGCTTTAGGTGGAGAAATTACAGTAACACAATGAAAGAAAGAAGGTGAGATGTGATTGAGAAGGGGTTTCGGCAATTGGGTTGTGCCGAGGATTGTGAGCACCAGGTAATAGCTATAAAAGGCTAAGGGTGGTGGTGCTTTTAATGGAGAGGATCTATTTATGATAGAGAGGGAAGTGAGACGGTGTTTGACATAGAAGGGGGTTGGAGCAGCCAGATGACTTGTGGCGTAGGGTGAGACGGCATATAGGGTTTTGTCAATATTTGTTTTAAAAAGGAGATACCATTATGGATCTGAAGAATAAATGATGGTTTGACGAAATTAATTTATACATAGGAGAAAAAGAGTTGATATAAATAACTCAATTTTATTAATAACAAGAGGTGCATATTCATATAATAGAGTTACAATTTGAGGTAATCTCTAAATCTATACAATAAATATTTTCATATATACAATCTTTTATTGACATAAACAATCACTAAAATAAGATAAAAAGATTATATTGGTTTAATGAGTACATATGTTGATGAAGATATAAAGGATATTTTGTATATTTATTGTATATTTATGATAATGATCGGATTTAGGATATTGTTGATATAACATCGAGCTTTTGGTGCTTTTGGTTCAAATTTTATGTCAAGTTTAGTATATCTTTGTGCATGTGTAAACTTATGGATGTCATGATATTCTCATCCATTGTTTTTTCTTGTTATTATTTTTTTTTTTTTTTTTTTGAGCTAATACTCTCATCCGTAGTTTGAATGCTACTGAATGAAGCGAAATTGAACATAATAAATATTCCCTCCATTTCAAAATGTTTGTCCCATTTGATTTTTTTTGTTGAACTTTGACCACAAATTTATGAGAGATTAATCATGTTCATGAAATTCTAAAAGTTGTTGTTAATAATATTATTAATGGTGAATCAATAGGAATTTTTAGAATTTCATGAACATAATTAAATTGTCATATATTTGTGGTCAAAATTCAACAAAAAGTCCAAACCCTATAAATATTTTGAGACGGAAGGAGTACAACGTAATGCAATTAAATTGAACATAGTACAAAAAATTGGGAAGTTGATAGATTTAAATTTGATTCAAAAAGGGAATTTGGGGTTGGTATTGTCCAATGACAAGAAAATTAGTTATATGATTGTTCATTTGAATAAGACTTAATCCGACAACATATGTAAGACAATACAAATACAAATATGTTAAACATCATTGAGAGACTAATTATAATAATTATAATAGTGGGTATATCGAAATAGCTCATTAGTGATTAGTTCAAACTATACTTGCGGAATATTTTTCTTTGTGCTACAAACTCACGAATGTGCCCGCAATCATCACGCTTTTATTGTCGAGCCAATACCACAAAATCGAGTATATATCTATGATTTCACTCTCATCTTCAAGGCTCTCGATGATAGCTTATAGATAGTATTTTGGCTAAGATTCATATGATATTTTACTATACAAAAGATTAAGGCTCCGTTTGTTTCAACGGAATATGTTTTATGGAAAATGATTTCCGTAAAATATTTTTCGAAAAATGAATTTCCTATAAAATGTTTTTCGAAAATGAGATAAACATGTGTTTCAGCTGATTGGTAAGGAAAATATTTTTCGAAAAAAATTTCATGTGTGTAATGAAAATATTTTTTGTTAAAAACACAATTTGAGATAATTTAAGTGGGGTGGGGGGCAGGGGTGGTGGTGGTGAGTGGAGTGGGTGGGGAGTTGTTAAAAAAAAATTAAACGATTTAAATTTTTTTGACCCGACGGGGGGCAGGGGTGGTGGTGATGAGTGGAGTGAGGTGGGGAGTTGTTAAAAATCAATTTTGAATGATTAATTTTTTTGACCCGACTGGGGGGCAGGGGTAATGGTGAGTGGAGTGAAGTGGAGAGTTGTTAAAAATAAATTTTAAATGATTAATTTTATTTTTTTGACCAGGGGGAGCGGGGAGTGGGGTGGTGGTGGTGAGTGGGGTGAGGGGCAGTGGGGGGTGGTGGTGGTGGTGAGTGGGGTGGTGGTGGTGGTGGTGAGTGGGGTGGGTAACCTGAGGGGTGTATGAAAAGTTAGGCGTGTGAGGATGTTACCTTTTTTCGAAAAATGTTTTACTTCGAACAAATTCGTAAGTCATTTTACGTCGAAAGGGGCATAAAACATTTTTTCTATTTTTCGGTGCTTATCAAACACCAAAAATGGGAAAAACGTTTTACAGGCAAACAAACGGAGCCTAATATATACTCCCTCCGTCCCATTATTTGGTTCACCATTTTGGCTCCGGCACGCAAATTAAGGGTGTAGAAAATGTTGTGAGTGTAATAGTAAAATAGGAGAGAGAATGAGTGGAGGGAATAGTAAATTATAATGGTGTTGTGAGTATTAAAATAATGTAGGAGAGAGAATGAGTGGAGGGAATAGTAAAGATTCTTTGCAAAAAAAAAAAAGATGAAGCTTTTAATGGGACATCCAAAATACAAAATGTGGAGTTATTAATGAGACGGAGGGAGTATATAGTATATAGTTAGATTGGAACACAAAGTTACAGTCTCATATGAGTTATGAATGTATCTCGTCATTTTATCTAATAACTAGTTTATCTCATATTTGAAAATATCATTATTATGGTAGGTACTAAAAGAGTTAGAGTACAACAATCACCATTTGGTCTCAACTCTCTATCATTTAATTCACTACATTTTCTTAATCTCAAGCTAAATTCATGTGAAAGCAAAACAAGTTCAATTTTTTAAGGAATAAACTGCCGAATTGATGTTGTATCTCTCTATACCAAGTCATATCCGAATTCTTGATAATGGCCTATCCGTTGTCGTTTTACTAAAATTAAGATTAATTATGGTAGGGGTGTAAACGGTTCGGTTTAGCTCGGTTTGGGGAAATTTAATTTGGAGCTAAACCGCTAGTATCGGTTTGAAGAAATTCCAAACCGAGCTAAACCACAAAAAAATTCAAATCGAGCTAAGCTAAACCGCCAAGGTTCGATTTAGTTCGGTCTAAACCGCGGTTTGGAGAGTGGCCGAAATTTGTCACCGGAAAGTAAAAATATCACCGGAGAAGATGGAGACCTTCCTTGCGAAGGAATCCAAGTAACCCTATTGAAAAGGAATCCAAGTAACCCTATTGAATACTCTTGATGCTCACTAAATTTGAAGCTCCAAAATCTTGCTGTGAAACCATATTCTACCTATCATTCAGTCTTTTTTCAAAAATAAAAGTAAAAAAATATCATACAGTCTAATACTCCACTTAACTTGAACAACCAAAATCCTATGTAAAACCATATTACAATCAAATTTGATAAAGTCAATTGTAACAACAGAAATCTGAATCAAATACTCGGTACAAGCTGGAAAGATCCCTGATTAATAATGATAGATAGATAGAGAGAGAGAGAGAAAGAGAGAGAGAGAGAGAGAGAGAGAGAGAGAGAGAGAGAGAACCTGGTGGCGCGAAAAAGGGTCGGAATTGGGGATGGCAGAGACGAGACGGGGGGAGATGACGAGACGGGTTCTTCAAATGGAGCACGCCGCGCTCCGTTTTCAATGGTCACCGGCAGCTACCGTCTTCAACGATTGAGAATGAAACCCTAAAGTAATCGAAAGGTTTTTGAGAAATTTCAGTTTTTGCGCCAACAATGAGATTAAAAAAGGCAGAGGGTTCAAATATTACATTTTAGGGTTTTGAAATTAATTAAAGGTGGGGATTAATTTAATTTGGAATGAATGGTCAGGATTATGGTTTATGTTGGTTTGGCTCGGTCTCATAGCTCGGTTTAATGGCTAAACGGTTTAGCTCGGTTCGGCTAGATTTGGCTCGGCACCCTCAAACCGCAAGCTAAACCAAACCACGTGGTTTGTAATTTTTATAAACCGAGCTAAACCACTTAAATAAAAAAACCGACCTAAACTCCACGATTTAGCTCAATTCGATCTCAAACCGCGATTTGAGCTAAACCACTTACACCCCTAAATTATGGACAAGAATGATTCCTGTCATTTGGTACGGATAGAAATAGAAACATCATCTCTTTCGATCGATCAGGAAGGATAGTTTCGTAATACTCCCTCCGTCCCATCGATCTTAAGAAAACTTTTCATTTTGGATGTCCCGCCGATCTTAAGAATTTCAAAAATGGAAAGTTTTTATTATTTTTATACTCTTTCTACCCCACTCATTCTCTCTCCTACTTTATTTTTACACTCACAACATTCTCTCTCCTAACTATTCATCCCACTCATTCTCTCTCCTATTTAATTTTTCACACTCACAACATTTCTTCCACTCATTCTCTCCTAATATTATAATAATATTCCTTAATTCCCGTGCCATTTTACTTTTTCTTAAGCTCACGGGGACGGAGGAAGTATTTAAATACTTGTTCTGTCTTCTTCCGTGCATAAATTATTTTAGGGTCCTACTATTTGCACAATTTTTTTTATTTAAATAATGTGCAAATAACCTAGATATTCTAAACTAACATGGTTAATTATGAAAAGTTATCATTAATCAATATTGAAGCTTTTTCTTTATTTTTTTAACCTTTGACTTTTTCAACATAATCTTCTAAAAAGTAGTAATAATAATTATATTGTCCCCTATATATATACTAGTCTTTTAGATTTAAAAATTGGAGTTTAATTTATGATTTATTTTTTGAGTATATTTTATAATTTATATTATATATTTATCTAAATAAGTTTATTATTTTTTTAGACTTACATATATTGAAATTTTAATTTTTTAAGGTAATTTTAATAAGTTTTTTTTCTTATTTTAATAAAAAAAATTATGCAAAATGTGTCCTAATTAAATAATTTACATTCATTAATATTTAAAATTAAAGAAATTAAAAATTCATTTAATTCAAAAGAAGTCATCTCATTTCATTTCTTGAGTCAATCTAATACAACAAATTCAATAGTACGATTAAAGCGCAAATATTGCTCATAACTGTTAATCCGAGTCATGTATGCAGTAACCCATGTAGCTGCACAATCATATCTGAAATGAACTCACTGTGGCATGAGAATAGGCATTGGATACCCTCCTATCACTGTTACTTGGACGTAATGATTATTATTAATGTATCCGATTGCAATAGCAACATGTTAATACCATGGGGGCGGACTAGATCGAAGCGGTAAGTAAGTCATGCTGCCTGTAATGCTTAGAACATGTAATATCACATTGTACTTTGAAGCAATAAGTACGTCATGCTGCCTGAGATTTATTAACCTCAACAAATCTTGCGGAGGAACAACTATGTCTACTCGGTTTTTGAGCTGGCTGAGTTGATTTTTGAGTTGGCCGAGTTGGTTTCTGAGCTGGTTTCGGAGCAGGCATTAGCGGATCAACACGATTTTTTTTGAAAAGTTTATCCTTTAAGGAAGGGCGGCCACGAGTTGTAGCGTGAAAAGCTGGTTCACGAACCGAAGTTGTTGATGGCGCGGTTATCTCTCTCAACTTTCTAAGAAAGCTGAATTTACGAGATCTTGACTGCTCATTCTCTCAATCTCTCTCTCAACTCTCAATTAATCACTATATTATCTCAAACTTTCAAAGTCTCAAAGTCTCCATAATTTCATTTTTTTCACCAAAAAAAATGTCTTCATCTCGTGGCGGCGGTGACAATAAGGGAAAGAATAAGACAACTACGCATCCAATTTCCCCCCCCCCGATGATTCCATTTGGGATAATCTTAATATACAACCACATGAAACACTTGATTTGAGCGATGACGAAGTTGATGCAACATTTCCAATGGGTGGTCATGGTCATACCAAAGTTGATGCAACATTTTCAATGGGTGGTCATGATTTAACCACTTCTTTTGAGCCTATAGAAGAATTTGATATTGTAAAGTGGTGGGCACGAAGGGCAAACAACTATCCTATTCTATCATTGATAGCAAAGGAGATCCTAGCCGCTCCCGCCTCAACCGTCGCTGTAGAAGAAGTATTTAGTGTAGGAGAAAATGTCTTGTCCGATCAAAGGTTAAGGTTGTCTCCATATAATTTAGAATATCAAATGGTGCTCGGCGATTGGCATATAGCCGAACTACGACTTCAAGATAAAAGAAGTAGTTCCGAGGAGGAGGAGGACTTTGATGCAGATACATCGGGGAGTGAAGCCTCTTTAGACTTTAGATTAGGTTAATTGTAATTTTATAGATTAGGCTTTAGATTAGGTTTATTTTTATTTAATTGTAATAGTTATGTTGAGGTAAATGCTCCTAAATGTACCCCCTTATTTATAAAAGGGTAAGGTTGGTTGTTCCCCTCTTTTGTAATTTTATTTCAATTAATAAAATTTAAGGGTACCGTCCCTTTTTCTTTTATGTACTTTCGTTTATTTTAAAAAAAAAGTTAAGTTTTATTTCTTTCAAAATTCATAACTTTTTTTATATAACTTTTTACAAAAAATGTATGTAGTAAACAAAAGTCTAAAATAGCCTTATTTATCCAAAAAAAAAATAACTTTTTTATAAAACTTAACAAAAACTGTTAAAAATTTAACTGTTTTTTTTTGAAAAATCTGTACACTTGGGCGACCGCCCAAACCAACAAATTTTTTTTTTTTGAAAAATGTACACTTGGGCGACCGCCCAAAAAAACAATTTTTTTTTTGAAATTGACGGTTCAAAATCGGAACCGAAATCGTACGGCCGGTCCGAACCGGGAACCGAAACCGTGAATAAACTGGGCGATTTCGATTCAAGGGCTGGCGGAACCGTGAACCGCCGGTTCAGAACCGGAACCGGCGGTCCGAACAGGATTGGCAACTCTAACTACATGGGAATGTGTATAAAATCTCAAAAGTTGGAAAAACACATTAAAATATGTACTACATGGGAATGTGTATAAAATATCAAAAGTTGAAAAAGCACATTAAATACACTACACCATCTGTCCTTAAAAAGCACATTAAAGTATTAATAAAATATTTTACGAATGTCCCAATTCATATATCATTTTATTTTTACAATTATATGGTTCCAACGAAAAATATATATAATTGAAAATATAATTTAATACAAAGGTTCGTTAAATGTTGTCAACAATTGTCCTAGAATTGTCCTTGGAAAACGACTTTGATTTCCTGATTTTCCTTCTTAGGATAATGTCATTCATTTTCAATATTTTTATTTGGAGAACAATAATTTCCTTCTACTTTTAATCTCTAGATGACAATAATCGTTGCCTCACATTTGTCAAAAATTTAAGAAAACATAAATATTTTTTTCGATTATTAGAAAAAATTATATAATAATAAATAAAGGCTTTATTAAATTTTAAATTTAATGAAATGAAAATAAAGTAAACCATTTGATTATGTTGCTAGTAAAAGATTGTTGGGCCAAGGGTAAAAAGAGGAGAGAGAAAAAAGGCACAATAATGATGTGCATTGTGCAAAAAGAAAACAACTAAAACAACTTTAATTGTCAAAAACCGAAAATCAAGATAGACTAATTAATGACTTTGTGCAAATAGAATTTGCATTGTGCAAATAGAATTACCCTTATTTTACTAGCTTTTGTATTTTTTAATAGTTAATGACTATTCTCTCTTTCACACAGTAAATTACGCGCTTTTTTTATTACACGTCTTATTACAAAATATATACTCCCTCCGTCCCTGTCGATTTAGGATTTTTTTAAATGGCACGGGGATTAAGAAAAAGGTAAATGTTGTGAGTGTAATTTAAAAATATGAGAGAGAATGAGTGGAGGAAATAGTAAATTATAATGGTGTTGTGAGTATTAAAATAATGTAGGAGAGAGAATGAGTGGAGAGAATAGTGATTTAAGGTTTCCATTTTGGGCCGTCCTAAGTCGGGTGGGACGCCCAAAATGACAAAAAGTCCTAAGTCGGCCGGGACGGAGGGAGTACTTGTTAAAATAAAAATATTTATAGGGATAAAGTGTATATGTGGCAATTTATACGGATCCCACCGTATATATTTGATATATGTATATATGTGATATATTTGACTGTATGAAACGATATATATGTGTATGTATAAATATATATATATAAGTCGGGTTCATCAGTTAGAGAGAAGATTTTGGGAAGAATGTTGTTTGAGGTTGGGTGTCAGGTTGTAGCAGGGGTTATAAGGAGGGGTTTGGTGTTATTGTGATAAGGGTAGTGGGTTAGGTTATGTTGGTCGTGTAGAGGCCAAGGGGTGGCGGTGCACCTCGTGTTGAGGCCAAAGGAGGCCAAGGGTGGTGGTGCTTGGGTAGGGCAACACAACCGAGTTTTGGGTTTAGGGTAGAGCCGCAATTAGGCTGTTGCCATTAGAGGTGGTGGGTTGACAATTGGGTAATGCCGAGGGTGGTGAGCACCGAGTGGTAGCCATTAGAGGCTAAAGGTGGTGGTGATGCTTTAGGTGGAGAAATTAAAGTAACACAATGAAAGAAAGAAGGTGAGATGTGATTGAGAAGGGGTTTCGGCAATTGGGTTGTGCCGATGATTGTGAGCACCGGGTGGTAGCTATAAGAGGCTAAGGGTGGTGGTGCTTTTAATGGAGAGGATCTATTCATGATAGAGAAGGAAGTGAGACGGTGTTTGACATAGAAGGGGGTTGGAGGCGTCGGATGACTTGTGGCGTAAGGTGAGACGAAAGTTATGGTTTTGTCAAGATTTGTTTTAAAAAGGAGAATATACAGACCATTATGGCTCTGAAGAATAAATGATGGTTTGACGAAGTCAATTTATACATGAAAAAAAAAAAGAGTTGATATAAATGACTCAGTTTTATTAATAACAAGAGATGCATGTTTATATATAATAAAGTTACAATGTGAGGTAATCTCTAAATCTATATAATAAATATTTTCATACATACAATCTTTTTATTGACCTACACAATCACTAAACTAAAATAAGATAAAAGATTATATTGGTTTAATGAGTACATATGTTGATGAAGATATATTTATGATAATGATCGGATTTAGGATATTGTTGATATCACATCGAGCTTTTGGTGCTTTTGGTTCAAATTTTATGTCAAGTTTAGCATATCTTTATGCATGTGTAAACTTATGGATGTCATGATATTCTCATTCATTGTATTTTTCTTGTTATGAGCTAATACTCTCATCCCTAGTTTGAATGCTAGTGAATGAAGCGAAATTGAACATAATAAATACAACGTACATTACGTTGTATTTATTATGAAGCAATTAAATTGAACATAGTATAAAAAATTGGGAAGTTGATAGATTTAAATTTGATTCAAAAAGGGAATTTGGGGTCGGTATTGTCCGATGACAAGAAAAATTAGTTATATGATCGTTCATTTGAATAATACTTAATCCGTCAACATATGTAAGACAATACAAATATGTTAAACATCACAGAAAGACTAATTATAATAGTGGGTATATGTTAATAGCTCATTAGTGATTAGTTCAAACTATAGTTGTGGAATATTTTCGTTTGTTTGTCCTACAAACTCACAAACGTGCCTGCAATTATCACGCTTTTCTTGTCGAGTCGATATCACAAAGTCGGACATATATCTTTGTCATTTAATTCACTACATTTTCTTAGGCTCCGTTTGTTTGGGGGAAAATGTTTTTCGGAAAATATTTTTCTCATTTTTCGGTGTTTGTTTCGCACCAGAAAATGGGAAAAACTTCATTTTTATGTTATTTTCCGGAAAACATTTTCATTTTTCGAAAAATATTTTGTCGAAAATCATTTTCCAAAAAATGTTTTATACTAAACAAACGAAGCCTTAATCTCAAGCTAAATTAATGTGAAAGCAACAAGATAAAATTTTTAAGGAATAAACTGCCGAATTGATGTCGTATCTCTCTAAACCAAGTCATATGCGAAATCTTGAAAATGGCCTATCCGTTGTCGTTTTACGAAAATTAAGCTTAATTACGGACAAGAATGATTCCTGTCATTTGGTTGGTATGGATAGAAACATGATCTCTTTCGATCGATCAGGAAGGATAGTTTCGCAATATTTAAATACTTGTTCTGTCTTCCGTGCATAAATTATTTTACTAGCTTTTGTATTTTTTAATAGTTAGCGTCTATTCCCTCTTTCACACCGCAAACTATTATTAAGAATACATCTCCTCCTAAGATTTTCTAAAGTCACTCAATTTGAAAGTGTGAATTTTTGAAAATAAAAGTTGTTTTCTTATTTTTCAAATTACATCAAACATGGTAAGTAAATTTTGGGACTTTCATGAAAAATTTATTGTGTCCTACTTTGACAAGGACTTTGTTAATATAATATAAATATCTTTTATTTATGTACATAATTTTATATTAGGACTAATATACTAACTGTAAATAATATTAAATGTATATGTTATTCACGTTGATCATTTTGTGTACAAGTCCCTAGTATATATATACAAGAGGAAGTAGTTAAATATGACAAGGATTATCACCCTAAATTAATTCGAGTCTATCTCTATCTATAAGGAAGGGATTGTGATTAGGAAAATCAAATCCCACTAAATACGTTAACACCCCCCCTCAAGCGAGAGGCTGGATTGGGTCCAACTCGAAGCTTGGATCGAAAAAATTCGAACAAGGGACGACGAAGACTCTTGGTGAAGACATCTGCAATTTGAAGATGAGAGGGGACGAACTTGGTCATAAGTTTTCCGGTGGACACCAATTCTCGAACAAAATGATAGTCGAGATCAATATGCTTGGCACGTTTATGAGCAACAGGATTCTGGCTAAGGAAGATTGCACTCTTGTTGTCACAGAGCAATGAGGGAACCGCTGATGGAAGAGCGCGAAGTTCACGAAGCAAATTGGTGACCCAAACTAGTTCAGCTGCAGTGTTAGCAAGAGCACGATACTCAGATTCACAACTAGAGCGAGCAACGGTAGGTTGCTTCTTTGCGCTCCAAGACACCAGATTACCGCCAAGAAAAATAGAGTAACCATAAGTTGAGCGGCGTGTTTCCAAACAACGAGCCCAATCCGCATCAGAGTACCCAAGAATTGAATGATCAGAGCTATGTGTGAAAGAAAGACCGAAAGCAGCGGTGCCTTTAACGTAACGCAGAATGCGTTTAACAGCTTGAAAGTGGTCATCAGTGGGAGAATGAAGAAACTGGCTAACAAGATTCACAGCAAAGGAGAGGTCTGGGCGAGTAATAGTTAAGTATTGAAGAGCGCCAACAAGAGACCGATAGAGTGTAGGATCACGAAATGGAGAGCCAGTAGTTGAAAGAGCGGTACCAGCAGCAAGAGGAGTGGCCACAGGTTTGGAGTCGAGAAGGTCAGCTCGCTTGAGAATGTCATGGGCATACTTGGCCTGACTTAAGAATAAACCCGTAGGAGTGTAAGTCACCTCTAAACCCAAGAAGTAATTTAAGCGACCAAGATCTTTGATAGCAAATTCATCACGGAGTCGAATGATAAATTGTTGAATCAAAGATGGTGTATTACCCGTTAGAATTATGTCATCGACATAAACTAATAAATATAGAATCGAAGTGCCACGATGGAAGATAAAAAGGGAGGTATCCGCTCGACTACAGGAGAACCCAAGAGTGACAAGGAAGGCGCTGAACCGTTGAAACCAGGCACGAGGTGCCTGTTTGAGACCATATAATGCCTTTTTTAGCCGACACACATGATCGGGAAAACGTGGATCCGTATAACCAGGGGGTTGCTCCATATAAACCGTTTCGGAAAGAATTCCATTAAGAAACGCGTTCTTGACGTCAAGCTGATGAAGAGGCCATTTGAAAAGAACAGAAAGTGCAAGAATAATTCGAACGGTAGAAGCCTTGACAACAGGACTGAATGTATGGAAGTAATCAAATCCTGGTAGTTGTGTGAAGCCCTGAGCGACTAACCGTGCTTTGTGACGGTCAATAGAGCCATCAGCAAGAAACTTGGTTCGAAATACCCATTTCGAGCCAACAATATTAGCGTTACTAGGACGAGCAACAAGATCCCAAGTGTGGTTGGTGCGAAGAGCAGCCATTTCTTCATCCATAGCTGCAAGCCAATGAGAATGCTTTGCAGCTGATTTGAATCCTTTGGGTTCCGAGGAAGAGAGCAACGAGTTTAAGAGAGTCGTGTGAGCTAAGTTAACAAAATGACGAGGCTTAAAAATTCCAGCCTTGGCCCTAGTAGTCATGGGATGCCTACCGACAGGCTGAGCAGATGGAGGAGCAACCACAGGCTGCTCAGTGAGGGAGGACCAGTGGGCTCTGGCTGCACGAGAAGAGATGGCTCTGCAGCAGGCCCAGAAGCGGAAGTCTGAACAGGCGAACAGAGGCTGCAAGGCTCGGACTGAGATGAGTTGGAGAGAGGTAGCCCAGAAAAGGACTCCGAAGATGAACCGGTGATCGGAGATGTCGAGGTAGACTCGGTCAAAGTAGGCTCAAGAAAAGAAGTAAATACAAGATTATTTGTTGTGGTTGTATTGGCCGAACCAGAGAAAGGAAAATCAACTTCATCAAACCGAGCATGGCGTGAGAGATATATTCTGCCTGTGAGAGGATCGAGACACCGAAACCCTTTATACGAACTGCTATAGCCAATAAAAACACATGGAGCACTGCGAGGTGAGAGCTTATTCTTGGCATAATCTCGTAGACATGGAAATACCCGACACCCGAATGGGTGAAAGTTTTCAAAATTTGGTGGAGTATGAAACAACATCTCAAATGGAGATTTTCCCTTCAAGACAGAAGATGGAAGCCGATTAATAATATAAGTCGCAGAAGAAAAGGCATCAACCCAAAGAGACGCCGGGACATGGGCATTAAACATCATAGCAAGACCTGTTTCTGTAATGTGACGATGCTTACGCTCGGCTCTACCATTTTGTTCTTGAGTGTAGGGACACGAGATATTGTGGTGAATGCCATTGTCACAAAAAAACTTTTGAACCCTGTTACTTGTGAATTCAGATCCACCATCACTTTGAAAAACTTTAATATTGCAATCAAATTGATTACGAACCAAAGCAGAGAAAGCAAGCAATATATCATAAAACTCGGCTTTAGAATGCAACGGATAAAACCACGTAAATCGAGAGAAGTCATCAATAAAAATTGCATAATACCAATAACCATTTGTGGAAGCAACCGGAGCAGGACCCCATAAATCACAATGAACCAAATCTAGGACGTGCGAAGCACGTTTATTATTTAAAACAAAGGGTAAGTGCTTGCTCTTTGCAAGTTGACAATACGTACAAAGAGAAGGCTTAGGTAAAATAGAAGTAACTTTTAAATGACCTAGATTATTCAAAAGGGAAATTGTATCATGAGAGACATGGCCTAATCTAGAGTGCCATAACTCAAAAGATGCACGAAGACGACTAGTACTAATAGAAGAAATAAAAGCTTGTTGTCCATGCTCCAACACATATAGCCCACGATCACGCCGGCCTCTTGCCAGGATTGCCTTGTTGTCCCGATGCTGAATAACAAAGGATGAATCAGTAAATAGTACGTCAACAGGAAAATCAGCCGTGAGTTTACTGATGGATAATAAATTCTTTGTAATATGAGGGACAACAAGAACATCCAATAATTTAATATCATGAGAAAGAGAGATAGATCCAGTTTTAGTAATAGGAAGAAGAGCACCATTACCCACAACAACACGCTCATTACCAGAATAATCCGCTGAAGTGTCCAAAGAGGAGGAGGACAGAGTCATATGTGCAGTGGCACCGGTGTCAATGTACCAATCAGAGGGTGTGGTCTCAGAAATATTGCATGAAGCAGTGAGGGCTTCAGCTAGCTTCGCTGGACTATCACGAGAGAACCGCTGATCACATTTGTCTGCATAGTGGCCTTCAACGCGACAGATTTGGCAACGAGGAGGACGACGCTGGTTACCACGACCTCTACCTCTGAAGGCTGCATTACCTCTGCCTCGGCCACGATTTCCAGCAGCAGCAACATGCCCATTATGTGCAACAAAAGCCGCAGGAGGGGCTGGAACAGGAGCGGCAGGAACTCCATTTTCGAGGGAGTTTAGGAATATGTCAAAACTAGCAGCACGAGGGAGGAGTTCAGCGAACGTCGGAAGTGGAATAATAGCAATCTGAGAAGCGGAAAAGGCTGAGAAAGAGGGACCAAGACCACGGAGGAACCAATGTGCCTTGTCCGTCTCATCAATACCGCGACCAATAGCAGCCAATTGGTCACACACACCCTTAAAACGAATGCCATAGTCAGAGACCGACTGAGTACCTTTCTTCATAGAGAAAAGTGTGTCTTTGAGACTCACTTCACGAGCCTTGGAAGCATGACTAAATGCAGATTCAAGAGCAAGCCAGACGGCCCTAGAGGTCTGGCAGCCGATCACTACGGCCATGGATTCCTCTGTGAGGGAGGAAAGAAGTAGACTCTTGAGTTTCTGATCTTGGTGAGACCAAGAGATAAAGGCTGGATTGGGAGTCTTTTTGCCATCTTGAGCAACAATCTCAGTGGCTGGGGCAGCCAAAGTGCCATCAACGTAGCCAAGTAGTTCTTGGCATGAGAGAAGAGAAGAAACTTGATTCTTCCACAGAAGGTAGTTTAGGGACGTGAGTTTGACAGTGATCATATGGATCAAAGTCGCATAGGGGAGAGAATCGGACGAAGAACTAGCAGTGGTAAACATGGCGTTAGAAAGAGAAACAGCGGTCGGTTGAAAAATGTATTAGGGTTAGGGTTTTTCAGACTGATACCATGTAAATAATATTAAATGTATATGTTATTCACGTTGATCATTTTGTGTACAAGTCCCTAGTATATATATACAAGAGGAAGTAGTTAAATATGACAAGGATTATCACCCTAAATTAATTCGAGTCTATCTCTATCTATAAGGAAGGGATTGTGATTAGGAAAATCAAATCCCACTAAATACGTTAACACTAACAATCCTTTTTTTTGTGAGTATGTTTTATGTTTTCTTATAAGATTTGAAATCTCACAAAGAAATGCTGTTGATTGCGTGAAGATCTTCTCAATGGTGCATATAAATACAAGGACATTAGCACAAGAGAAGACACAAATTTTAGAGAGAGAAATACTTTGTTCTTCACAGTTTTCAACATTGTTATTTTAGGCTGTGAGTGAAGGTTGTGACATACATCCGAACTCACATCTAGGTTTTAATCGAGTTCTTTGTTTTACTTCTGACTAGAATATGATCTACTTGGGAAATTGATATTGTTCTTGTCGTAGAAGGTGATTAGAACTTGTTGAGTATTTTAGTCTTTTAGTTTTTCACTTATTCATATTTTTGTAAGTAACAAAAGTTTTAATAGTGAAAAGTTTTTTGGTGTAAGCCTAGTTTGCTGATCTCAAGATCAGTGAGCGTATATAACTCTTGAGTTATTATTTTATTCTGCTGCATTATTTGTGAATGTGTGAACAGTTGTGAGACACATCTGTACTCACATTCGTGTTCTGTTGAGTTGTTTGAAGCTTCCTAGCTACACGAAACATTCAATTGGTATCAGAGCCAACTCTCGATATATTACTAAGTGTTGATCCAGAAAGTGAAGTCATAATGGAATGTCAAAATCATCAAAACAGGCCTCCAGTTTTGGATGGCACAAATTACTCTCTTTAGAAGTCTAAAATGCGTAATTACATCAAAGGTATTGATGAAAGAGCTTGGATGTGTATTCTTGTTGCATGGCAACATCCTACTGTGGAGAAGAAGCATGTGTCTGGTGTTGGTGAGTCTGTATTTGAGAGAAAACCTGAAGATAGGTGGACTCTTGAAGAAATTCATGCTGCTAATTATAATTCGAAAGCAATGGGTGCTATTTTCAGCCATGTTTCTGGAAATATGTACAAACCCATCACTAATGAAAGTGTTGCTAAAATTGCTTGGGATATTTTACAAACACAATGTGAGGGAGCCCCAAGTGTAAAAGCTATTAGGCTTAGAATTTTAATGGATAGGTTTGAAATACTTTGAATGGAAGAAACTGAGGACATAGTTTCATATGCTGCAAAAATCCATGAAATTTCTAATGAGTGTATGAGTCTGGGAGAACCAATCTCCAATGCTCGACTTGTGAGTAAAATTTTGAGGACCTTACCTGAAAGGTTCAATATAAAGGTGGCTGTAATCGAGGAAACAAATGACACCAACACTGTAGGATTAGATACTATTGTTGGTATCTTGACTATGTTTGAGCTTAACCTTGAAGCTCAGAAAAAGAACAAAGCCATTAGCCTTGCACTCAAAAGTGCAGCTGCTGTTCCTACAGAGCTTGTGGAACTATCATCTGAAATTGACAAGTCAAATCTTGAGGAAGAGGATGTGGCTTTTATCTCTAAGAAATTCAGCTCCATACTGAAAAATAAGAGAATGAGTAAGTTTCCAAATAGGCCTGCTCCAAGTGCTGTTGAAAAACCAAAGCCTAGCACTGAGAGTAGTTTCAAAAAACCAAGCTTTGACAATAAAAAATCCTCTGATTATGTTCAATGTAGGGCATGTCGTGGCTTTGGCCACTATGCCGATGAGTGTGCTAACACACTCAAGAAGAAGGGAATGAGCTTAACTGTTACCCTGAGTGATAGTGAGGATGAAGATGAAGTTGCTAACATGTCCATTATCAATTGCCATTCTGTGTTTAATGCTTTTCTTGCAGAAATCAAAGAAGGAGATCCTGAAGAAACTGTGGATGTGGACACATCTGGTGTCACATCTGACCTGATGTTCAATTACTTCACTGTGAAAGGAGATTCTGATGATGAGGATAGGGACATACCCTATGAGGAGCTCTTTGAAACTTATAAAGAATTGCATGCTGATTGGATAAAGAGGATGGACAAGATTGAGGTACTTGCTAAGGTAAATAAATCTCTTTCTGATAAATTAGCTATCTGTGAAGATGAAAAATCCATACTTTCAAAAGAAAATGATGTTCAAGAAGATACCATTTCCAAACTTGAAGTCCTTGTGACCAAAAGAGAAGTTGAACTTGAAAAATTCAAAAATGAGTGAAAAAACTGAAAGTACTTTTACCAAGTTGAACAAAAGTTAAATGAAACTTGATGAAGCTATTTCTATGGGTCAACTTAATAAAACTGGCATGGGCTTTGAAAAAGGAAAGTTAGTAAATGAGGGATGTGAGACTTCTTCTTCAAAAAGTGTGGAAAAACCAATTTTTAGAGAAAAATCCTTTTTGAGTGAGAAAAAGCCAAGGAGGAGGCACTACATCTGCCATCACTGCTTTGCTCCTGGGCACATTAGATCCTTTTGTTACAAACTTAAGGCTGATAAAAAATCTGGTAACTTCAATCAGCCTCAGATATGTGAGAAGATGTATACACATCCGAACACACATCCTGATAATCTGAGACCTCTGCTCCACAAAAAGAAAGCTGAACAGCAGTGGGTGGCCAAACCAAGTGCTACCTGCAATGTTTTTTACTCTTCCCTCAAGAGTAGTGTCTTTGGTTCTTGGTATTTTAATAGTGGGTGCTCTAGGCACATGACTAGGAACAGTGTTCTTCTTGACTATGAGTCAATTAGTGGGAGGAGAGTGAACTTTGGTGGAGGTGCTCAAGGCAAAATTGTTGGGAAAGGAATCCTAGATGTCAAGCGTCTCTCAAAATTGCACAATGTGTACCATGTGGAAGGCTTGAAAGCCAACTTGATAAGCATCAGTCAGCTATGTTATGATGACCTTTATGTGAAGTTTAACAAACATTTGTATGAAGTGTTTGATAAGGACAATAAGTGTGTGTTTACTGGTCCTAGATTTGCTGACAATTGTTACCAATTTGGTGACAATCTTTCTTGCCTAAGCTCAAAAGCTAATGATGTCAATTTGTGACACCAAAAATTAGGTCATGCTAGTTGCAGAACTCTTGAAGAACTTCAAAGATTTGAAGCTGTTAAAGACCTCTCTAAGCTGAACTTCAAGAACCCTGATGTCTGTGGCTCATGTCAAAAGGGAAAACAAATAAAAGCCTCACATAAAAAGGTCGAATAGTACTCCACATCTAGGTGTTTGGAGTTGATTCATACTGATTTGATGGGACCTATTGAAGTAGAAAGATTTGGTAGGAAAAAGTATACCTTTGTGTGTGTTGATGATTATTCTAGGTATACTTGGGTGATGTTCTTAAGGGAAAAATCTGAAACAATTGGAGAGTTCAAGAATTAGTACAAAAGGGTTAGAAATCTTTATGGTCTTAAGGCTGTGAGGATTAGATCTGACCATGGCACTGAATATGAGAACCAAATGTTTACTGCCTTCTGTAATTCTAAGGGAATCACACATGAATTTTCTGCACCAATCACTCCACTGACAAAATGGAATTGCGAAAGGAAGAATAGAACTTTGCAAGAAATGGCTAGGGTTATGCTAAGTTTCAAAAATTTGTCCAAGAAATTTTTAGGCGATAGGCCTTGAACACTGCCTGTCACATTGGCAATAGAGTGTTTCTTAGGATTGGTAGCACTGTCACTCCTTATCAAATCCTTCTTGGAAAGAAACCCACTGTGAAGTACTTTCATGTATTTGGGTGTATTTGCTACATTCTTAATGATAGAGAATACTTATCCAAATTTGATTCAAAGAGTGATAAAGCAATTTTTATGGAATATTCCACTAATAGTAGAGCTTACAGAGTTTTTAATCTAAAAACAAAAACCATTATGAAATCTGCCAATGTTGTTTTTGATGACTCACTTGATCTTAACCTCAAGACTGCAGAGGATGATGTTTCAGGTTGCTTGCTGGACTGAAAGGATACAGAAACAGGTGATGGAGAACCAACACAAACTGCCAGTTGAAATTACCCGGATCGCTCGCGAAAAGCGCGGCGAGCGGTCCTTTCGCGAGCTTGGGACCTCGCTTCGGGAGAGAGAGAGGAGTCGCCACGCAGTTTTGTATTTTGAGCCCAAACGTTGAGAATGACTTTAAAAATGTGACGTTTTGTATTATGACCCCAGTCGCCAATGAAATTACCCGGATCGCACGCGGAAAGCGCGGCAAGCGGTCCTTTCGCGAGCTTGGGACCTCACTTTCGGGAGAGAGAGAGGAGTCGCCACGCGTTTTTGTATTTTGAGCCCAAACGTTGAGAATGGCTTTGAAAATGTGACGTTTTGTATTATGAGCCCAAACTTTAGAAATGGCTTTGAAAATGTGACGTTTTGAATTATGAGCTCAAACTTTAGAAATGGCTTTTAGGACCAGAGATTGTTAGGTTCGGAGGTCACGTTACGTTTCGGAAAGGTATGTTGAGATCACTCGAAACGCCTCATATGACGAGTCTTTCTACCTTTCTCGAAATTGTGTGCGTGTGTGTGTGTGTTACATTTTTTAAAAGGGAGGCTTGAATGACAAGCTTAATATTGGTTTTGAATGTCAAATGTTGATTCATGAAAAAAGCGGCGTTTGGATGACAAACGTCGTTTTGAGGGATTTTGAGGAAGAGGGTGTGACGGACGGGGTTTAAATCTTTAGTTTGAGTGCCAAACGTTGATTTTGAGGAAAAGAGTGTTTGAATGTCAAACGTCGATTTTTGAGTTAGAAGTGAGCGTTTGGATGCCGAACGTCACTTTTGCTTATTTTGAAAAGGAGTTCGAATGACGAACTCCGGTTTTGAACCGGGCATTACATTGTTACCAATTTTATGAAAAAAGGCGTTAAATGACATGCGATCGACGAGTCGTTTTTGCGACTCGGACTTTGATAAATAAATACTATCACAAGCCAAACGGCTCGGACTTGTAAATAACAGTATTTAAAGTACGGTATCAACGGAATCAAATGATCCGGACAGTAAAGGTGCGATCGACGAGCCAAAAGGCTCGGAGTTGTATAGGTACATAAATTAAATGACGGTATCGACGGATCGAACAATCCAGATTTTGTAAATGACTATCACAAACCAAACGGTTCGGACTGTAAAGATGAATCGACGGATCAAACGATCCGGACTGTAAATAACGTAAACGTAAAAAAAGGGGGCCGGAACGCCGTTTTAACCCGAAATTACTTCTCTTACGGGAGAGAAGATGATTTTGGGATAAAACGTATCGAACCCCGTAGACGGCGTTACGTCTACATTTCGAGAACTTTGATCGGAACGATTATGGCGTTTGACGCGTAAATCGAGGCGAAATGAGCTTTTAGAGAGAGAGAGTTTTACCTATGGCTAGGGGTTGACTCTTTGACTCGGTTGACGTATACGGGATACAGTTTGGTGTTGGAAAGGGTGTTTTGAGTTTGTTTGGTTCGTGTTTGGTCGAAAAACGAGGTTTTCACGCAAATCGAGACAAAACGGGGCTCGGGAGGGGGGAGATCAGTTTATGCCGTGGGGTTTCTGGAGAGTGTTTATAATTTTTCCTCTTTCAAATGTTTAGGGTGAAAATGAAGAACAGTCCGGACGGACTCTTATTCATTTTGGGAAGGTTTTTTGGTATTTTGGAAAGTTGGAGGATTTGTTGGCAATTCTGTTTTTTCAAGCAAAACAGTCCGGCCGGACCTTTACTCAATTTCAGGGCATTTGGTCTTTTCACCTTGGAATTTTATTGATGTTGATTTGTGGGCTTTGGCATGCGTGTCACGTGCCTCTGTGACTCACCTAGGCTAGAGTTTTTGTCCCGTTATTTTCGATTTTATCCGTTTTTAAATAAGCTTGTCCGAAAAATGTCCGAAATGCCCCCGGAAAGTAGGGGTGTTCCACGATCCGGATTGGTCCGAATTTTATAAAAATTTCAAAAAATAGGACCGGACCAATTGTTTGATTACGCGAAATTCGGGACCAGGACCGGACCATTACATTACGGGACCGATCCACATTAGTCCGGTTCCAATGGTTCGATCCATGTCAGGTTCCATTGGTTTCACAAGTTACACTACTATATATTTTTCTGATTGATGGTGGTGCCGTCGGTAGAGATCGATTACTTCCAGTTCTGAGTAGCGGCTGCCGGTAGAGATTGATGGTGGTGTCGTGGTTGGACAGCTGAGTCGAAATCAGGGCGCCGCCATGGAAAATCAATTTGATTTCTAGGGTTGAGAATTGAGATGAGAGAAAGACAGAGAGAGGGTAAAAGCGTAGAGAGAGAGAGAGAGGGATAGAAAACCAAACGACGAAAATGAAAGAGATATAATAGGGTTAGGATTTTTGTAAATATCTTGTAATTTCGCTGGACACAGCAAAATTATTTTATTTTTTTTAGAAATTTGAAATTATGAATAAATAACTAAATATATATATATATATTATACATAATCGGTCCGCTCCGGATTTGGTCCAAGACCATATATATTTTTTCAAAAATCAGGATCAACCCAAATAATCGGTTCCATATAAATATGGGACCAGAACCAAACCAATTCTATTGGATTGGTTCGGTTTTCATTGGTCTGGTTCGGTTCCATCTGGTCCTGGTTCGATCCGTCGGTTTTTTGTTCAAATTTCACCGAAAAGTGCGTTTTAGGGAAAAAGCTGTACTTTTACGTGTGATAACGTGTGTTGAGTACGCTTTGACGTCGGGATGCACGGGGCAGTCCCGAAATGACTCGTTTGCTTGAGAACGGGGAGCTTAACGGGTTACGGTTAACCTGAAAAGGGCGAGTTAACGAATTTCGGTTAACTTTTAACGGATTTTGACGATCCGAATTTGGGTACTTACACAAGTGTTGAAAAACCTGTTGAACAGCAAATGATGTAACCAAGGATGTGGGCACTTCTGCATCCACATCTGTACCCACATTTGCTCCCATATCCACTCAAAATCCTGAAACTGAGGACAGTTCTTCTGAGTCTGATCAGGATGATGCTCCAGAAGATAATGTGGATGGGTGTGTAGATAGATCAAGGGATATTCCCTCTAAAATCCAGAAAAATCACCCCACTTCACAAATTGTGGGAGATGTGCAAGGCCAAGTGAGAACTAGACAGAAAGAAAAAGTAGACTACAGAAAGATGGCTGATTTGTGGAGTTGCTCATCAGCATTCTCCCAGGTAAGCTTTTGCTGTTTTGTTTCAAAGATTGAACCTAAGAATATCACTGAAGCATTGAAAGATGCTGACTGGATTCTTGCTATTCAAGATGAGTTGATTAAATTTGAAAAGAATGAGGTTTGGGCCCTTGTCCCTATACCCTCTCATGGAAATGTCATAGGAACTAAATGGATTTTCAAGAACAAAACTAATGAGCAAGGTGTGATTACTAGAAATAAAGCTAGGTTAGTTGCTCAAGGTTATACTCAAATTGAAGGAATAGATTTTGAGAAAATTTTTGCACCTGTTGCAAGGATTGAATCCATTAGACTCTTGTTGGCCATTGCTTGTTACCTCAAGCTTACTCTTCATCAAATGGATGTTAAGAGTGCATTTCTAAATGGGGTATTGAATGAGGAAGCCTATGTTGAACAACCTAAAGGCTTTGTGGATACCAAGTTTCCTAATCATGTTTACAAACTGAAAAAAGCTCTGTATGGGCTAAAGCAAGCCCATAGAGCTTGGTATGGTAGGTTGACTGACCATTTGCTTTACCTAGGATTCAAGAGAGGTGAAATTGACAAAACCTTGTTTGTGAGGAAAAATAAAAAGGAGATTTTTGTGGCACAAATCTATGTGGATGATATTGTGTTTGGGTCAAATTCTGACCCTATGCTAGCTGAGTTTGTGGATAGTATGACTTCCACATTTGAGATGAGTATGGTAGGTGAGTTGAATTATTTCTTGGGCTTACAGATAAAGCAATTCAAGGATGGCATGTTCATCTCTCAGTCCAAATATGCCAAGAATCTTGTGAAGAAGTTTGAGCTTGAACATTCCTCACATCTCAAAACACCAATTGGATCTTCCCAAAAGCTGAGCCATGATTCAGATGGTGAAAGTGTTGACCAAACCTTGTATAGAAGCATGATCAAAGTCTTTTATACCTCACTGCAAGTTGATCAGACATCATGTATAATGTGTGTCTTTGTGCTAGATATCAAGCTAACCCAAAGGTGTCCTATCTTAAAGCCTTGAAGAGAATCATAAGATATGTTAGTGGGACTGTGAACCTAGGGCTGCACTATTCTAAAGATACAAACACCAATTTGGTTGGCTATACAGACTCAGATTAGGCTGAAAATAGTGATGATAGGAAGAGTACTACTGGTGGATGGTTCTACCTAGTAAACAACCTTATGTCTTGGTACAGTAGGAACCAGAACTGTGTGTCCTTATCCACTGCAGAGGCTGAATATGTTGCCCTTGGAAGTTGCTGCTCACAACTGCTTTGGATGAATCAAATGTTGAAAGACTATGGATTGAATAGCAAAATTTTGACTGCTTTTTATGATAACAAAAGTGCCTTTGACATATCTAAAAATCCTGTCCAACATTCTAGAACAAAACACATTGATATTAGACATCATTTCATTTAGGATATTGTAGAACAAAAAACTGTGTGTCCGGAATTTGTTGGGACTGAAAATCAATTGGCTGATATATTTACAAAGACATTAGATTTAGAGAGATTTTCCTTCTTGGGGAAGTCTCTTGGCTTGTGTGATATCTAAGGTTGTGAGCACAAATGTGTCTCACATCCTCTAACATATCTGTATATTAGATTAACTGAAAAAAAATAAAAAATTCATACATTAGCACGAAATATCTCAGTGTGGTCACTTGTGAGTCTTATATCTTTGACATTTTTTTTTATCACCTAATTGTGAGCACTTCCTATTTTGGTTGTCTTTTGATAACTAGATATAATCTTATTAGATATCTCACAGTGGGTGCCTTTAAAATCAATGAGAAACAGCTGTTTCACCCTTGGTATGAAGCCAAACCATTGTTATCAAGTGATTCTCATAAGAAATCTTGAAATCAAGCTTGGTAAGATCATTGGGAAAAAGGGCTATCTTTGGGATTCAAGAAAAGTGAAAGCTACTCACAATACAAATATCCACAATAAAAAAAATAGGTGGATGCATCCTAGAGGCTGTGCAGATTGAATTATTGCTCATTGACTTTTTGTGATCTAAATGTGTCCCAAATGTGACTCACATCCTATGCCACATCTGTGAGCTGAAATTTTTCCTTCACCTGTGTGTTGCATCATGCTAGTCATTCTGCATATTAGGTCATATAGAAAGCTTTGTAAATATGCTAGTTAATTTATTTTCATTCTTAACTTACTCTTTGATTTAACAAGTTTCCATTTTCCAAAATCTCTCATGAAAAAGAAAGATGTGTACCAATTCAAATTTGAAAAGGAATGATAATTTTGAAAGGGATTCAGTTTTGAAAGGATATGACTGAAGTATTCTTATTTCCATAAAAATCTGTCAAAATCTTGATTTATTCTAAATCGCTATTTTTTCGAAGGCTGTTGTGTGTAGAAATCAAAAGGGGTTATAGCCGTTGGAGGACCTTTGAGGTATTTTGGTTGTGTGAAACCTATTTGGAAAAGGAATCCTTAAGTCAATTGAAAAGGGGGAGTTGTGTGTATTTAATAGGGCTCACATCCGTTCCATCCCCCATAAACCCTTGCTAAACCCTTATTATTTCTTCCTTAATTGCTCACACACACATTGCAATCAATTTATCTTCTACTGTGCTACCTAACCCAGTTTTGCAGATTTAATGGCGTCTCACAATCAAATTCGCGAAGAGGAAATCCTTGATATTGAACCAATTTCAGTCGCCTCAGCTGGCACCCCCATTGTCGATCAACCCCCAAAACCTAAATTTACCTACGAGGTACCACCTTCATCACCTTCGTCTGAATCTGCCATGGATGCTCCAACCCCAAAATCCCCTTCATTGGAACCCTCAGCTGCTCCATTGTCTCCTAAAATCCCTATTCCTCCACCATCTCTAGCTTCTCAACCATCAGTTGAACCTTCTATTGTGGTCTTTGTTCCTATTTTGGAAACTCCATTGACCAAAAAGAGGAAGCTACCCACCTCTAAACCTATGGGCCACTTTGTCAACCCAGCTCCCCCAAGGAACCTTCGATGATCTCACAGGGTGAGAAAAATCTCAGAAGCTGACAAGGCCAAAAACCTTAAGAAACCTGGAGGAAAACCTTCATCAGCCATTGTCTGATGATGAAGAAGAAGAAGAAGTAGAACGACCCCTAATCAGAACCAGAAATCAACCTGCTCCTCTACATTGTTGCCCTCGCTGCCGTTGCTCCTAATCCTGTTGTCCCAAGCTATTTGTTGCTCCTGATGTTGCCCCTGCTGTTGCTGAGCCTCCAGCTGATAGAGATGAGAAACCCCTTGCCAATATCTTCATGGAGTTGAAGGGAAAGAAGAAAATGGCTGAAATGAACTTGGAGCCAATTGTTGAAGAAGCTCATGAATCTGATGGGAGCTATGAGAGTGATGATACTGCATCTGATGAGAATTATAAGCTGGGACGTGATGAGCTAGAACAAGAAAAGGAGGATCAATCCATTGATGCCTCCTTTGATGGTGAACCAGAAGCTGAAATTGAGAAGGTGCCTTCACCTGTCAAGGATGTGCTGCGGATGTGCGCACATCCAAACGCACATCTACAAGGAAGAAAGCTGAAAAGGGTAACTCTAAAACCCTCTCCATATCTCCTGCTTTTAAACACATTTCTTCTAAGTTTTTATCTAAGGATGCCTCAGATAGGTTTGGCCAGATTGTGAATAAGGTCTTTATTGTTGAAATGAAAAGTGATAGGGATACTTTCTATAAGTTGGGTTTGGATAAGTTTTTTGAGGAAATAGGATTATTTTTTACTGTGGATCACCCTCTTCCCTTTCTTTCCAAGCTGGTCTATGAGTTCTATGCAAATTTGACCAAAGGGTTAAACAGACCCTCATTCCCTTTATTTTGCTCAGTCTATGTGAGAGGCAAGTTTATTCCCTTTTCTCCCTTTGTGATAAATAATTTTATTGGTTTAGAGAATGGCTTAGATCATGTCTGTGATGTATCTGAGAAAGAATTGGTCTCTACCATTATCCATGGGAAAGTAGCATCTTAGCCCATTAAGCCAAAGGATCTAGGTAGTGGTTCCCTCACTTCCCTTTATTGCTTTCTCCACACCATCCTTACCATGACCTCACGCCGCTTCCAATAATAAAACCTGCATTACTAGGGTTCAAGTTGATTTGCTTTATAGGTTGGGTGCTAAGAAGAACATTAATTTTAGAGAATTTATCTTTAGGAAAATTTGTGGGTATGGTGAGCCTCCTTCCAAGAAATGGTCTTTACCTTATCCCTCTCTCATCTCTCAAATCCTAGTTGCTCATGGTGTGAAGCCTGAAAAGGGTGAGGTTAGATTTGAAAATTTTGAATTGTTCAAGGAATCCAAGACATTATTGGATGAAAAACAAAGGTTTGTTGATCTCCCACTGGGAGTTGTGCCTGAATTAGCTATGCCAAATATGGGCACATCCAATCCCACATCTGTATCTCCCTTTGATGCCCAAATAAAAGATCAAAGCCGAGATTGCATGCTTTGAAGCCCTTACCATGCACCGAATGATCAAATGCAAGCCTCGAATCCCATGCCAACAACCTAAAAGCTCTCAAGGACAGACTTCTAAGGTGGCATGCAACTCTTTCTGCTCAAAAAGGGGGAGAAGGAAATGGTGGTGCTGATGCTGTCCCTGCTGCTGATTTTTCATCATGGAGAAAGTGGGACCTTTGAATTAAAGGGGAGAAGATTTGATTTTTTTAATCTGTGGTGGTTCTTAAAACAATTTCTATTTCTGCTTTAGTTTTTAAACAATGGTCTGTAATAACTTAAAACAGGGCGTTGAATGGTTTGCTTTTAATTGATGAACTGCTGTTTTTGCTCTAATCTGGTGTATGCAGTCTTTATGTGTGGATGTGTAAACGCATCTGCATACACATCCATTCAGGGGGAGTCTTTGCTGCTGTATATTTTGATCACAAATGTGATAATCATAAATTTTTGGTTTTGACCAGAAAGTTCAAAATAGGGGGAGATTGAAAGCGTGAGTTTTTGGGAACAAAAGTTGTTTCCTTATTTTTCGAATTACATCAAACATGGTAAGTAGATTTTGGGACTTTCATGAAAGATTTATTGTGTCCTACTTTGACAAGGACTCTGTTAATATAGTAAATATCTTTTATTTATGTACATAGTTTTATATTAGGACTAACCTACTAACAATCATTTTCTTTGTGAGTATGTTTTATGTTTCCTTATAGGATTTGAGATCTCACAAAGGAATAATGTTGATTGCGTGAAGATCTTCTTCATGGTGCATATAAATACAAGGACATCAGCACAAGAGAAGACACGAATTTTAGAGAGAAAAATACTTTGTTCTTTATAGTTTTCAACATTGTTATTTTAGGTTGTGAGTGAAGGTTGTGACATACATCCGAACTCACATCTAGATTTTAATCGAGTTCTTTGTTTTACTTCTGACTAGAATAGGATCTACTTGGGAAAGGGATCTTTACATTCTTGCCGTGAGAAGGTGATTAGAACTTGTTGAATATTTTAGTCTTTTAGTTTTTCTCTTATTCATATTTTTGTAAGCAACAAAAGTTTTAATAGTGAAAAGTTTTTGGGCGTAAGCCTAATTTGCTGATCTCAAGATCAGTGAGCGTATATAACTCTTGTGTTATTGTTTCATTCCGCTGCATTATTTGTGGATGAGTGGACAGTTGTGAGACACATCTGTACTCACATCCGTGTTCTGTTGAGTTGTTTGAAGCTTCCTAGCTACACGAAACTTTCACAATCATCGTATTTATTAGGATTCTTGTAAATATTCTAAATATTCTTTTGTATTTAGAATAGACAACTAAATATTGTATTTAGATTAGGAAACTCAATACTGTATTTAGAATAGGACTCTATCTCTTGTACTATATATTTACAAGTTGTGAATAAAGAAAATCAAGTTTTCCCATTCTCACATGGTATAAGAGCAGTAAAGATCCAAAACCTTAAAAACTTCAAACTTTCGACAGGCTCCTCTAATTTTTGGTAGCCTTCTCCAACAACCTCTCATGGCCGGCTCCTCCTCCACCATTCCTAACGCCGTCGAACCCGACCAACCCATCTTCTTGGTCAAATTATCCTACTGTCGAACCCTCACCCCTCTCACCTACCTTACATGGGCATCCCAAATAACATCTATCCTCTTTGGCCTCGACCTTCTAAAATTTGTCGATGGCACCCACCCCAAACCTGGTGATAAAATCATCATCACCATTCCAAATTGTCAGCTGAATCCGACGATGAGCTCGCAAAACCCGCCACCACCACATTCGTCCCTAACGCGGATGCCATAACATGGTGTCGCCAAGATCGCCTCATTCTTGGGGCTCTCATAAGGTACCCTAGATCCCGCCATTTCTCCCTTAGTTCACCAAGCCGCCACCTCCCATGAAGCTTCGACCACCCTCAAACCTACCTATGTCAACCCCTCCCGTGGTCACATCCTTCAAATTAAAGACAACCTTGACAACCTCACAAAAAACCAACTCTCCATCTCGGACTACATGAACGCCGTCAAATCCTACACCGACAAGCTCGCCATTCTTGGCAAACCCATGGATCCCGAAGACATTATCTATACCATCCTAAAAGGTTTGGACTATGAAACCTTCAAACCCATCATAGACTCAACCCGCGCCCGTGACAACCCCATCTCCTTTGAAGCCTACGCGAAAAACTTATCCAACATAAACTCACCCTAAAACAATCCACCCTACCAACCCTCTCCCCACCACCGCCTTCACCTCCCAAGCTCGCCCCCAACCGCAACCCCTACTGTACCACCAATCCCTCCCCCTCATCTGGCTCGAATTCCATACCCCTCCCCTTTAAGGGTAAGTGTCAATACTGTCGCAACATTGGTCATGTCATCTCCCAATGTCGCCAATTTAAACGTGCCTACCCCATCGTAAACTTCTCCCCACTCCCTCACCAAAACAGAAACCCAAACCATAACCCCCAAGCCCACACCGCCGCCTACCACAACCCCCTCCCCATTCCCCTTGGCTCATCGACAGTGGTGCTACCAACCACATCACAAATGACCTCTCCAACCTTGCCTTACATACACCCTACAATGGCAGTGACGACGTCAATATCGGAGACGGTTCTTCTCTTCCTATATCTCACATAGGTTCATTCTCTCTCTCCACACCCTCTTCCTCTCTTAAATTCAATAGTGTCTTACATGTTTCGCTTATCACCTGTAATATTCTCTCCGTGTCTCAATTCTGTCGTGATAATAATGCTATCATTGAATTCTCACACTCTTCTTTTCTCATTAAGGACAAAGCAATGAGTCAAACTCTTATCTATGGAAACCTTGATGATGGCGTCTACATTTGGCACCCTCCGTCCATTCAAACTCATTCAAGCATTCTTTCTTCGCAGTTGTGGCATCATAGATTAGGACATCCCGCTCCCCCTGTTCTTAGCTTATTACGTAGCAAGTTTCGCTTATCTATTTCTTCTAGTTTATCTCCGTGTAATTCCTGTTTTATTAATAAAAGCCACAAACTGCCTTTTGCATCTTCTTCTCTTATTTCGCATGCTCCACTTGATCTCATCTTTTCTAATGTATGGACCTCACCCGTTCATTCCCTCGACAAATTCAAATACTATGTCATCTTTGTCGACCACTATACCAAATACATCTGGTTCTACCCTCTAAAATACAAATCTGACACTTACAACTAGGGATGGAAAAAAACTTGAACCCGCCCCGAACCCGAAAAGACCCGCCCCTAATAGGCCGGGTTTGGGATGCACATTTGAAAATCCGTCGGGTTTTTGGAGGGTTCGGGTTACCCCACCCCGCCCCGCCCCGGACCCGCCCCGAATATATAGGAAATTACTTAAATGGCTTTATAGAAAATTACTAGAGGGGTCCTTGGATTATGGGTGTTTTTATAGGAAATTACTTAAATAACTATCAGGGCGGGTTAAACGGGGCGGGCTCGGGTAACACATAACACGGGGCGGGGCGGGTTCGGGTTATGGTAGATCACTATAGGGCCGGGTTTGGGAAATGAAGAACCTGTCCCGAACCCGCCACGTTGCCATCCCTACATACAACACCTTCCTTCGTTTCAAAACTCTAGTCGAAAAATACTTTCAACGTCCCATCATTCAGGTTTACTCTGACAACAGGGGTGAATACCTCAAACTCACACCCACTCTAGCTCAAAACGACATCACCCATCTTACCACCCCCCTCACACTCCTGAACACAATGGATATGCCGAATTTCATCACCGTCACATTGTTGAAACGGGTCTCACCCTTCTTTCCCATGCTAACCTATAATAGATATAGAGATAAAACGGTAGACAAAAACTTTAGAATATCACTTTAGAGAGGAAGAGAAAGCGTGTTGATAATGGTGTTTATTGCCTCAACAGTTATTGGACTCAAGGGCGGAGATAAGAAGGTTAAAAGAGGTTGAAGCGAACCCCCTTAAATAAATTATGTGGGTAATTTAGTGGTTAAGATGTTACCATTTTAATTTGATGGTTGTCGGTTCAAATCGCATATCAAACAATTTTTTTCTTACAAAGCTTTATAGTGTATTTGTGCACCACTTACAAAATGCTATAGGTCCGCCACCGGTTGGACTCACTTATTGGGCCTCTTAACATTTTTAGTATTTGCAATTCACTTGAGCTAGAATTAATAAATAATCAATTATTTTAGAAAAATTGTATATTTTACAAAAACATTAAAATTCGTAACTAATGATTAATTAATAAATTCATTTATTCAAATTAAAATATTTCTTAATTATAATAGTTCTTATAAACTACTCCCTCCGTTCCGGTCGAAGTATCCCAAAATCATTCATACACGATAATTAAGGAATGAATATATATAATGCAAAATATAGATAATGGGATTGAAAAAGTGTATAGTGAAATAAATGTTGTGAGTATGAAAAGTGATGTAGGAAAGAGAAAGTGGGATAGAGAATAGTTAGTGGATATTTATTGTGAGTATGACAAGTGGGTCTCACAAATAAAAAAGTAATAAAAAACTTTATTTTTTTGGGTTGGAACATTTTAAATGGAACATTCAAAAAAAAGTTGGGACACTTCGAGTAGGACGAAGGGAGTATAAAATATAAATACATTTAACTTATTGTAAATATTTATTGTAATCTCATGTGAGACAGAAAAAGTATTATTTGTATCATTAGTCTATAATTTTTACATAAATATTTGTTTAAAATTTAATTTAATTTAAAATAATTTTATACTCGTATAATTAATGCACGGATGCAGGTGTAGGTGTAGCACTAGTTAATCATAATTCCAAGTGATGAGAGTGGAACTTTTGGCATGTCACTCCAATCCATTTATTTTCACAAGAAAGCACAGCACTTTCTTAATGATTTCTAACCAACGCCATAACTTCATCTAACTTACAAAAATACCCCAAAAAGCCTCATCCCACGATGGAGTGGAACTTTTGGCATGTCACTCCAATCCATTTATATCATCCTCTCATTAACATTTAACTTGGGACTTGTGAATTGCATGATTCTACTCTGAATAAAAATACTACTCCCTCCGTCTCATTCGAAGAGGCAAAAAACCAACCTCCCACGCAAATTAAAAAAAATGATATAGGAAAGAGAAAAAATTTAAATATTGTTGTGATTGTGAGTATGAAAAATTAAATAGGAGAGAGAATGAGTGGGAGGAATAGTTAGGAAAGAGAATGTTGTGAGTGTAAAAGTAAAGTAGGAGAGAGAATGAGTGGGTGGAATAGTAATAAAAATTTTCCTTTTTGGGAAAGTGCCTTTTTAAATGGGACACCCAAAAAGAAAATTTATGTCTTTTCGAACGAGTGGGTGGAATAGTAATAAAAACTTTCCTTTTTGAGAAAGTGCTTTTTTAAATGGGACACCCAAAAAGAAAATTTATGTCTTTTCGAACGGGACGGAGGGAGTATACTTTAACCACCCCCCACTCCCCTTTTAAAACTAGAGCTTTATTTACTCGAATTTTGCACGCTTATTAAAAAAAAGATTAACATTTAAATTTGTCAAAAATATAATTGTACAAAGCACTAATAATAATGTAGCAAGTGAATAAAAAGTAAGTAGCTATAGTATTTTTTTTTAATTACAAAAGCATTACTCCCTTCATCCCATTTCAAGCTTCACCTTTTGGGTATCCCGTTAAAAGTTTCATATTTTTTTAAAATGACAAAAAATCTTTACTATTTCACCCACTAATTCTCTCTCCTATTTCACTTTTATACTCACAACACTTTTCAAATTTACTATTCCCTCACTCATTCTCTCTCCTATTTTACTTTTATACTCACAATACTTTCTTCACTTATTTTTTTTCTTAATTTGCGTGCATGATCAAAAGGGTGAAGTATGAAATGGGAGGAGGGAGTATTATATAATTATCCAACACACCATTCATCATTTGCCATTTTAAAAATGATACTCTTATTCTGAAATGTACCAAAAAAGAAAATAAGACTCTTACTCTATGAAACTTAAATAACTACTCTTTTCGTCTAATACGAAAGGACACAAATTTTCATTTTGGGTGTTATATTTAAAAAGATACACCTAAAATGGAAACCTTTTAACAGTTATTTATTTATGAGACTCACTTGTCATACTCACAATATCTATTCGCTTATTATTCCATACCCAACTTTCTCTCTCATAACTTACTTTTCATACTTACAACATTTACTATGCTATATACTCCCTCCGTCCCACCTCAATTGGTCCATTGAGGTGGGACACGGTTTTTAAGAAAAATTATTAAAGTGGGTAGAAATTAGAGGAGAGAGAATGTAAAAGTTAAATGTGTGGTAGGGAATAGGAGAGAGAATGTAAAAGTTAAAAATATTTAATAGGAGAGAGAATGAGTGGGAGGAATAGTAAGTTAAAGTGGGTATAATGAATGGTTTTTTTGTAAATATATGGAGGTGATAAGGGTATAAATATATGGAAAACTTTCCATTTAAGGAATGGATCAATTGAGGTGGGACGTCCCAAAAAGAAAAGTGGATCAATTGAGGTGGGACGGAGGGAGTACTTTTTTTAATTTTCGTAAAATACCATCTTTGTACCTTTCTAATTGGACATAGGGAGTATATAATAAAACACAATCCCAACAACACTTTCAATTCTCAGAGCATCTTCAAGTTTGATACAAAAATTACACCAAAACAATTAAATAGTGCAATTTGAGCACATTATATCTTTCACCATATCCAACAGTTTGCTTCAAATATTATACTAATTAAGAATATTTTCAAAATATTTTTAATTATCTCATTTAATTGAAATATTTTCCATTAATCGTATATTCCTCCGTTCCACCCGGCTTAGAATTTTCTCTCTCGACACGGTGATTAAAGGATACTATTATAATAAGAGGAGAGAAAATGAGTGTAGCATGTATTGTGAGTATGAAAAATAAAATAAGAGAGAAAATGAATTGGAGAAATTGTAAATAAATTGTTGTTGTGAGTATAACAAGTGAATCTCATTAAATATAAAAATAATATAAACTTGTCATTTTAAGATGTAATAAGTTGAATAGGACGCCAAAAGTGGCAAATTTTCCCAAGTTGGGTGGGACGGAAGGAGTATTATATTATATTATTGTTGATAATATAATTCAAATTACATTATATTAAATATTATGCTATAAAAACTAAATAATTAAATAAGACAATTAAATATATTTAAAATACAAATACAAATACAATCTCAGTCTCAAAATAAATGTACCAAATTCATTCAAAATCATTATTTTCTTCACATGGTCACTTATTTTGGGAAGAATGACAGAATAATTTCAATTTATAAAAAAAAAAGGAAAAAAAAAGGAAAAAGAGGAGAGTATTAATATAATATACTCCCTCCGTCCTATTTCAAGCTTAACTTTTGTTAAAATGGGTGTCCTGATAAAAGCTTCACCTTTCCTAAAATGATAAAAAATCTTTACTATTCCATCTACTCATTCTCTCTCCTATTTCACTTTTATACTCACAACACTTTTTAAATTTATTATTCCCTCCACTCATTCTCTCTCTTATTTTACTTTTACACTCATAACATTTTTTCCATTTACCTTTTTCCTTAATTTATGTGCCACCTTCACCGCCTTGAAATTGAAATGGGACGGAGGGAGTATAATAAACGTCTTCTTTGGAAAGCGAGCAAAAAACAAAGACGGGTGCGATCATACCAGCACTAATGCACCGGATCCCATCAGAACTCCGCAGTTAAGTGTGCTTGGGCAAAAGTAGTACTAGGATGGGTGACCCCCTGGAAAGTCCTCGTGTTGCACCCCCACCCAAACTTTTAGGGCACTTGATTAGCACATGGGAATTTCGCCCGCTCGCTGGCCAGAAACGCTTTCAACCCTGGAGGCCACGGCCCATCCCCTGTAAGTTAGAGGGAAGACTTCTCTCCCTAGAATTTATCTCCTGCACACTTCTGCGTGCATGTGTGTGTGGGTAGTGAAAAAAAAACCAAAGTGGCCTTGGCCCAGTGGTATGTTGGTGACTTCCCGAAGGGGAGGTCACCGGTTCGATTCCCCTCAAGGGGAATTTCTGTGGTTTAATTCCTACCTTGGGTTTCAGGGCCTTTGGAGCCCTCGAGACATCGCAGTGCGGTTAAGAACGGCGATTGGCTTTGGGCTTGTATCCTCAATGTGAGGAGTTCGAATCTTGACAGGAGCAGGAGCAGCTGGAGCAGCCAATTGGTGATGTAAGAGTGATGTAAATGTCTTGTAGGAGGGCTCCCAGAGTCTGGAGTATAAGAAGGCTACCGCCATTGCGTAGATATCCCGTGATTTCACCTCCCGCCAGATACTGAGGGTATAAAAAAAAAAAAAAAAAAAAAAAAAAAAGCAAAAAACAAAGAGAGACTTTTTTATTGAAAGAGAAGCACCACGCCAGCAAGTTTTGACACCACTATTCCTCTGAATCCCCATTTCAGGCCATGTCTGTTACCTCCCCACTTCTCCTAACCCCCTAACGCCACTCTCCATGCCAACGGCTATTTTTCTCTCCCTCTTCCTCCTCCTCCTCTCCTCCACCTCCGCCGCTACCGTAACGGAGATCCAATCCTTACTTTCTTTCAAGCACAATTTACACGACCCACTTGGCGTCTTAGACGGCTGGAGCACCTCCACCTCAGCCGCCCCTTGCGACTGGCGTGGCGTTACTTGTTTTAATAACCGTGTTCGTGAACTCCGCCTCCCTCGCCTCCACCTCTCCGGCCAGCTTACTGATCAGCTGGGTAACCTTGACCAGCTTCGCAAGCTCAGCCTCCATTCCAACTCCTTCAATGCCTCAATTCCTTCTTCGTTATCTCAATGCGCACTCTTACGCGCCGTTTACTTACAGAACAACTTTTTCACCGGCGTCCTCCCGCCGGCAGTCTTTAACCTCACCAACCTGCAGGTCCTCAACCTTGCTAATAATTTTCTTACCGGTGATATCTCCGGGAACTTCCCGGTAAGTCTCCGGTATCTCGACTTATCATACAATGCATTCCCCGGTAACATCCCGTCCAACCTCTCTGTTGCTCCCAACCTCCAACTCATAAATTTGTCCTTCAATTCGTTCACCGGCCAAATTCCGGCGACCATCGGAGACCTCTCGAGGCTGCAATACCTATGGCTAGACTCTAACCAATTTTACGGCACCATCCCCTCGTCGATCGCAAACTGCTCCTCGCTTGTACATTTTAGCGCCGGAGATAACAATCTCAGAGGTCTAATTCCGGCGTCAATCGGCTCACTCCCTAATTTACAAGTAATTTCTTTACAGGGGAATGCGTTGTCAGGTTCGGTCCCCACATCTCTGTTTTCTAATGTCACAGTCAATGCGTCAATACGAATTGTCCAGCTAGGGTTTAATTCATTCACGGACTTAGTCAAACCCCCAAATTCTTCATTCTCTTCCCCCTTAGAAATTTTAGATCTTCACGGGAATCAGATAAATGACGTTTTCCCAATTTGGTTAACAAATGTGAATAGCCTCAAGAGTTTAGATCTTTCCAGAAACCTCTTTTCCGGCGCCGTTCCGGCCGAAATTGGAAATTTATTGAAGTTAGAGGAGCTAAAATTGGCTAATAATTCATTTTCTGGTCAAGTCCCGATTGAAATTCGCAAATGTAGTTTGTTAAACGTTCTAGATCTTTGAGGAAATCGTTTATCTGGGTTAGTTCCTGAATTTATTGGGGATTTACAGGCTCTTAAAGTTCTTTCCTTGGGAGGAAATCTTTTCAATGGATCAATTCCATCAAGTTATGGAAGGCTCACTGAGCTTGAGTCCTTAGATTTGAGTCCTTAGATTTGACTGATAATCACTTAACTGGTGATTTGCCGCAAGAACTAACGCGGTTAGGTAATTTAACTTTTTTGAATTTGAGCAATAACAAGTTTTCCGGTGAACTTCCAGTCATTATTTGGGAGTTGAAAGGGTTGATGAGTCTTAACATGAGTGGTTGTGGGTTTTACGGTCAGGTTCCGGGCAGTGTGGCAAATTTACTCCGGCTTTCCAGTCTGGATTTGAGTAAACAAAATTTGTCTGGGGAATTACCATCTGAGCTGTTTGGGTTGCCTGGTTTGAAGCTGGTTGCTTTAGAGGAGAACAGTTTGTCTGGGGTTGTTCCTGAAGGTTTCAGTAGTTTGTCAAGTTTACAACATCTGAATCTCTCAAACAATGCTTTCTCCGGTGAAATACCACCGGAGTTTGGATTTCTACAATCCTTGGTTGTTCTTTCTCTATCATATAATGACATTAATGGCTCAATTCCACCGGACCTGGGAAATATTTCAGTTCTTGAAGTGTTAGAGGTTCCTGGGAATCGTTTGACTAGCGAGATTCCGGACAGTATCACTCTTTTATCACATCTTCAGAAGCTTGATTTGGGTGAGAACAGTTTGACCGGTGAAATCCCAGAAGACATTTCTAAATGTTCATCGCTAACTGACTTGGATCTGTCTTCAAACAATTTGAGTGGTGGAATTCCAGAAAGCCTCTCACTGATTCTTGGCTTGAAGCATTTGAACCTCTCTGATAATAATCTTGAGGGCAGAATTCCTGAGAAATTGGGTTCTCGATTCAATGATCCTTCTGTGTTTGCGAAGAACAGACGTTTATGTGGGAGGCCATTGAGTAAAAACTGTAAAAAAGAAAAGGCACGAAAGAGGAGAAGGCTCATTATATTTATTTGTGCGACTGCTGCAGGAGGGGTATTTTTGACACTCTTTTGTTGTGGGTATATATGGGGGCTCTTGAGGTGGCGGAAAAGGCTGATCGGAAAGGGTAACGGAGAGAAGAAGCCAAGCCCAGGCCGGGGAAGCTCAGGGACAGAAGGTGGTGGCCGTGGGAGTGGCAATAGTCAAAATGGAGTGCCGAAATTGGTTATGTTCAACAACAGAATAACTTATGCAGAGACAGTGGAAGCAACAAGACAATTCGACGAGGAAAACGTCTTGAGCAGAGGCAAATATGGGCTTATATTCAAAGCAACTTTCCCCGATGGCATGGTCTTAGCCATTCGCCGGCTTCCGGAAGCATCCATACCGGAAGCGACATTTCGAAAAGAATCTGAAGCTCTCGGAAAAGTCAAACACCGGAATTTAACAGTGGTCCGTGGCTACTTTGCCGGACCACCAGATGTCCGCCTCCTAGTTTACGACTACATGCCTAATGGAAACTTATCGACCCTTCTTCAAGAGGCGTCACACCAAGACGGGCATGTATTAAATTGGCCCATGCGACATTTAATCGCTCTAGGCATTGCCCGTGGTCTAGCTTTTTTGCACTCAATTCCAGTGGTCCATGGTGATATCAAGCCCCAAAACGTCTTATTCGACGCAGATTTTGAAGCCCATTTATCCGATTTCGGGCTAGAAAAGTTAACCATTGCCGCCACCCCAGCAGAACCATCATCATCGTCGTCAACCGCTCCGGTCGGCACACTAGGGTACGTCTCGCCGGAAGCCATGTTGACCGGTCTAGCAACGAAAGAAGCCGATGTTTATAGCTTTGGGATAGTTTTGTTAGAAATCTTGACCGGAAAAAAACCGGTAATGTTTACTGGTCAAGATGAAGATATTGTTAAGTGGGTGAAGAGGCAGCTACAGAAAGGGCAGATTTCGGAACTGTTGGATCCCGGGTTGCTTGAGCTTGACCCGGAGTCGTCTGAATGGGAAGAGTTCTTGTTGGGTCTGAAAGTCGGGTTGCTTTGCACGACGACTGACGCGCTTGAAAGGCCATCAATGACGGATGTTGTGTTCATGTTAGAGGGGTGCCGGGTCGGGCCTGATATTCCATCATCGGCTGATCCAACTTCCCACCATTCACCTATTTAACCAGTGCAGTTTGTAATTTCTCAGTTAATTATTACTACTACTCCATTGTTACTTGTAGTAGTTGATTCATCCATCTGTACTTATTTAGCATTTGAAATCTCTTTCTCCTTTAATCTTTCTAATCTTATCCTTTGCTTGTTTGCCGGAGAGTCAAATCATTTCGCCGGAGAGCCAAAGCATAGTGGTTGGGGAATCAACGAATTCCCGCCAAAAAAGGGGAATGGAATTTAGGCTTTTGAGTTATAAAAAAGAGCTCCGTTAGGAAATACTCCCTCCGCTCCACCAAAACTGATACCAAATTTTTGGGCATGCGGATTAAGGAAAAGTAAGAGAGAAAAAGTGAAAGAAAATGTTGTGAGTATGAAGAATTAAATAGGAGAGAGAATGAGTGGAAGGAATAGTTAGGTGAGAGAATGTTGTTAGTGTAAAAGTGAAATAGGAGAAAGAATAAGTGGGGTAAATAATAAAGATTCTCTTTTATTTTGGGAAGTATCAGTTTGGCTGAGACGAGACGGACCAAAAAGAAAATAAATATCAGTTTGAGCGGGACGGAGGGAGTAAAAAGTAGCCGTTATTCTGAACATTTTTTTATTGGAAAATGAAAGTGAGAGCGCCAGAATCCGTGAATGTGTCGGACTGGCAAGTGGGTAGGATAGAGCTTCAAGATTCCTCTGGGGCCCATAACCACTCCACGCCGGTCGGATTCAATCGGCCGGTAATCTCAAAAATAAAAGTTTTTAACTCCCTTTGTTTTGAAAAAAACTTTTTCAATAAACTCATCTTTATGATTTATTTGATTTAATGGAAGCTCCAGATATTCTAGCGGGCTAAATCAGTAATTTCTATTTCGAATATCATCAGAAAGATTTTCCACTTGGGTGGAAGTCAAACTAGGAAATAGATAACTTACATTATACTCTCTTCGTCCCACATGAAGTTTTACCTTTTATTTAAATGCGTGTTTCGATAGAAGCTTAACTTTTCCTAAAATGATAATAAATATGAGCCCCATTTATCAATTCCACTCATTTTTTCCTCTCACATATTTAAATTTTGAGGTCCACTTGTCATATCCACTAACTTTTCCTCCTCACATATTTAAATTGTGGGTCACACTTGTCATATCCACTAACTTCTTCCCTCTCACAACGCTTCTCCCACTCATCACCTTTCTTAATTTACGTGTTTCATCAAAATGGTGAAGCATCGGACGGGACGGAGGGAATATATAGCTTTGACATCCTTTGAAATTTGAAAGATGAATTTCTTTTGAAGTGAAGTCCAATTTTTTTTAAGAATTTACTCTTGGTTAATACTCCATCCTCCTCACTCGAAAAGGCATTCGCCTCACTCAAAAAGGTACAAAGTTGATTTTTCACAAAAAATAAGTAAATTGTATAGTGTAGTAAATTATATGTATAAAAAGTCATATAGAAAAGAGAAAGTGTGATAAAGAATAGTTAGTGGATAGTTATTGTTACATTAACAAGTGAGTCACACATATAAAGAAGTATTAAAAAAAATTATTTTGGGAGCGTGTCTTTTTAAATTGGACACCCAAAATGAAAATTTATAACTTTTCGGGTGGCACGAAGATAGTATTACTTTAGTTTTAAAATGAGTGTTCAAAATATTTTAAAAATGCTATTAATTAAAAGCAAATTTAAAATATTTTTGAATAGTACTCCCTCCGTCCCGCTAATATTAGCACACTTTCCTTTTTGGGCGTCCCGCTAATATCCGCACACTCCCAAAAAGGAAACTTTATATTAATAAAATATTCACCCAACCCCACTCATTCTCTCTCCTACATTATTTTAATACTCACAACACCATTATAATTTATTACACCCTCCACTCATTCTCTCTCCACTCATTCTTTTACACTCACAACATTTTATTAAAATATCATATTTCTTAATTCCCGCGCAAACAGTGTTTGTGCTAATACTAATGGGACGGAGGGAGTATATATTTTAAAATGAAGAAAATAATATATTTGACTATTTTTTAAATAATTATTTTGAGACAAAAAGTGAGTAATAGTTAATACTAACAACAACAGCGCGTTCACTTTTATACATACAGAGAGAAAATATGACCTTTAATTCAATGTCAAGATGAATAAAAAGAAAAGTTGACACTTATAAATAACTAATAAAAGTTCGTGTTCAAAGACAAGTTTTTTTTTTTTTTTTAATTAAATCTGTGTTTGAGAACACATTTTTTTTATTTAAATGGCAAAATGGAAAATGGACAATTTAATAAGGTCAAAATAGTAAATTTGATAAATGAAACTGTTCATTCAATTGTTCATGACAAGTTGCCATTTATACTATAGATAATCTTTTCACCCCACCTCATATCGATTCAATTTTTTTTAGCACGATAATTAATAAAGTAAATAATAAAGTAAGGTAGATATTTTGTAATTATGAAAATTAAAGTAAGATAAAGAATGAGTGTAATAAATACTCCCTCCGTCCCAATAGTAGCTTCCCATTTTGCCATTTTGGGTGTCCCGTTAATAGCTTCCACTTTCCTTTTTTGGCAAAGGAATCTTCGCTATTCCCTACACTCATTCTCTCTCCTCCATTATTTTAATACTCACAACACCATTATAATTTACTATTTTCTCCACTCATTCTCTCTCCTATTTTAAAATTACACTCACATCATTTTTACTTCCCCCCAAATTCCTTAATTTGCGTGCTGCCCAAAAAATGGGCAGCTCTTATTGGGACGGAGTAGTATTAAGTAAATTAATATTGTAAATATAAAAATAAAGTAAAAGAGAATGAGCGGAAAAAACAATAATTTTTTTATTATTATTTTAAGATGTACTCCTTCTATTCCGTTCGAAGGGACACAAATTTCATTTTAGGGCGTCCTATTTGAAGGGGCACAACTCAAAAATTGAAAGTTTTTTATTACTTTTTATTTGTGAGACCCACTTGTCATACTCACAATAAATATCCACTAACTATTCCCTACCTCACTCTCTTTCTGATGACGCTAAGCTATTTAGGGTCAGAGCGGTTTATGGATATCTGGCAGGATATATTTTGGTGGCTTGATGTACCTAGAACACAACACATAAGAGCATCGTTAAGGTCAAAGTTGGATGTTACTCCAACTCAGGCCATCGGGTGTGAGAGTAAGAATACTGAGTAATATAAGGCTTTGAATGCCTTGAATGTGTGTGATTGTTTAGGATTTAACAGCAATATGGCTTACAGTGTATATTTGGAACTTACCTTGTCCAAGGGGACAAAGGTCTTCTATTCATAGGCAATGTGGAGCCTCAGCCACGACGTAAGCCGTGAGGTCGGCCACTGGGCGGCACTTTGGTATTTGGCCGCATACACGTGTTCGCATCGATTGGGTCCGTCAGGGGAAGGAGGATCCTCTGTCGAAGGGATGTCGGCCGATGTGGACAGGGAGACGTGTATCCGGCGCGGCGCATTTAATGCCATTGTAGGCGCCTGACTGAGCCGCATTGAATGCGATGGGAGTGAGCCGAAGCAACTTGCATGTCGAGCCGGCAAGCTAACTTGCTCGGTAAGGTTTGCCATAACTTGGGAGGCGGAGTGAGATAACCGGGAGGCAGGTATGAGCCCGAGGTCAACATCTTGGGCGCGCTCAAAGGTATTTGACGCGGGCACGGATCGAGCGGTCATACCACCTGCGGCCACCAAGCCAGCGGTCAGGATCTTGGGTGCGGTCAAAGGTATTTGACGCGGGCACGGATGGAGCGGTCTTACCTCTTGCGGCCACCAAGCCAGCGATCAGGATCCCTCCGGTCTGGAATAGGATGATAAGGAGAGGAGCGCGGTCTTGACCTCAGGGGTCTATCTGTTCGCGGTCTTGACTCCAACGATCTAGGGAATGCCACGTCACTGGTTCCTTGGACCAGACCGAGCGTGGGCCCGATCCATACAGGTCCGGGCTCATCACTTTCCTACATCACTTTTCATTCACAATATTTATTTCACTGTACATTTTTTTTCTTTTCTACATTATTTTTCTTAATTTTTGTGTAAGGCAAAAATTTTATCCTTTCAAACAGGATGGAGGGAGTATGATTTAAGATAAGATGAATAAAAATAATAAAATTCTATTTGAGATAGGGCGAAAGTAGTAAATGTTAGGGTCCCTCCCTCAAAGTACAGCGTTGGATTTTTGTTTTTCTGAATATCTACAGTAAAAATAATTAAATAAAGAAAGAGAAGGTGTGTGACTGTGAGTTAAATTGTTATTAATTCATGTGAGTGTAATAATGGTGACAACAAAGACCTACAAAACAAAAGGCTACTGTAAGTTGTGTAAGAGACTTGAAAGCGAAGTGACGGGTCATTGTCAGTCTGCTATGCATTTACTTTAACCCCTTGGTTAAAATGACTAACTTCCGGCTTTTGTGGGCCGCATAGTAAGAAAGTTGGAAAGTAAAGGGGGTGTGGGGACCAATTTTGACAAAAATTAATGTGCTTTCTCGCTTTCCATGATACTTTTGGTTCTTTCCCAAACAAGTCCTCCCTTTTTTTAAACTGCGTTTGGACGATCTCTTTTCCAAAACACATGTCATTTGAACCTATAATTTTGTAAAAACAATTATTTATAATAAATAGCTATGCAATTCAAAATCTATACATTGGATAGTGCTTGTAAATCCTTACTTGAGACAAGAAGTGCCAAAAATAAGAAATTTTTAAGGGTCCATAATAGGGCAGGTTCTCATGACCCCTTCCATGTTGATCGACTATACAATGACTTTGATGTGGCCCTTTTCCACTTGCCAGGGTGGGAGAATTGGACTGGACATGCAATAGGGTCCAACTAAATATACTCCCTCCGACCCACAACAAGTGACACACTTTGCTATTTTGGGCGTCCCACTGATAAATCACACTTCCTAAAATGGCAAAGAATCTTTACTATTCCCTCCACTCATTCTCTCTCCTACATTATTTTAATACTCACAACACCATTATAATTTACTATTCTCTCCACTCATTCTCTCTCCTACTTAACTATCTACACTCACAATACATCAATCTTTTCACTTTTTCCTTAATTCCCGTGCGGAACAGTAACTGTGTCACTTATTCTGGGACGGAGGAAGTATGTCGTTATTATAAATTAACCAATTTATTATTAATAGAGTAACTATTGTGAAAAATTAGTTTTTTTTTAAATGTTATAAAAAATTAGTTTTCAGAACAGTTCATCACTCTTATTAGTTAGACTTAATGCTTTAAAACTAGTTTTTTTCTTATGTTACAAAAAAACTAATTTTTTTCAAGATTTTGGCTTATTAATATTTGTTAAAATAAAAATATTTTATTATTTTTTATTAATAGAACTCACATATCATACTAATAACAATAATTCAATTACTATTTTTTTACTTTTTTTATCTCACATATTTTACTTTTTATACTCACAACATTTAATTACTAACATTTTTTATATAAGAGTCCTTTCTTAAGTAATATACCTAACATAAAAGCATATCTAAATACAAAAGTTAGCCATTAGTCAACTAATTCTATATTTACAAATTTCTTAATCTATTTATGTAAAATATACAAATTAATTCAGACATCAGAATCACAAAAATTTTAAAAAGATATAAGAGTATTTTCATACTATTTCAACCCTGATGTAGGAGTGGGAGAGAGAGATGAGGGAATATGAAGGGTGGTTAGAAAACAAACAGTGTTTTGAATCTCCCAAAACTCTAAGTCTTGGACCAGCCTTCTTATTAGCTCGCAGTATTTGACTAGAACGGAATTGAGTACTTCGTATTCCCCCTTGACTTGGTTCACGATCAGTTGAGAGTCACAATAGGCAATGATATTGGTCGCCCCAAAGCATTTGGCGTATTCAATAGCAGCGATCAAGGCCTCATACTCGGCCTGGTTGTTGGAAACCTCAAACTTGAACCTCAAAGCCTCTTCAAATACTTTACCCGTCTCGGACTCGATCAAAACGATTCCAGCTCCACTTACATTCTTGGTCGCAGACCCATCTGAATAGACCTTCCAGCAATCTTCGTGCAAACTTATTACTGGTTGGCTCGATTGTTCCTTCCCTTTCACACTTTCCTTTGGGGTGCTTTCTTTGCTTTCTTCATTGGTGAACGTAAGCTCGACCAAGAAGTCTGCCAAAGGTTGAGCTTTTAATGCCTTTCGAGGCCTGTACTCTATGTCGAACTTTGTTAGTTCTATCGACCAGTTGAGTAGGCGGCCTGAAATCTCCGGCTTGTGCAGAATCTTCCTCAGAGGTGCATTTGTCAGCACGATGATAGGGTGAGCTGAAAAATAAGCCCTTAACTTTCTGGCTGCTACTACCAAGGCATATGCCACCTTTTCAGCATTGTAGTACCTTCCTTCGACGTCGGACAGCGCCTTACCCACATAATAAACGAGCTTCTGAACTCCGCATTTTTCTCTGACCAACACTGCAGCCACAACTCGATCCTCGACAGATAAATATACAAACAAGCTTTCTCCCATGATCGGGCTACTCAGCAAAGGTGGAGAGGCTAAGTACTCTTTGAGTTATTGGAACGAATTCGATCGTCCATTCAAAACTTTTCGCCCCCCTCAATGTTTTGAAGAAAGGGAGAGACCTCTCTGCTGACTTTGCTATAAAGCGACCTAGAGCTGTCACTCTACCGTTTAGTCACTGTACCTCCTTAATGCAGGTCGGCTCCTGCATCTCGACCAAGGCTTTTATTTTTTATGGGTTGGCTTCAATGCCCCTCTGTGATACCATGAATCCCAAGAACTTGTCGGCTGCCACTCCAAACACACACTTGCTAGGATTCAACTTCATGTCGTTTGCTCGTAGATTGACGAACGTTTCCCTTAGGTCGATCACATGACATCTGACCTTTGTTTTTATGACCATATCGTCGATGTAGGCCTCCATGTTTCGGCCAATCTGATTTGCAAAGACCTTGTTGACCATCCTCTGATAGGTCGCTCCAGCGTTTTTTAACCCGAAGGGCATCATGTTGTAGCAATACGTACCCCCAGCAGCTTGGAAGGTAGTCTTTTCTATGTCGTCCTTATGCATCTTGATCTGGTGGTAACCTGAGTAAGCTTCGAGGAAACTCAATGTGGAATGTCCGGCTATAGAGTCGACTAACTTGTCAATCCTTGGTAGAAGATAGTTGTCCTTGGGGCAAGCTACGTTTAGGTCGGTGAAGTCGATGCACATTCTCCACTTGTCATTTGCTTTCTTCACCATCACCATATTTGCTAGCCAGGTGGTATAGGACTCCTCCTTGATGATACCTGCACTAAGGAGTTTGTTTACCTCAATCTTGATGGACTCCTTTTTGTCACGAGCAAAAATCTGTAGCTTCTGCTCTTTGAATTTGATGGTGGGGTTGACCCCCAAGCGATGCACATCAACTTCTTCCTTAATCCCCTTAATGTATTCTACTTTCCAGGCAAAGACGTCCGTGTTTTCTTTCAGTAACTCGACCATTTCTGCCCTTTCTTCAGGTGACAACTCTCTCCCTATTTTGATGAGTTGCTCGGGGTAGGAAGGGTTTGCAACTATTTCTTCCAGCTCGTCAACTGGCTCTAGCTCCGGACCATCTCTGAATTGTAGGGTTTCAACGATGATCTCCCTCACCCTTCTTCTCTCTTCAGCCTCCAAGTGTGGAGCTTCCTCGACAATCATATCATTTATTTCAGCTGCAATCTCCCCACTGGTGGCCCCCGAGTTGTGGTTGATCTGGAGGCTTAGGTCGCCTATGATGACTTGATCGACCATAACTGTATCTGTTTCAAACATAGTGTTATGAGAGGGAAGTGTCGGCTCAGTCATGACATGGTCATGTGAGGGATAGATCGCCTCTTCTACACAGGTGATTGTAAATAGTCTCGAGGTTGTGGTGACTGATTTGGAGAGCTTCCAACTCGCTCCCGGAGTATCAATCTCAAGCTCCCCCTTCTTTTTGGATTTTAGGACGTGATCCAGGTATGCTCGGGCATTGCTGAGAACGCACCCCACTCCTGACAAAGTAGGGAACTTGTCCCTCTGATGGGGGATTGATGGAACCATTCCTAGAGCGACCCGCCCAGGGATACCAAGAATAGCATGGTAATCACTAATCTCGTCAATAACTATAAAAGTTACCTTTGCCACTGTCCTCAACGGATGTTGTCCGATGTCTATTTCCAGCTCGATCTGCCCCTTGGCATCCACCCTATGATTGGTGAATCCCTCTAGTCGACCTGCGTAAGGCGACAGTCTAGCATATGTTAGCCCCATACTCAAGAAGGTTTTGTAGTAGAGGATGTCCTTGCAAGTCCCCGTGTCTACCAATATCATGTTCGACGTGCATTCATCAATTAGCCCAGGAATCATCAAGATTTACTCTCTAGCAGTCATGTAGGTAGCCAGCTCGTAGGGGTGGAAATTGATAATCTCGTCTGGGATACAGCTCCTTGGAGGCACATAGGGAGCCTTGCTGAGCTGAAAAATCTTGTGTTTTAGGGCGGTGTTGCTTGTTTCTTCAGAAATCACCCCCAAATTCAACCTTGGCTGCCTTGGTTCTGGTATTATACCTTCAGCACGCTCGCCTCCTATAGGTCGAGCTCCTTTCACAAACCTATCCAGCCTTCCACTGTCCACCCACTTCTGGATGATCCGTTTCAGGCTCATGCATTCCTCAGTAGTATTCCCGGTATCTTTATGGAACTCACAATATCTGTTGTTGTCCCTTCTGAATTTGTTTTGGGCGTTCATCGGAGCAGGCGGCCTCAGGTCGACTATGTTCATAATCTCAGTCCGGCTCACAGTTAAAGGGGTGAAACTTTCAGGGACTCTCTCAGTCGCCCTCGTTCTATTCTTTCCCTTGTTGTTGTTGTCATTGTGCTTTGCCTGACCCCCTTTAGCTGACTCTCCAGCTTCAGAATGCTTTGAGCCCTTGTCTTTCCTCTTTTCCTTTCTCTCTTCAGCTACGGCCACATCATAGGCCCTTTCAAACAACTCTTGCCTCGTGGTCGCCCTCCTAACTTGGAGCTCGTAGTCCAGGTCGGGAGAGGATACCCCATTCCGAAAACAATTGATGACCTCCCTATCTGTCAGGTCCTCTTCTATCTGGTCGACCAACTCTTTAAACCTTGTGAAATAACTCATGGTGCTCTCCGTTTTACCTTGAGTCAGGTTATTTAGGTCGGTGGTCGTCTTCTTACGGGCCCCAGCAGTAGAGAATCGATCTAGAAACTTCTTTCTCATATACTCCCATGAGGTTATACAACCAGCGGTCAAACCACGAAACCAAGTCAGTACTGCACCTGTGAAGGTGCTGGTTAATGCCTTGCATAGCACATCATCCCTGGAGGAGACCAAGCACATTTTAGCCACAAAATGTTGCATGTGGTTCAAGGCGTTGGTCGTGCCTGAGTATTTGTCCAACGAGAGTAGCTTGAAACCAGTAGGAGGACTTCTGTCGAGCAAATCCTGGGCCAGCGATCGAACATTACGGTAGTTTCGTTCGACCTTCCCATCATTCCCTTTTCTATCGGCCTCCGTACTGTCTAACCTCCTTTTCAGATTGAGGAGCTCCCTTGCATCTAAGTCGCTCCTTTAATGTGAGACATAGTTGGACCTTTGTCTCTCATCCCTGTAGGGCTCTCTTCTAGAGATAGTCCGCTGTCTGTCATTCCGTGGGGGTGTCACCTCTCTCCTTTCCCGAAGGGACAACAACCTTTCTCTTCTCGAGGGCGACCTATGTCGAGCCCTATCGGCTGCGAGCCTCCTCCTCTGAGTTGAGTCAACCTCTTGTTCCCTCTGCTGATTTAGCCTATCCCTTAGGTCGGTAATCGGGTCAATGGAAATATGGGAGGGAGGAGGAATCTCGATCCTCGATTGTTCAGCAGACGGTCTGGGACCTCCATTTTGTCTAGTACCTCCGTTAGTTCGTCTGTGGGAGGTAACTGAAGGAGCAGGTCGATGTGATCTTCTATCATCTTTAGGAGATTCTGGAATGTCGAGCAACTCCTCATGAACCTCTAACAAACTTTGGAGCAATCTAGCTCGCTCCATCAGAAAATCCTTCCTACTAGGGTGAGTAGTTGAGGGACCTGGGTTGTCGCCTGCAACTGTTCGACCCACTTGGATTTGTTTTGGCTGCTGACCTTCCTCTTGCTCTGGCATATGTCTTTTTTGTCTTCTATTATCCTGCAAACCCGCGCCATCGGTAATGCTATTGGAGCAGGTGGCTCTTCTAGGGGGATTGCCCGGCGGAGGAGGAGGCAAGTTGGCGGTCCTATTCCCAGTACCTGCTTCGGTATTCCTTACTGTTCTGTTGAGTGTTGGATCACTGGAGGATGATGCGGTGCGTCCGTCAGTAACCATGTTTTGGTTTGATTAGGGTTTCAAGATCAAATAAGCTTCGTTCCCGGCAATGAAGCCAAACTGATGCTGCAAGAAACGTGTTGATCAGCCTTAGTCCAGCAATTAGGTTGATCTCCAAGCTTTTGACCTGAAACCAATGAACACACGACTAGCCGGGATGGTCTCCGGCTAAGACCCTCCGGCGTGAGAGTAAGTTTCACGTGTTTTGCTTATAAACTATAATCGAAGATGTTGAAATCAATTGAATAACAAATTAGGGATGACCAAATCCGGCCCAGCTTCCTCGGCTCGGCCTCAACCGCCGGTTGGCGAGAGGTGAACCTTAACCGCCCGCTTTTCTCACGGTTCCGGTTATACGGTTCCCGGTTTTCTCACGGTTTTGGTCCGGTTAGGAGCTTTTTCGGTCCTGGTTCGGGCAGTTCTATTGAAAAACAACAAATTTTTGTCCGGTTTCGGGCTTTTTCCGGTCCGGTTCACCATTTTGGTGAACCTTAACCGGCCCGCCTCCAAACCGGTTTCGGTTACCCCGGTTCCGATTTTCTCCCCGGTTCATGGCGGTTCCGGGCTTTTCCGGGCTGGTTCCGGTCCGATTTTCCGGTTCCGGTCCGGTTTGGCCATCCCTATAACAAATAATGCATTACCTTTAAACGTTGAATGTTGTGAGGTATTTATAGCTTTGATACGAGTTAGTGTTGTATTAGGATTGTGTAGAATCCCGTAATTTGTGGAGATAATATTGGCATAACGTACTTCGAAATTGTAGGATGCAGTTATGGAATGTCTTAGGTCAACGTACGTCTCTGTAGGTCGAGGTCGCCTAAATAGATCAAGGTCGACTTGACTTTGTATCATAGTCAGATAGAATTCGTATAGGAGATGATCGTATGTCGGACAAAGCTAGGCCGAGACCAATGATGGTCGGACAATGAGCTAGGTCGACTGATCTTTGTTGTTGGCCCATGGGCCTTAGAATAACTGGGCCGGTCTACTTGATGATGTTGCTGTAATAATGTCTGAATAATTGGGCTTTATACGTTGGGCCTAGACCGTTACTTTTATTCCGTTCACGAACCATTTACACCCCTACTCCTTGTGTCTCATTTATAAGTTCACCATTTGTTTTAAGCACGTTAATTAAAGAAAAAGTGATGTGTTATAAATGTAGATAGTTGACTAGAATAGAAAAAGTGGAATAGATGAGTTATTGTTGTGAGTATGAAATTGAGATCCATTTCTATTTTAGGAACACTAAACCTTTAAATGGGACACCCATTTATAAAATAACTGAAGTTATAATGAGATGGATGGAGCATTGCGAGTATTTTGATACAAAGTAGAATATTGTTGAATACTGTTCACTTATCTCTATTTGATTCATCTTAATGTTTGTTCCCTGTTTTCTCTGTAATTATTTTTGGTGGAGTCAAAGATTTTGGAATCGGAGGAAATAGTATTTCATTATGAAAAAGTAGCCGTTAGTCTGAAGAGTTTTTAATGGCGCCAAAACCTGTGAATGTGTAGGACTACTCAGTACTGGGCTTTCTGTGTTGCTCTAACTTCCATAGGTACAGCTGCACCATGTGGATTATACAGCAAAGACCGTACAAAATTATGTCTGTAGTATACTCCCTCCGTCCTGCCCCCGAAAGGGCAATTTTTCGTCCTAGCACGAAAATTAAAAAATAAATAAAAAAAGTGATGTAAAAAAAAGAAAAATGTTAAATATTGTGAGTATGAAAAATTAAATAGGAGAGATAATGAGTAAGAGGAATAGTTAGGAGAGAGAATGTTGTGAGTATAAAAGTAAAGTAGGAGAGAGAATGAGTGGGATAAGAAGAGTATAAAAATAATAAAAACTTTCCTTTTTAGGGTTGTGCCCTTTTAAATGGGACGCCCAAAAAGGAAATTTGTGCCCTTTCGAGCGGGACAGAGGGAGAAAATTACTTCGTGAGTTTCTCGTTATAAACTACCAACTTACTATTTACACAAAAATTAAAAAAATTATTAGTGAAACAGATATTGCGATTATGAAAAGTGAGATATAAGAGAAAAAGTAAAATAAAAAATAATAATTAAATTATTATTGTAAGTATAACACGTGGTTCCATTTAATATAAGTGTCCGTTTGGTTGCCCATCTTAGCACTAGGTGGGATTAATAATCCCGAAGTCCAATGTTTGGTAAGAAAAAAATCAACAGTATAAATTATCCTTTTTATCGGGATTAACTTCTTATTTCCTCCTTATTTATCCGAATGAAAGGATTGTATTATTAATGAGGGTATTAGAAGATGGTGGATACAAATATTTTTTACGAAACTACCCCCAATATATATGTCAACTATTAAATGGCTTGGCATTTCATATTTGATTTTCTCTATATACTCCCTCCGTCCCGCCCGAAAGGGCACTTTTGGTCAATAAAAAGAAACTTTGACCCAAACATAAATGCAAATCTAATCATCTTATTGAAATTCTAAAAATTGTTATTGATAAATCATTAAATGGTTTATGAATAACAATTTTTAAAATTTCAATAAGATGATTAGATTTGCATTTATGTTTGGGTCAAAGTTAACTTATATTGACCAAAAGTGCCCTTTCGGACGGGACGGAGAGAGTAAATGTTAACAGGTTGTCAATTTAAAAAAAAAATGCTAATTTTCTTTAATTGTGCCCTTGATTTTCTCTTGATAATTGTTACGGATAATTTGGTATTTAAAAGAATATTGTCTTATTTTATGCAATTTTTATCAAACAAAAATTTATATTTTCAGTCAGAATTATTAGAAAATCTTATTATTAATCATATGATTAACAATTCCCTCACTATTAATACGGGTTAATCTCACTTGGCTACCAAACGATACCTAAAAGTAATAAAACATTTTAATTTTAAAAAGTTTTGAAAAGTGTTCAACTTAAAGTGAAACGCCTTATGATGATGAGGAAAATATGTAGCTTGTAGTGGAACGTAGGGAGCATACAATAACTTTGATTCTCTATTGTTGAGTAAACATACACAATAGTATATTTTTAATGGATCCGAAACATCTGTTCAGATGAATTTTAAGTTTTCCTGCCACATTAAACAAACACCAAGCACTATTTCAAACAAAATTAATCCGAGTCGATTGATCTATCGAGCTCGTCATCTTGACCGTACACATCCCTAAACACCCTCCTATCAATCTCGTCATCTCGACCGTACACATCCCTAAACACCCTCAGCAGTCCGCTCAAAAAAAAAAAAAAAAAAAGGCTCTTGATCCCTTTCTAATCATGGCATATACAATTATTAGAATTTAGAAATGCACGAAACTGCTTAGCACTATCTCAAGCAAAATTAATCTTAACGGATTATTATTCTGTTGCGGTCATCATCTCGACCGCACACGTCCTTAAACAACATCAGCTAAAAAAATAACAGAGGCACCGGATTCCTTTATAACGGGAAATACAAACATTAGAAATACACCAAACCGCCTACTAGTTGATCGAAGAATCGACCACCCTAAAATCGCAATGGGATATATACAGTTTATAGTTCCACAAATATCACGACATGTTATCTCCATACATAGCTATTGATACATAAGTTACTGCAACTAACACATACTCCTAAAAGAATGTATACGATAAATGGGGCATTTTTACGTGACAATATAAGAGCATACTATACGAAAACATCCTTCAGAAAGATAACACACAACCTTCGGGGCGAGAAAAGAAAAAAAACTATAACACATCCTTCAAGCTGATGTCAAACCTTCAGGGAGAGTATAATGATCAGGATCGGAAGAGAGAAACCTGCGACAAGCATACATTACTGCAGAATGGAATCCACTTGCGTTATCCAGAAACACAAAATGCCCTCCCTGCAAACCGTTATATTCAACTACTTCAGTATTTTTAAGGAAAATGGAAAAAATAAATAAATAAAGAATTCGCCAATCTATTTTCTCCGAGAGTAAACGTAGGAGCACAAAAAAAATCACAAGATTGTGTCCATAAACTCTCTTAGAAGTTGTTGATTGATCGTCTCATCATTTTAGTGAAGAGGCCTACTAGACCTACATGCAATGTAGTCAATCAACAACTCCAAACAAGGATTACGTGGAAGAAAAATACTGATCTTTTTCGTGCTTTTTGGAGGGGGGGGGGGGAACAGACAATGAGAGAGGGAGACCTGAGGAACTCTAATGATTTCACAGGGGACTTTCATGTCTTCCCGTGCTTTTTGTGCACCTTTGTAATTCATCCAATCATCAACACCATAAATAAAGGTGGTTGGTACTTTCCATTCCGAAGCACTACACCAAAAGAATAGACAAAATATATCAAAACAAGCCCAATTACGAGAAGGCCCAGGAGTTTCATCAAAAAAAAATTATTTATTTTTTCAGGAATCCTGAAAGTATATGAGAGATAGGGGTAGGAGACTGTTTGTACGAACAGATTAACACACCTCCGTAAGAGTGGCGAACGGGCAAATGCTCCAAACGAAAAAATATACTTCAAACAGAGCTCTCCACTAGCTTTGGCCGCCAATGTATGATATACATAATCTACAATATAAAACATCAATATAAACTATCATACAATTATGATTTTCGCATACATAAAAAGTTGGAATATAACATACCTGTAAGTAATCTAGACTCCTCTTCAGTCAAAGTGTCACCAGTTGAATAGTCTCCAAATCTAGCACTTGTGTACCTGCGAACTAGATTCGGACCCCACGGGCCTAAACCTCTACATCATAAAAGTTCAATAAGGACACTTGCAAGAAAGTCCAACTTGATAAAATTCAATATCATTGATTTTAGAAATTACAAATACAAGCATCAACACAGAAAAGAGTCAAAAGACTGATAAGAAGGCAAGATAATGCAAGAAAGAACTCTGCAAGTAATCCATATAAAAAATTCAATTTCCAACAAAACCTTAACAAGAAAACAATCTGCAGCACAAATTCTTATAATCTTATTGATCACAGATTTTTTGTTGTTCGTCACACATAGAAGTCAGACAGTAACACCCCCTACATATAGACGCACAGCAACTCGTGCTTTTCTTTTTCTTCTTAATTTTTAGCTACATGGTCTCACGATTCTCCTCTTGTTTACTTTTTCAGTCATCATAAAACCGAGAACGAACACCATGAAAAAAATGACAATATTCAAATGCACTCCATGGTTCTAGAGGCTTAGGCTGCTATGGTAGGAAGGCAACATGTTTAAGGCTGACAATTCGATTTATAAGGTTGAGGAATAATTTGCTAACTTTTAATCAAACACTAAGCTCGCTATATGTTGTACCATAAAATGTATGATTCCACACAATCAAGGAGAGCTCTTTTAGTACTGCAAATATAAAAGAGTACAAAAATATCCAATGAGAAGAGACCTCAGTAACAGACATCTATATGAATAATTAATAAGAGCCCAATTGATGACTCCATTTGTTTCACGAAAATAGCTTACAGAAAATGTTCTCACTTTTCGATGTTTGGCAGCAGTAAGGAAAATAAAGTCAATGTAAAAGATTTTACGGTAAATGGAAAATAAGCATGTTTTCATGTAAAATGACTTACGGATTTCTCCTCCGCTTTTCATTTTCCGAAAATTGTTTCTTACCACCCTCACCCCACCAACCTTTCTTAACAAGTACACAAACCAAACCCCTCCCACACCCCACCCACCCCACCCCACCCCACCCCACCCCTACCACTACCCACCACACCCCCACACCCTACCCCCATTAAATCACGTGGGAGCCTGTTTTCACTAATGGTAACGTTCCAGTCGTAGACTTTTTCTCTTCTTTTTTTCTTTTTTCTTTTTTTTTTCTTTATTCATGTGTGTGCAAAGAGTACCTGATGCAATTAACTTCAATAAGACTTGGTAACTCCTTTGCGAAGTATGAATTAGTATTTCTTTATTCATGTGTGTCCAAAGGCTACCCCTACCCCCACCCCACCCCACCCACACACCACTCCTCCTTAGCCCACACCCACACCCATCCTACCCCACTCCAACTCAATTTTTGTAGATTTATTTTTTTCTAAAAAAAAAAAAAAATCGAAGCGTTTTCACTAAGTTTATTAAGCACCGAAAGATATTTTCCGAAACATTTTCTTATGTCTTACCAAACAGCTGAAAACAACTTCATTTCATTTTGGGCAAATTGCAATTTGGTTACCTATGTTTGTGTCACTGTTGTAATTTGGTTCCCAACGCAGAAAAAGATGCAATCTGATTCCTAACATTGACATTTTGTTGCTAATTGGTGTAAAATTAATGAAATGTTAGTTTTTTGACAAAATCCAAGTCATGTGCCATGCACTTGAATTTTTAAGAGTCATAATGGTCATTTCATATTCATTTCAACCCCAACACCACTGACCACTACCACTATTAGCACCATAGTCACCACCACCCACTACTTTATGTGTTTTTTTAATTAATTTATATTTCTGAATCGTTTTTTTTTTCATTAACCAATTGTTATAAAGCTACATTATTTTGATGTTAAAGAGTAATTTATTCCTTTTTTCCCCGCGAATGATTAGCATGCCCTTTAAAAAGTTATTTACATGGCACATGACTATAATTCCGTCAAAAAAATAACAATTTATTAGTTTTTATACAAATTTGCAACAAAAAGTCAATGTTAGGAATCGACTTGCAACTTTTTCAATGTTGGTTACCAAATTGCAAAATGGATACATAGGTAACTGAATTGCAATTTGCCCTTTCATTTTCCAGAAAACATTTTCCATTTTTCAGAAAATATATTCCCGAAGTTATTTTCCCGAAGTTATTTTCCGTAAGCTATTTTACGTGAAACAAACGAAGCCTAAAGTAGCCAACAAATTGCAATCGAAATACTCCATCGGTCCCAAAAAGATTGTCCCATTTAACAAGTCAAAGTTCTTATCAATGATTCTTTACTTGTTTGTACATCTTGAAATTGCATTATACTACGTAGTTATTGCCTTTCCTATAAATGGAACCACCATAAAAGTCGTTCACTCGTATTTATATTTATGTGCATCAATGATCTTGAACCTTTTGATTTAAATAACAATTATTTACCCTTTTCCCACATTCCCATATCCCTAAGTACACCACTAAATTGCAGAAAAGACGGTGAGACATCACACCCGGTGGCGAAGACATGACTTTTTTTGGAAGGGGTCAAGTTTTATGGATAACTATTATAATTGAGGTATTTGACTTTAATATACAAGGGGAACAAAATATTAATTTTGTGCAAAATTCTCTCAAAATTAAGGGGGTCAAAATGTATAATTTTTTAAAAAAATTAGTAGTAAAAAGTAACTTTCTAAAAATTTAAAGGCGCTAAAATTGACACATTCCAAAATTGACTGGGGTCGGATTACCCCCTTGGCATTGGAGTAGACTCGCCAGTGTTCACACCTGAAGACATTACAAATCGCAAAGAGACTTGGAATAAGACCAAAAATACAGATAGAGTGCTAGTGAACGCGAACTTACTTTTCTACATACAAGTTTAAAACAGATCGTAGTGTACATAGGTCCTAAATTTCAATAGTAAACCAATATATACATACATTCTTTTGTTTTTCCTTACAATTACACTGTTTCCAAATTCAAATTTTAAGTTTCCCATAATTTCCTAGTAAGATGAGCTTACAGTTTTCCAGACTAGTCAGGTTTATTTCGAGTTCTGCCGCGCTCCAAACGGTTGTGTCGAACTCGACCCGGGTCCAGAAAACCGGGTGTCTTGAACAGTACCCAGGTTCAGGATTTGCAAACATCTTCTCTCTCCCTAAGTGGTTGACTTCTCTTCCTAAGTGATTGCATGGGTTTTTTTGCTTTTAAAGTGGCCCCAAAATAATGTCTAAAATTCACAAATAAACTAAACCTAAACTCTAATGAACCCACAATCGACATTCGACGCCAACATCTCTCTCTCTCTCTCTCTCTCTCCTCTTCATCTTTTAGCCATCTCCCTCACTTTTGTCTCCATAGCAGAAGACCAACTTTCATACATTCCTTATATATATCCAAATGTAAAAAAATCTGCATTTGAATTCTCACAAATATCTTGGTTAACTTTCCCGATACCACTTTGATAAATTTCAAGGTGTAACTATCTAAATTTTGGGGGGCTTAAATAGTGGCCTTAGGGCACCTGTTCGCAGGAGCCTATATATACATACAGACATGTACAGCAGCAAATGTCATAACGCTAGGGGGTGCAAGCAATGAGAATGACATTGCCACATGTCAAACTTAAAATGCAAGCTATCCTTTCAAGGAAATCCCTCAAAATACACTATACAACAAGACAAGTTTGATGGATACAATTATCACCTGATGATCTTTTGGGGAGTGAAATTAGACTCCCATAAATAATTTAAAAATGCTCCTGTCCAAGTCGCTCTAAAGTTGAGAAGCCGCTCAGATTTTTCATCTGATTCTGATGAAAACCCAGCAGGCCCCACCAAAATCAAGTGTTGTACGTGCTCAGGGTGCTGTAAAACAGTATAGATATATATTTTTTAAATCCAGGACATTAACCTTCGAGCTAATTATAACAAATTCTAAAAATCTAATGGGACAAAAAAAAAATCACCTTAAGCGCATATTTAGCAGCAACATAACCGCCAAAGGAATGCCCAAGCAAAGTGAAGTTGCTAAGGTTTTTAGCTTTACGCCATTCCTCAAAAGAATCAATAAACCATGCCTCAGTTTCTGTATCACAAATTACAGCACAGTTAGATAAGCTGTCAGTCACTTTGAAGTTTGGGAAAAGTGCATCAAAAATCATTGAACTATACCCCTTATGTGGGTTTTACTACTATACTTTTTTTCATTGCAAAAAACAAATCGAACTCTTTTTTTATTGCAACGAAAAAGAGTACAGGGCACCCGACGCAATAAAGTATCAATATGTGAGTAGTGGCCGAACGGAAGAAATGTAAGTGGAGGAACAAATTAGAGTACAATACTTCAAATAAAAAATTACAGCAAAATTGTTTTTAATAAGGTTTGAAAAGTCCTAATTCATTAAATACATGAATCTTAACCATTAGACTCCAGGCACTTGATTTTCCTACTTTAAATAATATTATATAAATTAGAGGTATTTTTTAACATTATATGTTGGAAAGTAAGTGGGTGCACATGCACCCATGTGAATAACCTTGTGTCTGCCTCTGTATGTGAGACACGTCAAGTCAGATGAAACAGCAAAATTCCCTAAAGAATGTCTTTTATTTTGTTAACGAGACCCATAGAAGATCTCCTCATTGGGCTAGTGATGTTGACAACTTGACATCACACCTGAAATCATGTGTTATCAAATATCCTAATAACAAGCCTCACAGTCGTTGCTTTTCAATCAAGACAATAAGGAAGCTTCAAAGAAATGCAACACCATTCTCCTTGACGCAACAAAGATACTAGTACAATCATGAAATCCATCAACTAACCTTCAGTACTTTTGCATGTGAAGTCAGGCCTGCTTGATCCACCCCAACTGCACGAAAAGTTAGCCGAGAACCATAGATTAGTTTCAAGACAGATACAGACCTACCATAACCAGTGCCATCAGAAATGTTACGAGGACCAAACCCACTAGTAGTAAAGAAGTTCATAACAAATGGAGAGAATGGCCAAGGTTAACATCCAGTTGTAGTCAATAAAGAATATTTTGTTAAATGAGTAAACATATATAAATCACAAATAACGATCTAGGTTTTCTGCACCAAGACCATTTAGAAAAAGCACATACAAGGTAACTGACTTACCCAAGCTGGTCAATGGCAATCACTTTGAAATGTTTGGCAAGAGCATCAAAATTTCGAAAGAAAAACCCTTGAGAAGATGCGTATCCATGTATCATTACTAGGGTTGGAGAACCCTCTTTACTGTCGAAAGAAACCGTGTTGATAAATCTTGGTTCATTGCTAGCAGAACGGAACCATCTGACTTTCGAATCCGGTGGGCCAGACCCAACATTAACCTGCTCCACAGTAAATGGAGTCCTAGAATTTTATCCAAAAATACAACCAATAAAACAGTTAGTAAAGATATAAACCAAGAACCGGAGTACATTCATTCACATAAATCACTTCCTGATTTCCATGTAACCAAGCAAGACATTACTTCCCACTCAAATTGTCATAATTATTTACTCAGTAGAATAAACTATGCATATAGGGTAATGCTATCCAATTATTAGTTCCCGAATTGTTAGGTTATCGAGTAGGTTCTAAGTACATGTATCTTTATTGTGATTGCAAGATATTCATCCCTCGTCAATAGAAACAATTGACTTGACTTGAGCAGTATCCTCTCCGTTACTTGATCCCCTCAACTCACCTTTGGATGACTGTGTTGTGTCTAACACATGTAACGAGTCAAACCTCAAAAGGTGCATCAAGATAACAGAGGGAGTCTAGTAATTCAGAGGAGTCAATTCCGACCCGGATGACTTATAAGAGCGAATTTCAAAACTTAAGAGTTGGAACTACCGCAGCATTGATGCATACGAGCTCTATCAATTATTTGCTATCAAGTTACAAAAATTAGATACTCCCTCCGTCCCAGAAAGATAGTCATACTTGACTATTCAAACTTTTAACAAGGTATTCTCACTCCCTTAATTACCCTTAATGAATTCAACTATTACAAAGGGAGTATACACTGTGAAGATTTGTCTGACTCAAGGATGTCGGGGTGGGTTATAATCTGGACGTGCTGAATTTCAGGCCATGGTAAGAATCTGCATAAATGTTCCACTACAATAGCCTCTAATAAAATTAACAATTCGGAGACTGCTGTAGTTTGTTACTCCAATTTTTTAACAAGGGTAATTTTGCAAGAAATGGGACTAGCTTTTTGGGACAAGCAAAATTGGCATATGGGACTATCTTTTTCGAGAAGGAGGGATTATAATCTTAGTTAGATAGTGTATGTTCTCCCACAGATTAAGCAACAGCACTCATGGTAAAGAATTTGCTAAAAATACAACAAGAAAAATACTCCATTTCAGCAAGGAGCTAACAATTCAATAAGTTGCTGCAATCAAACCAATCTAAAGCCTAAAACCCTCCATATGCAAAAAGTATTGCCAGCATACAAGCAAGCACCATTGCCAAATGAATACAACTTCAAGAGAAACCATTCCAAGATCAAGTCTTTTTGATAGATTTATTAATCCTTTTCCAACAATTTCACCTACTAAGATCGTTACCAACAATAACTATACAAAATTCCGACACAATTAAACGCAATCGGCCAAAGGGGAAAGGGGGGAAACGAAATTACCTGACGAGAGAGAGAAGGCGCTTCTCAGCGTTGATGATGTGCTCGGTGGAGGTAGGAATCCAACGAAGAACAGATGGCCAAAATCCTCTTCCGCCTGTTTGGGTGGATGCCTCCGCCGCCGTCGAAGCAGATGAGCTAATTCCTTCCGCCATCTTCGCCAGATAATTCGGCCTTGGAAATCTTAAGAATCTGCTCATAAACCAAGATTAAATCAAATTATACTAATCCTTTGGTAGATCAAAATTTAACTAGTAGCATCAGAATTTTGCTAATGGGAGTTTCTCTACGCAGACCTTGTTTACTGTATATGCGTGGCGTGAGGGAAGAAGACTGGTTCTCTCCTTTCCAACGTCAAGGTTGACGGCGTTGGGGTTGGCGGCGAAGATCTGAAATGCAAGCCGTTGGATTGAAACGTGGAGAAGGTGTATCATGTATGGTGGAGCCGCGTTACGTCGGCCGTGACGCTAATGGAATTTGCTCAAAAAAAAAAAAAAGTAAAAGAAAAAAAAAAGTGGTAATGTAATTGAACTGAATTTACCTTAATAAAATTAGAATTTAGGATAACATTTGTTTTTTCTTTTTTAGGATAAATTATTCTTTCAAACTGGTTGACCTTTTCTTTAAAAAAAAAAAAATACACAATAAATACCATATAAATATTCTCTTTTTTATGTTAACATTTGGTTTTTCAATAAATATTGTAATTTGAAAAATTTTAAATCCTGCCTCCAATGTATTGTTATACAAATTAGGTTACGAAATTGAGGTGGGATCTCCGTTTTTAAATGATTTTTCCACTTATTTTTATGTTTACACGAAAATACTTTTAGCACTGATTTTTGACAGATTTAATTATTCTATCATTATATCATTATAAATACTGTCTATAACAATTAGATGTTCATTTATATAATTATTAAGCTAAAACTATTAATCAAATTATTTTTATATTAATATCAAAAAGAATAAGATGATTATTTTAAATAATCGGGATGGAGGGAGTATATATTTAGGATCGTACAAGCGTAGACAGTTAAGGCAAGAAGGCAGTGCGATACTCCAATCCAATGTGGGTGGATTTGAGACAAAAATGGGAAATACAAAAAACGTCGCGCCTAGCCCATGGCGATCAAATCCACCAGCTATAATGCACAAATTCACAATGTAATTCCTGCACCCTACCCCACCTCCCTTCACGTAAACTCAGTTATAACCTCTAGATATTGATTCAAAATGTCATGGTTCGCTCTATCCATCTCAAAAACTCTCAACTACGACGAATTCAAAGATCACGATGTCGACTAAATCAATATGCACCGTCATTGAATAGAATGCCGGCGAACAACAACCAGATTCACCATCGTCGTCAATTATGGGGCGTCGCCCCATTTCTCGCGCCTCAGCCACCGTTCGAACACTTGACGCCAGCTGATTCGAATCCTTGTGACTTAGCTAAGATTGGAGGAAAATTTCTTAAATTGCATCTAGATATTGATTCAAAATGTCATGGTTCGCTCTATCCATCTCAAAAACTCTCAACTACGACGAATCCAAAGATCACGATGTCGACTAAATCAATATGCACCGTCATTGAACAGAATGCCGGCAAACAACAACCAGATTCACCATCGTCGTCAATTATGGGGCGTCGCCCCATTTCTCGCGCCTCAGCCACCGTTCGAACACTTGACACCAGCTGATTTGAATCCTCGTGACTTAGCTAAGATTGGAGGAAAATTTCTTAAATTGCATCTATTTTTCTTCAATTCGGGGATGGGAAGTTGACAAACGTAGGTGTACCCTAAGTGTGTGTTCTATAAATCATTGTGTGTGTGTGCTTATAGTGGTGGTTTTTGGATAATATTGGTGGTTCTGGGCTGATGGCGGCGGTGTTGGATTTAGGTGGTTGTTAATAACAGTGGTCAATTTAAGGTATATGAATAGGAATAAAAGGAAATTTGGTATTTTTTTTTTTTTTTTATCATAAATAAGTTAAGTCACACTTGTAGATACATGTGATTTAACTGGTTTATTTTTGCAATTTCGTTCAAAAACCACAATTTGAGTAACGTTGGTAACTTTGTACCATAAAATGACAAAATTGAAACATGAGACTTTGATTCGCAACCCCCCCTAAATTATAGACCCTAATTGTCATTTTTAAAATTTTTATTGATAGTATTTATAATGATACATCAATAACAAGTTTTAAATTTTTATGTGGGTAGTTAAATTAATCAATATTTATTGCTCAAATACCTCATGTCAACAATTAAAAAATTGAAAAAAATTGCAAGTTAAATCACTGTGCTATTCACTTTTTGCGTGTTTCACTATTAAACTAAATTTTTTTCTTCATACAACACATTAAACTAATTTAATTTTGCACACATTAAACTAGCTTATTTTTGCATCTATGATCACTTTTACTAACGCGGTTAATTTTTTCCCGTTAAATGATCATATGCAGAGCATGATCAATTTATAATGGATATTTTCAATACTTCACTCTACATTAACTTTTTGTGATTTTAACTTGCAATAAATAGGTCACTAACTTATTAATCTTATCACACCAATCAACTTTTATTTTTACTTTATTTGTTAATATTTACTTTTGTTTTCAATTATAGCATTTTTTTCATTAAATGTAACTATCACCATCACCATCACCATCAAAGTTAACACCATCCCATCACCACCACCACCATCACCGTTAGTCACACACTCCTTCAAAATCCCAAAAAATATATAATAAAAAAATCAATTCATTTCACAAAGCCCCAAATCAAGCATGAATCCTAGAATTTGTTTAACGAAATCAATTTCAGATCCAAAAATTTAGATTCAAAACTAAACTTCAGATGAATCAGGAGATGGCATGGGGGTGAGGGCAAAATCCAAAGTCGAATCCAATATTTCGAGCCAAACTCAAATTTGGGTGGATTGCTTCTTTCCGGCAGCGACAATCAAAGCCTCGTCATTGAAGGCATTCAATTACTTACGAGTTCTTCCTCGCAATTCAGTTCTTCACAAGTTGTATTCAACCAGTGCACGCACCAAATCACCATCCCCAACAGCAACCCAAGAAAACAAATGAACCTCAGAGATAAAATTACATAAAATTACAGACAAAATTGGCGGAGTGAAACTCAATCAAAGCAGCAAAAACATAAATCAAAAAGAAAAATCACAGATCAATGCTTGGCGGGGAAGATGGAAAAGGAAGGAGATAGGAAAGAAAAAGGGGAGCAGGCTGGGGTTGTGGAAGGAGGAAGAAGGCTAGGGGAGTGAAGGGGAGAAGGCGGGAGTAAGGGAAGGAGGCGAGACGGGGCGTGGTAGAGGAAGAAGCCTGAGGAGAGGGAAGTGGGGAGGAGGCAGCATCAGATGAAGGGGAAAGAAATGGGGAAGAGACAGGGTCGACGGGGGTAGGGGTAGCTCAGAATGAATTACGATAATAGAGAGATTTGGGGAAGGGATATGAATTAATTCACCCCCCCCCCCTACGGTTTCAAAAGAATTTTTTTAACCCTACAATTTTTTAATTTTTTTTAAGAATAAACTATCGAAAATGCCCCTTTAAAATATAAAATATGATCACATGCGTTGCACATGACCATTTAACGGGAAAAAAGTAACCCCATTAGTGATAGTGAACATAAATGCAAAAATAAATTAGTTCTCAATATTTTGAATGCAAAAATAATTAATTCAGTGATATAACAAGCAAAAAAATGAATAGAAACAGATTCAACTTTATTTTAAGGAACAAACAATACTAATCTACAATCTACCATCCAATCCCTCTGGCTACTATATCAGCACCAGAAATATAAAAATTATTACTGAACAAAGTACACTTAGCTGAACAGTAATTCTAACCAGATAGGGATATAATGAATTCTGAACTCATAGCAACAAAATATGCGATCAACAATGAAAGGGCAGGCAGGCAGGCAGTCATTCGACCTTTTCATTAGTCTGCTCTGGACTGTCCAGCTCTGGATGAAAGAATGATGCCAACAATGAGGCCGTAGAGAGCAAGAGCTTCAGCGAAAATGAGAATGAGGATCATCCCAACGAAAAGCTTTGGTTGCTGTGCATTGGCTCTGGAAGAGAGAAAAATAAAATCAGATAAAAAAAATTCACTCCCTCAAATACAGCCACATGCTTCGAAAGCAAATCACTTTCTTCATAATGAACATTTCATGCAACTTTTTTACGTGTAGCCAGCAAAGTCAATATAGGAAGGAATACAATGAAGCCTATTGAGATCCACACCAACTAGAAGGGATGAAAAAAAAAACCTGCTGTTGGCAGAACCAGATTACACGTGGGGTAACAGAGGTAATGATTTTTTCCTATGATACTATAAAAAGCTAGACAATAAAGCTCAATGCATAGTTGGGACGAGTAATTTTGTAGTCTTAAGACGTGAGAGCCTATGAATTTAACTGACTTGAACAGTTTTCTCCTATGAATTTAACTGACTTGAACAGTTTTCTCTATCGTTTTTTCGCTTCCTTTTAATATCTCCTATCCCTCATAATGTCTTTGTAGGTTGCACAAGAACTTCCTTTACTAGGGATTGCCTCTTAATAAAATTTTGTTTTTTATAATATGGAAAGCAATGTAGCTGATTAAAAAGTAGGGACCTCGCATGACCTTAAGAGTCTTAATATCTGTATAGCAAGACAAAAGTATTCTAAGTTAAAATCTAACATTTCAAGTCATTAAAATTCTACAAAAAGAGAGCATAAAACTTCAAAAACACTACCTCTGCATGGGAAGCTTTCTTCATCAATATATGGTGACTACACCATTCAAAGTAAGAATCAAAAGCTTGGAGAAATTGTATGTTAAGTTGGAGAAGGGCGAATTGGCAGGTAGGTAGGTATAAGCCATAAGACAAAACGGAAAAGGGAAAGAAAAGACGATGATTCGCACATCTTCTCAGTTTCTTATACAAAATTTAAATACAAAATCTAAGTATATGAGCGGAGAATATCCACTAACATTACAAACTTTAATCTAATAATAGACATTTTCTTTAAATTTAAATACAAAATCTGAGTATATGAGCGGAGAATATCCACTAACATTACAAACTTTAATCTAATAATAGACATTTTCTTTAAATATTGCATTCTTCTCCAACCATGTATCAATAAACTTCTTTCGCAAAAAGACTAATCCAACATTTAAGTCCAGTCTATATATGATATACTACACCATAAAGTAGAGTACATATATGTAATATAGTACTTTGAAAAAAATAATAGGGGTTGAATCATGAATGATCAATCATTTAGAAAAACAATATATTCCATTCTAATTAGACAGAATAGACTTGGTACCCACTCCTCATAGAACGTCTACTAAACAAGTACAAGCACACAAGGCATGTAAAGAAACAAGTACTACCTCCATCCCTAAATAAATGACTGACCATGTCCAGTTATTCAATGAAATCAAGGAAGTTGACTGGAAAAATTAAAGTAATCCTCGGTCCCCAAATAAGCAATAGATAAACATATACTCCCTCCGTCCCAATAAGTGCTTCACCCTTTTGGGTGGGCACGCAAATTATGGAAATGGGAGGGAAAAAAAAATGTTGTGAGTGTAATTTGAAAATAGGAGAGAGAATTAGTGGAGGGAATAGTAAATTATAATGGTGTTGTGAGTATTAAAATAATGTAGGAGAGAGAATGAGTAGAGGAAATAGTAAAGATTCTTTGCCAAAAAAGGAAAGGTGAAGCTTCTAACGGGACGCCCTTTTGGGTAATTAGTGAAGCTTTTATTGGGACGGAGGGAGTATATATTGATGAGTATAGTATTTGATTGCATGTGCAAATTAGGCCATTACAGTGTATAACTATAAGGTGAGTTTAGAAGTTTCACTAGTAAATGTATACTTAGTTGAGCACAACGTTTCTTTTAAAATTGACACTCCTGAGGGATGGAGAACAATTTTTCCTACTTCCCCATATATATAACCATTAGTGACTCCCACCTTAGCCCATAAGATCCACGCATCCATCCACACGCCTTGAAAAACTACGAAAGCTGTTGTGGCAGCTGTGATCCCCTTAGTAAATCCATTACACCCCTTGGCAAATCTATAACAATCCTTCATCATTCAATAACACATATTGTCAAATCTCCGGTGCCATTTGATAAAACACTCTTCTCATTGTAATCAAAGAGTCCACCTTTGGAAATTATAATCATTAAGTGTACATTAGTGTCGTTGGAGATATGGATATATTGGGCATACTTTTTTACACTGGATTCATAAGTGGAACGACCCAAAAAAGAATAGTGGACTCTTTGACTAGAATAGATGGAGTACCAAACTCCAAAGTTTGTGAATAACAACCCTTCAATCATTTATGACACCTCTTGGTTGACGTTTTGATACCCCTTACTTAAATCTAATACACTAATCAAAGAATTTACAACTTAACAACCTTTATTTGGCAATCTAAAATTATTGATACAACATCTAGTAATTGATCCACGAGACCACAAGGAACCTAAGAAGTCAAAGGCGGTTAAAAATCTGTAATCATCCTGACATATTATCCACAAGAACACTCCAAATGCCATATACTGACAACATTATCAAAATATACCAAAGCTCATTAATCACCTATAAGCCAGTAGGAATGCTAGTTTCACGAGAAAGAAAGAATAAACATATCTATCCAATCACTCAAGATCAAGTACAAATAATTCAAATCCCACCATAAGATCTACTAACTGCCTTATTTTGGCAATCTAAGGCCCCGTTTGGTTCGTGGTATTTGGATGGAATCCAATGGAATTGGAATGGTCAATTCCGTTGACTAATTCCTTTGGCGTGTTTGATTATTTAAGTTTTGCAAAAATTTTCATTCCAATGGAATGCTCAATTCCTTTGATTAAAGGAATTGAGCATTCCATCCAAAAATGGAAGGAATGTCGAATTCCTTCGGAAATGGAATTCAAAAAAAAAAAAATATGACCAAAATACCCCCAAACCCAAATCACCCCACCAACCCCCAGCCCCTGCCTACCCCACCCACCCAGCCCCTGCCCTACCACCCCACCTACCCCCACCCCCCGCAAAAAAAAAAAAAAAAAAAAAAAAAAAAAAAAAAAAAAAAAAAACCTCATTTTGCATACCCCTGCCTACCCCACCCAGCCCCTACCCCCCCCACCTACCCCACCCCCACCCAAAAAAATTTTTTTTTACTCATTTTGCATACCCCTGCCTACCCCACCCACCCAGCCCCTACACCCACCTACCCCACCGCAAAAAAATTTACTCATTTTGCATACCCCCACCAACCCAGCCCCTGCCCTACCACCCCCATCAAAAATTTTTTTTTTTCCCATTTTGCATACCCCTGCCTACCCCACTCACCCAGCCCCTGCCCTACCACCCCTACCTACCCCAGATTAAAAAAATGCTCACACAGATAAGCAGGAAACATGAGACAAATATTCAACCCATTTAATATTCAATCAGATCATTAAACCATGAAACAAAACAAATTCAATAAAAAAAAGGATGTCAAGCAAAAACTCAATCATATTACTGATCCAGAATTAAAAAAATATATATATTAAAATCAACATTTAAGCAATCAAGTAATCAGAATTCAAACACGGATCTAGATAAAAGATATACCTAACACCAGCATCACCGACGATGCCAATAGCCATACCAGCAGAAAGACCAGCAAGACCACAAGCAAGACCAGATGAAAGATGAGCATAACCGTCAAACAGGTAATAAGACTTAGCCTTAGGGTTAATTCCGGTACTAATAATAACAGCAATAATCAAACCGTAAATACCCAAAACACCAGCCATAACAACGGGAACAATGGACTTCATGACCAGCTCCGGCCTCATAACTCCCATAGACGCCACTCCCACACCACTCTTAGCGGTCCCATAAGCTGCCCCCATACCTAAGAAGAAAGATTAAAATCAATACAATTGAAAAAATTGCAGATCGGTGGAAATCAGTTATGAAATTGGGGATGAGGGAGGAGTTACATGAGAAGACTAAGGCGGCAGCGGCGCCGAGGAAGCCGAAGAAGGGAGCAGTCTCATCGCCGCTGAAGGTAGAAGACATGATTAGGAATTAGGGTTTAGATCTGTGGAGGAAAGGATCGGGATCTGGGAAATTGATAATCCACCCCGAAGAGAGTTGTAGAGAGGGAGAGAGATTGTAGTACTTTAATGGCTCTTTGGATTTGTTCGTGTCCCGCGTGATATTTCACTTGGCCTTAAACAGCCAACAAAGGTACTTAAATTACGTTTTTACCCTCGATCGTGAGGTGGATTATTACGGACCTGTAGAGGCTAAAATACGTTTGATGCTCAAAAATTTTAAATTTTTGAGGATACTGCACATGTGTCTCATTGCGTCATCCAACCTCACTTGAAATTAAAATATTTTATATACAATTTGTTTTTTAAAAAGTAGATGAGAAATTAAGTGAGAGAAAATGTTGTGAATATTAAAAATAAAATATAAAATGAACGGTATAAATCGAAATACGAAGGTCGATCCGTAATCGGACAAGATCAAATGGATTTGACCAAAATATAATTCATACAAGTCTCAATTACGACAAAGGAAGTGGACCTTCCTTAACTTTGCTCGTATGGTCTCCTCGTCATTCCCCTATGTCGACCTAGACATAACATACGCATAATGACTAAGGCCCAATTAGGGTCCTATGATCGACGAAGCATCATCATCTATGCCGAGGAAGGCATCCCTCCAAGGCCGAGCAAGGCTTCCCTTGAAAATGAGGAACCCCTCTTCGGCTACCAACAAATCAGAAATGGGCATCCCCCATTCTCCACCTCTTCTCTTCGGCATCATCAAAGCCGACAAGGTAACACAAGCCAAGGAAACTCCTCACCGGCGCACGTGCAGAATACATATCCTACTCAAAAAAGGACTGTGAACAGTTATAATTCTCCTAGAATTATAACCTTATCTCACACGAGTTCTCATCCAACAAGGACTTAACATTTATAATCCTCCTTGGAGTAAAATCTTATCTCCATGCATTCCTATCCAACAAGGATTATACAATGCTATACATATATATACAAGTCATAATTCACACTATTTTGGTAACGCATCTTTTGACTCTAAACTCTTGTCAATTGATTTCTCTCTCTAAAAGGCAAATACTCTCTCACGTCGGAGGGCCTTCGCCGGTGAAGCCCCGTCTAAGTTTACGTATTTGTTTATCTTTTTCAGGCTACTCAATCGCCATGATACAACCTTCTGCTGGATTTGGGCTGATCCGAACGTTTTTGGCATCATCAGTTTGGTTCAATTGCCGGAAAACGATTCGAAAACACCCATTGAATAGCTTGAAATTTGTTCAACATAATTCTGATCGCCTGAATTCTGTTCGCCATAATTATGTCCGCTTGAATTCTGTCCGCCGAAATTCTGTCTGCCTGGATTCTGATCTCCTGAAATTCCGCTCGCCTGAAAACTGCTTGCCAGAAATCTGTCCGCCTGAGAAATTTTGTTCGCTTGAAATTTCTGTTTCCTAATCCCAATGGAAGACGAACTCACTGCTAGTATTAGTCCTGATGGGAATCATATTCATGTGGAAGAGAACAATGGGAACAATAGGACTGCTTTTTCTCTCAATGGGGAACTACCTCCTCCACCACCGCTGGTTGATGGGCTGCCCCCCATGGGGATGAATCTGCGTTCCAGGGTCTAGCCCGTAACCGAGGTAGCCGTGACAAACCCTCCTCGTCTTCGGCGTCGAGGAAGGCCAGCCGGCAGCCAGACGACGAGGAACGTAGCTCAGGGAGGAGCTGGGGCTTCTACCCAGCAAATTGATCGTAGAACTCTCTTGCACCAACAAATGGAAACATTGCAACGCATTTGCGAAACACAAAATGCCTTGCTACAGTTAGATCCTGAGCACTCGCTGGTTGAATTCATGAGGCCTACAAGGACTGGAAATTCCCTTGGAGGGGAAAGTCATCTTGACAGGCGTGGTAGTCGGGGGAATAGATAAAATCTTCCAACTGGCCAAAATCCCCCTCATCATGGCGTTTCCAAGAAAAACCTCCAAGATGTCCCTCCTCATCATAAGGCATACGCTAATGGAAACACAAGAAACGAGGGGGTAGACTTGAGAAGTCACTTGAATCAGAGGGAGCAGGAGGTCAACTCTGCTGACTTAAGAGCAAGGCTCAGTCAGGCAAGGCACAGAACCCCTCCCCGTCGTAATACTCCTCCTCGGGCTAGGAACCCTCCTCGTCCAAGGAGCCCTCCTCGACCGATGAGCCCACCTCGTCGCAGAACTCCTCCTCAGCCTGAAAGGGTACCTAGGAGGGAAAGAACACCATCTGGCCATGGGGACAACCACCAAGAACCTGAGGAACATAGCAGGGTAAATGGGCACAAAAGGAAAGAAAGGTCCCACCGAAGCTCCTATTATAGCTCGGGGATCGATGCCAGAGAATTACCCCTCTTGAAAAAGAGGCTAGATGAGATGGAAATGGGGAAAAAGGAGGTGGATGATGATGATAGCAGTGTCATTCGTCCTTTCTCCCAGCGTATTAATGATCTTCCTCCCAATCCTGCTCTCAAAATCTCGAGTTTTGACAAATACGCGGGAACCACTGATGCACGGGATCATGTGCAAAGTTTCGAATTCACCATGATCCTCCTCACTAAAATAGATAGCATTCTCTGCAAAGCTTTTGCAAGTACCTTCTCCGGAACAGCCTTGTCCTGGTTCCGTGAGCAAAAGAAGGGAAGCATTGACAGCTGGAAAATCATGAGGAGGAGGTTCCTAGATCATTTTGCCACGGCATGAAAGAGGAAGAAAAGATTGACTGATCTTGCTAACATCGAGCAAGGAAAAAACAAAACCACTTTGAGCTACTACAACAGATTCAGAGCTATGGCAGTGGAGGAAAGCCTGGCTGACAGGGAAGTGATTGTTGCTTTAACTCCGGATTGAGATCCGGACAATTAATCTATAAGCTTTATGCCAGAGAGCCTAAATCCAAATCTGACTTGTACAACGTGGCCTATGCCATAGCTATTGCAGAGGAAAAAAGTAAGAAGAAGTCTGAAAAGCCAGAGACAGAGGCAACTGGAACCCACCAGGCCTCCAATGGTAATGGCCATAAGGGAAAGAATAGAACTCGACCTACCGAGAAAGCCGAGATTTTTACCCCCCCCCCTCACAAAATCAATCACGGAGATCATGCAGTTGGTGAACCTACCAGATCCCGACCACTCAGGATAAATCAAAGTACAACCGTGACAACTCCAAATACTGTGCCTTTCACAAGGACCAAGGACATGACACGAAAAATTGTATCTCCCTCAAAAGAATGATCCAGAGATGGGTAGACGAGGGAAATCTTGACCACTACGTTATGAGAAAGATAACAAGCGAAATAGAAAGAGTGACAGTGATGATGATGACAAGGAGGATGAAGGGGAAGACAGACCTCCTAGAGCTAAGCTTCATGTGATAAGGGAGGAGATTGCCTCCAATAAAAAGCTGAAAGACCATATCTATGAGCTAAGCAAAGTGTATCATATTCCCGCCTGGATTTATAAGAGAGAGGAAGTTATCAACTTTTCTCCTAATAAACTACCAGGATGTCACGCAACATGCGAACAGCCCTTGGTGATCAAAGGGAGGATCGACAATTGTGAGTCCGAGAGACTCCTCATTGACTCGGGGGCCTCCCGAGATATTTTGTACTATTCCACCTTTCAGAAGATGAATCTAAAAGAAAGCATGCTGGAGCAATACTCTGGAAGACTAGAAGGCTTCACCAACCGCAAAGTCAGCGCCAAAGGGACAATTGATTTATTAATGGAAGTAGGTGATCATCCCTTCCGAGCAAAGGCCACAGTTACATTCGTGGTCATGAACCTGACAAGTGACTACCACGCCATCCTAGGCATTCCAAGTTAAGGAAAACTTGGGTTGGTCGCCTCCCTTCCCCACCAACGTGTTAAATTTCCCACTCGTGCTGAAATCGGATATGTGAGGGCGACCCCCAATGATTTCTTGGAGCATGTCATGAGAAGCAGAAAAACATCCAGTTCAAGGCTGAATCGGATTTTTGAAGCAGAAGATGAGGAGCACAAGATACTGGATATTCTTGAGAATAACAGTAACATCACAGTTTTGTCCGTCCCAGATATAGCCCCTCATCTCGACAGCGGCCAGAACTCGGGGGGCTGACCCCGACTTGAGACAAGGAGAGCTGCGGGACGTTGACGAACTAGTTGAAGTTACGATACCAGATGTTCACAAGGATGACAACAACGACACAGTTCTGTCCGTCCCAGATATAGCCCCTCATCTCGTCAGCGGCCAAAACTCGAGGGCTGACCCTGACTTGAGACAAGGAGAGTTGCAGGACATTGACGAACTAGTTGAAGTTACGATATCAGATGTTCACAAGGATGACAACAACGACACAGTTCTGTCCGTCCCAGATATAGCCCCTCATCTCGTTAGCGGCCAAAACTCGGGGGGCCGACCCTGACTTGAGAAGGAAAGCTGCGGGACATTGACGAACTAGTTGAAGTTACGATACCAAACGTTCGTGAGGATGACAAACAATGACTGTTCTGTCCGTCCCATATATAGCCCCTCATCTCGTCAGCGACCAGAACTCGAGGGCCGACCCTGACTTGAGACAAGGAGAGCTGCAGGACGTAAACGAACCATTTTGGCTATCACTGCAACAAAAAACTGAAAAATACGACGAGAAAAAACTAGTTGAAGACTCTAAGTGGGCAAAAGCTGAAGCACCCATGGCATTCTGATAACCTAAGGTGATATTATCATTAGCTTTAGTCTATTTTTTATGTAATAGATTAGTCTTTATTAGTCGTTCCCTTTTTCAAGTAAGATATGATTGCAGTTTGATGTAATCAGTTTCAGTTAATGAAGATTCAATTTTATCAAGACTATTGACTAGCAAGGCAAGTGACGAGGAGCGTCTCCTCGTCATCAAAGGGATAATATTCCCATAAAAAATAACCAGGTGTCATGTCGAGGAAAACCCTCGGCCTAATGACTTAATTGGCAAAAATCACCTAAAACCTATGACCGAGCAAGCTACCTCGTCATAGATAGGTGTAGCCTTGAATATCATCTAAGACCTATCTACGAGTCATCTTCCTCGGCATAGATAGATAAAAGAAGAAAAATTCAAGTGTCATACCGAGAAACCCCTCGGCCTAATGACTTAATTGACAAAAATCACCCGAGACCTATGACCGAGCAAGCTACCTCGTCATAGATAGGTGTAGCCTTGAATATCATCTAAGACCTATGTACGAGTCATCTTCCTCGGCATAGATAGATAAAAGAAGAAAAATTCAAGTGTCATACCGAGGAACCCTCGCGGCCCAATGACCTATCATCTAAAACCTATGTATGAGTCATCTTCCTCGGAATAGATAGATAAAAGAAAAAAAACTCAAGCGTCATGCCGATGAACCCTCCTCAGCCTAATGACCAAACTGGTGAAATTACCAAGATTTAAAGCCGAACGAGCCTCCTCGCTCTAAAAACAACTTAAGCGTGAAGAACGAGAGGGCCTTCCTCGTCTTCCCAAAATGGGATTGATACTTAGCAAATATTCAACATACATTTCAAGCAAACAAAATAGTTCGTATCAAAGCAATAAATGAAGACAACGAAGAATTGAAGGCATTATATTGATAAGAGTCGAAGTACAAAAAGGCCCTATTCTAGTACATCAAAATAAAAAGAAAAATCCTAAGTTTGCTCATCGTCAAAGGGCCCAAAAAAGTCATCCTGATCGGCAACCGAGGGAGGTATGACGACTTGCTCAGTCATGGCTTCATCGTTTTGAGCCCCAGCTGTTGGCTCCTCCACGGCATTAGCCCCCTTGGTTGGCCTCTCCCCAGTTGTAGCCTCCTCGTCATCTTCCGCACTGAGGACCTCGTCCTCGATCCTATCAATTATAGCGTTGATGTTTTATGGATCAACGGGAGGAGGAGCCAAAGCAGGACGACCAGCCTGAGCATCGATGTCTGCAATCACCCTAAGTGCGTTATCTGAGAAGGGTACGAGGTAATGGAGGGATCAGGCAGCCTCATCATATGAATCTTGGCATATAAGCCGAGCAAGCTTCTCTAAATTGAGGCCGGCGCCGAGGGACGTATCCGTCATAGCCCTTCTGGCCAAATGCAAGTACCCGTCTGAGTACATTGTGGTCGTCTCCTCGGCCAAAGCTTCCTTGAAGGCCGGGCTAGCCTTATACGCAGTAATAGCATCAGCAATCTGAGAAGGCAGGCTAGCCTCCAACTCTTTAAAACGAGCAGCTGCAGCTTCCTCGGCCTCCTTCACGGTCTCAACCTTTTGTTTCTCTAGCTCGTCCAGCCGACCTCCCTTAGTTTGACCGCCTCCTCAGCTCGGATTAATGCCTCTATGGCAACCCGTCTCTCCTCCTCGGCTTTATCCTTGGCCACTTTAAAGGCTTCAGGGTTAGCCCGAAGTTGTTTGAGGAGCTCCCCGGCCTTCTTCAGAGTATCTTTATATTTGATCTCGTACTCCTCAAGCTTTTTATCATGAGCCTCAATCGACTTGAACTTGACGGCCTCATACCCCGCAATCGAAGCAAGCTACACATAACAAAAGGAAGGAAAGATCAATCAGCAAAGCCGAGAAGACAAATATAATAGTTAAATCTTAACAAGTGTTAAAAAAGACAAGAAAGTGAGACGAGAAAACCTACCTCGCCTAACAGAAGGCCCTTCCTATTAGTAAAACGGTCCACAGACGGCTTGGCCTTACCGAGCTGCTCCACATAATCCTCGTCGAAAGATCTGCAGATAACGGCCCGACCCGACCCTCGAGGTGCGCCTTGATGAGCAAGAAGATTCGTGCCACCAAGGATGGGTGCCTCCTTAGCATCTTGTACAAACTGCTCGGCCTCAGCATATGTTTTTATGTGCAGAGCAGAAAGTACGTTTGGAGCCATGGCCACCCTCTTCGATAGACCAACCACCTCGATTTCCCTTGGCTGTTTGGGCGCTGGGGTCTTCTCCAAAGCATTCACCTCCTCGGCTTGAGTTTGGCCGGCATTTATCTGAGCCTCCTCGTCTTGAGGAGGAGTTGTTCTTTGGGAGATCTCCCCTTTAGCGTGGGATTCTTGCCCGTCGTGGGCCTCTTCGGTAGACACCTAGGCGCCCCCTACCGGCTTCAAGGGCAGCGTCCCCTCCTTCGTGGATAAAACAGCTTGACGGTGAGCGGCGTCCTCCTGCCTCTTTGTTTGAGCCGAGGAGCGTGATGTCCTCCTTCGCAGCTTCATCACGACTTGGGGATCAAGAGCTCGTTGAGACATCTCTCTTTCTTGATCGGCGGTCAGATCTGCAAAGACGAGGAGGGAACCATTAGTGTCAACGACGAAGAAAGAACAAAGAAACAAAAATATTATACAAGTATGAAAGATGGGAGAAGAAAGAGGAATTACAGCCGACAACACCATTCTCTTTAAGGGGTCTGTCATCGTTTGACTTGCAAACATCAGATTCACTATGAAAGACAAGACCGGGATGTACCCTCCAATCTAGAAATCTATTGCCTCTGGTGACGGGGACGAGAGACATCAGCCCATCCCTAGGCCTAGGCATGATACCAGCATGTACATAATACATATGGTCAGTTTCCAAGGTCGACCAGCACAGAGTGCCCACCTCGAAAAACTGCCTAAGTCTCTCAATTAATTGACCACTCCATTCAGTCTTCTATACCGCCTTGGGTACACCGGGCATCTTCGAGGGAGAGGGGAACTTCCAGCCTTGTCGGCTCTCCACTCTGATGACGTGGTTATTCCACCCCGACACCTTGCTGGACATTGGGTATATGAGTTTGGGCTGGTTGGGGTCACTCCTTATCACCAACGATCTAGAATCACTCTTATAACTCACTGTGTAGAAATTATGGAACGCGGACTGACAAGGCTCAAAGCCTAGGCTACGACAGAGAACGACGAAGCCAGTGAGGAACCTCACGACATTGGCACCAAGCATAGCCGGGACGGCTTGCATATCCTCTAAGAATTCGTTTATAAATGGATCTAAAGGGAGAAGGAGGCCCAATTGAAATTGTTTATAGAAAAAGTTGACATGGTTCAAGCTATAGTAAAAATCAGTCACGTCTCTCTCGATTTTAAGTGGGACCCAATGGAAGTAACTCAACCTATACTCCTCTCTCGACACTCCGTACTTAGAATAAACATCTTCTAGCATGGGTTCACCAGCCTTAACGGGTCTGGGCCTAGGAACGTACACCCTACCTCGGCCTGATCCTCTCCGGCCTCTTCCTCGGCCTCCAGATGTTTCTCCCTCGAAAAATGAATCAACAATCCTTGTCGATGTAGAAGGACCACTTCCTCTTCTCGCCATATCTATACAATGAAACAACAAAGATCAGAATTTTGGCCAAGGCAAACGAAAGACGAGGAAGAGGAAGAACATCCCTCCTCGTCATACGAGCTAAAACCGAGGAGGGAACCTGACCCAGCAATGGAAGACGCTCCAGGTGGTCAGATTTCAAGTAGAAGAGATTGATGTGATCGAGGATCTCATAAAAACCTTGGAACACCACAACATTTGGGTTCCCAACATCTAGTCGGTCAATCCTAAACCGACTACGGTATCTCACGTCGGTTCGAGGTGATTGGTACCTCGTCAAGCATCAACCAAGGACCATCGGTTCGTTGATAAATACTAAGGTTTTTGGTGTGATAGCAGTAGAGAGCATTGGGATTATTCCTCCATGTTCTGGCCATCTCTAAATACGAAGGAGACATAGAGGGTTCAAGAACAAACTCAAGAACTGGTTCAAGAAAACCTCGAACAAACGCTAACAATGGCAGCCACCAAGAACAGATGCCTAAAACCCCATAAATTATGAACTACAAATGCAAAAATTAGCAAAAGAGAAAGAAGTTTTACCTTAAACGGCTGTTTGGTGAAGAATGAACGGACAAAATCAAGTACAATGGCACGAATCTGGGCAATGAAATCAAGAACACGAAGATGGCAGTTTCGACCTTGCTATTTCTCTCTCAAACTCAAACAGTGATAAAAGATTGAAATTGAAAACGATTTTGGCTTTTATACCGAACTATGAAACGGATACGGGTCAAAAGACGGGTAAATGCGTCGTCCTTTCTCATCGCATTTAATGCCCCAGTGGGTTCCCAAGGAGATATCAGGCATTGACAGACGTGCCCCATCATTGTACGACTTGAACCGGAGGAATATGAAGCGCCTCGTGACACGTGGAAATCCCGTTCAAATTCGTTTAAGCCGAGGTAGAGCACTTCTTCCTCCTCGGCATAGCCGAGCTAGGAAGTCGGGGGCCACTGAACGGTATAAACCGAAGTACGAACGTGGATCCGTGACCGGGTAAGGCCCAATGAATTGGACCCAAAATATAATTCATACAAGTCCCAATTACGACAAAGGGAGTGGGTCTTCCTTACCTTTGCTCGTATGACCTTCTCGCCATTCCCCTATGTCGACCTAGACATAGCAGGCGCATAATGACTAAGGCCCAATTAGGGTCCTATGACCGACGAAGCATCATCATCTATGCCGAGGAAGGCATCCCTCCAAGGCCGAGCATGGCTCCCCTTGAAGACGAGGAACCCCTCCTCGGCTATCAACAAAGAAGAAATGGGCATCCCCCATTCTCCACCTCTTCTCTTCGGCATAATCAAAGCCGACCAGGCAACACAAGCCGAGGAGACTCCTCACCGGCGCACGTGCAGAATACATATCCTACTAAAAAAAGGATGTGAACAATTATAATCCTTCTAGAATTATAACCTTATCTCACACGAGTTCTCATCCAACAAGGACTGAATAGTTATAATCCTCCTTGGAGTAAAATCTTATCTCCATGCATTCCTATCCAACAAGGATTATACAATGTTATGTCTATATATACAAGCCATAATTCACATTATTTTTGTAACGCATCTTTTGACTATAAACTCTTGTCAATTGATTTCTCTCTCTAAAAGGCAAATATTTACTCTCACGCCGGAGGGCCATCGCCGATGAAGCCCCGATTAAGTTTACTTGTTTGTTTATCTTTTTCAGGCTATTCAATCGCCTGAATTCAACCTGCTGCTCGATTTAGGTTGATCCGAACGTTTTTGACATCATCATAAAATATAATGAGTGAGATAAATAATAAATTGATTTGCAGTGACGAAGCAAACAATTTGTGAGGAAACATTCTCTTATTGTTAGATCTTTAGCGAATCGAACCGTTACAACAAACGATTATGACTACAATTTGATATGGGACAACTTATGTGAAGCACATTAAAGTTCATACTGAAAAAACAGGATCAAAATTTGAGCAGTATATTTACTCGCTCAAACCGAACAAGAAGCTTAAAGAAGTAAAAGAAAATCCAAAAATACTCGCTCAAACCGAACAAGAAGCTTAAAGAAGTAAAAGAAAATCCAAAAATACTCTCAAACCGAACAAGAAGCTTAAAGAAGTAAAAGAAAATCCAAAAAAAAGGGGGTCTGGAGGGAGTAGGGGTCTGGACTATGGAGCCAGGAACAACATTGAGAAAGAATGGCATATATAAAATACCTACTGCAGTACATAACTAATCAAGATGCAGTCAATTACCATCAGAGAAAGATGTAGACTAATCACACAGAAAGAACACAAATGACATCAAAACACGAAACAATAGCATACCTAATTTCCTCTATTTGATCACGAAAGTGTATTATATACTGACACTAATGTGGATATTCTTCAAAAATAAGAAGGAACTACAGAATTCCAAGATAGTAATCACATTCTGAAGCACAGTAGAAACAACTAGAACAAGAGGAGCCAAAAGTGAGTAAAATAAACATCTCTAAATGTTCAACTCTGGAGAAGCACAGTAGAAACAACTAGAACAAGAGCACTACAGGCATCACGCTGGAGTTTACCAGGATATATAATCTCAAGTAAAAAAAAAAAAATTGAATCCAAAAAAAGGTCAGAGCATGAGATCAACTATTATATGAAGACGTAATTGTAAGCAAAACCAATCAATATTTTAGTGAGACACGAACCTTCGATGTGCTTTCATTGCCATTGATGCCTCTCAAAAGCAGAGATTCCAGTAATACTAACCTGGAAACAACGAGGCATTTGTCAGCTAAACCAGTAAGAGAGGAAAACGGGGATGCCTGGTGCGTGTGGCTATGGGATGATTCCCATGTTATCAGCTTCAACATTCCCCAATGATAGAAATCTTTAAGTACTCCATATGAAATACTACAGGAAGGATCTTCACATGCACCATGGAACTATTTTATTTGCACCCCCATCCCATCCCATCCCCCTACCTACCAACCCCCTCTCTCACACACACACACACACACAAAAAAAAAAAAAAAAAAAAAGAGGGAAAGAAGAATAAAGAAATCTGAAACACCCGGCCGCACGATAAAAGGAAACATCCATCTTCAAACCTGATTAATGCAATTAGTAGTCATCTTCAAGAGATACAGGAAGCCAGCATCTTAGTTTTCAAGATTCAGAGTTTCAGTATCCCTTTATAAACAATCGTTAACAATCTTTCAACAACAGAAAGCAAGCTCCTTGAGACCTGATGCAAATATAACAGGACATTTCTGCAGAAAAGGATAAGGGCAAGCCACTCTGGAAACATGCAACTCTACAAAAAGTGTGTGTGTCAGAGATAGATATCATATTAGCTTAGTCCTTTCAGTTAATACGGTCCTCTTAATGATATATAAGTCAAAACCCAGCATCAGAATATAACAAAGAAGATAAATACTTCAAGAAAATTTGTCTTGTATTCCTGTTGGCTGTTGCCACAAAATTAGTCCTAAGCTGTACAGATTTCTGACAGAGAAAAAGGAAGGTCGAAAAGAGAAAATAAAATATGTCCTATCCATCAGATCCCTGAAGGAAAAACAAACAAAAAAAGGTTCTAACTTTTTCGCAGAAGTACAATCTTTAATATGACTACCTACCCTAACGGTAATCAGAAGTTATTTAAATAAGGGAATGGTGTTGCCTGTCATGAGGATAAGCTGTGTAAAGCCATATGCTTGATACCCCTATTTTCAATTGTAAATGCCAGAGGCCTTTGCCTTCCTGTAAATAGTTTTTTTCTTCTCAGGCTCTCGATATGTTCAGTTGAAATAGCAAAATGTTGCCAAATCTTTGAAGGAAATCATAACTGGCCTAGTAATCACATTGGATTGTTACATGCTTACAGAAATCTTTCCCTGTATTCCTCCACTTTTTTCAGCGCCTGTGGTAGCTTAAATGAAGCCGTTTAGTGAAAGAGGGAATCCAAAGCCAGCTTTTTGGTGATCCATATCAGAAAGCGTTCCAGAATCCACGAGGAAGGGGAATCCTTTCAGGTCTTTGTGAAGGAGGCCAAGATGAATGACCGGTCAGACATCAGAAACCATCAAGATTTCACATGTGGCTTCACCCCCATGTGTCTCTCAATCAAATTGTCCACAAATGCTCGAATCTGCATATTGGAAGTTTTCAAGAAACAGAAATTAGAGAGGAAAAGTTAATTCTATGTAGCACCATACACAATGGAAATCTGAAGTATGACAGAGTATAAAAAGGTAATCAGTAAAAGGCGTTCACTTCTTGAACAAGTGTCAGAAAGAATCAGAAGGTCATTTGAAAAAGTCTGTCCTATTCCAAGTATAGAAAACCAGCTTTTAATTTGCACCAACTAATGCGTATAAGATAAATAATGTACACAAAGATTTATAATAAATGAATCAAGAAAAAAAAGGCTAAAACCCAATATGTGGATTTTATTTAATCTCAAGACACACCTTGTTTTTGCGCTTAAAATCCAGAAATTCAAAAACAGCCATGGCTTTCTCTTCATCACTAGCTTGCTCCATCACCTGAAGTTCAAGAATAATTGTGTTATGCACATGGAGTGTATTCACAAAAGGGGAACTAAACTAAGAACTTGTTTGTCAGTCAATTCGAAGCCTTGGAAGCGGACAAGCACATTGTTCTCTCTGGGATTAATCTGGTTCGGTTTTCTTCAATTCTGAAGCTTGGAATCGAGTAGTCAAAAATAGCACAAGGTGATTTACAATGTTATCAAATTGCGTCCTCAACTTTTCAGAAGCAGATGAGTAATCATCTTCACTGATCACAAAAGGACCATGATCCAACAAAAAAAACATCAAGAAGTTAAAATGTACGGAATAATAAGAGAAGAAACATACCTTAGTTGCCGTTTTCTTCATTATTGATTTATAACCGTCCTTGTCAATTTTCCTTGCTTTATACAGTGGCATGAGCAATGAAGCAACATAATCCACAACAGCCTGTTTGATATAATCGGCTCCTCTAGGCTGGTTACTAACCAATTCTTTGTTCACTGTAACTTGTGAGACAGAGCTCTCATTTGGCAGCCCATGCTTCTGAATAGATGGTTTCGAACTCATGGTTGAATCTCCTTCATCCATTATGTGCAAAGTCCGCTGGTAGAAATCAGAATCTGCAGCAGCTGCTTGGGATTGCCATCTATCAATGGCACTATAATCCTTTAGCCCTTCACTACCAGCACTATCCACCCATGCTTTTGTGAATATGCTGCTGTCTACAGCAGCACTTTCTCCAGAGTGCTCTCGGTAATTCACTTGGGAAGCAATCTCATTTGAGTGGCTTCTTTGAGATCTGTTGTCAACTGACATTTTTGAGCTGTCGATGTTGACACCAGCAGAACCAAAATCAACAGCCCATTCCCTCACTCTGCAATTCCTAGAATCTATCTCCGATACGCAATCTTGTTTTCCAAGGGCACCACCTGACCACTTCCTTTTAAATTCAGCGTCATCCATTTGTGCATATTGCTCACGTCTAGCAAATTTGTGAAATGAGGGTATCTTAGGAAGTTGCAGCGACGTATTACACATGGCACCAGACGACGCGTATGCCTGCAATGCAAAAGGCTCAGCTTTCTGCTTTAAGGAGAAATATCAAAGCACAATAGTATAGTTACCAAGTGAGATCGGGTATGAAAAAAATTATAAATTATTTCGACCAAATAACTCCTGCTCAGTTATTTCAAGAAAACCACTGCAAGCCTCAGGCCTAGTATACTATAAGCTAACATGCATACAGGTGCATTTGAGATATGCTTGCCTCATGCAAAACTTTGTTTTGGAGAGATTTTCCTAAACATAAGGCCTTGGGAAGACGCATGAAATATGTCAACAAAAGATACATTAACAAGGACGTTTTAAAAGCTCATGAACAAAAGTACAACACCAAACACAATTGATCTGGAGAGGAAGAGTACAAGAAAGAGAGAAACAGACCTCGGCAGCTGCACGAGCTGCAGCACGAGCCGCTTCTGCGGCAGCAAAGGCAGCTTGTTCTTCTTCGGACATGGGAATATCTGTGTCCTCTTCTTTACCATCCTGTTTTCCAACTGACCCTTGAGACTTTGATGGTTTAACCTCAGACTTATAGTTTGGTCGTGTTTCCACTTTGACATGCTTGACATTCAATTTTTTCATGTTTTTGTTGGCTTTGTTCTCTGTTGTAGCATGATGTGTACGTAGAGGTGGTCTTCCTGAAGCTAAAGAAGATTTGCTTTTTAAAGTATCCACAGCACTAGATTGTCTCAATAACTTCAGGCCAACTTTAGAAGCCTTCTCCTTGCGGAAAATTTCAACCCAAACGCTAACGAGCTGACTCGCAATAGCACGTATATCACGACTGGTATGTACACACACCTTTTCTTTCACAGTTTTCCCAATACCTACATCAACAATGGCAAAGTATTGTAAGGACTCGGCGGCATTTCCCATTAATAGAAGTACAAATAACTATGGAAAGGGAAAACCAAGCACAAAAATTACTTTGATCCCCATAAATCTCCGGAATACAGCCACTGACATAAAGTCAATGCCAGCAATCCAAGGCTTTAAAGCCATAAATACAATTCTTAACTGAAGGGGATACATTCCTCAACCTTCAACTATTAACCTAGACATAATTACGCTAAAGAGTTAACGAATTATTGTCTTAAATTGTTTCTTCTTTGGGGCATGCACTATAAACCTACCATATAAAAACACACAAGGCCAACATCTGACCCATTTATGCTTAAATATTCAATTCCATCTCCCTACAACTACCCCACAAGCAGCAACAAACAAAAGATAATACCTGATAAACGGACTGCGAGAAGATCAGTAGAAACGAGTACAAGTAGACGAACACAGTGGCGCAACAATTGGGTCCCATCCTTTCCCATTGAATCCTGTTGCAATGGTAAAACAAGAGTCCCGAAAAGGATCAGATTAATCAAAAAGCATATCATTAATTTCTCTAAAGAGTTGAAAATGCATCAAAGGAAGCACTTACCAATATCCATGAGTTGAGAATGCTAAGTCCTTCCTTAGTCCCAGCAAAGGATTTCAAGACTTCAACAGGAAGATTCAACAGCTCTTTGACAAGATGCAACCGCCCAGATGTAGTCTTTGCACTAGAGAACATATCCTGTAGCAAACCTTCCCTCATCAAAAGTTGGGACCCATCCAACGAACTCTTGTACAGAACATTCGACAGTTCAATGGCATCAAGTCTCTTAATAATGTCACTAACTTCATTCCTTTCGCTGTCTGAATGTCTCTGTGCAGCCTCCATGGCTTCTACTTCTGCAGTACAGTCATTTCCGGTACTCAATATATCAACTATACGCACGGCCTCTCGAAGTCCACTCATCATTGCACCGCCAACTGTGTCAGGATGCTCCTTGCAGGTGGCTTCACCAGCAAAAAACAGACAATTCTCGACAGGCCTGCCTAAAATATCATAGTCTTCTCCAGATGCCCCAACTGCAACATAGGAATAAGCGCCATAGCTGAATGGATCGTTTCCCCAGTCAGTCACAACTGATGCAACAGGATCAGGTACTGCAGCCTGCCCAAAAAGTTTTCGAAGAACTGCCACAGCATGGTTTACATGATCGGATGAAGTCATGCTTTGGGCATTTATAGCTGCCTCACCAACCACCAACGCAATAAGAACAGGCGCGCCGACCGTTTTCTTAACATTCCAGAACATAAAGCACTGACCCCTCTGGTTTGTTTCCTGAGCAGTGGCTCCAAAGTAATCAACAGAATCATCCCAAAACACTTCAGGAAATTCAAGAACTACTTTATCTAGAACACCAAAGCCAAGTCGTTTAATGGATGAATATTTCCATTGCGGTAATGGTGGGTAAAACATTATTGTTTCTGCTTTCAGACACCCAAGCGGCACTGTTACAAGGACTGCATCTCCTGAAAAAACCCTGCCATGTGATGTGGAAACGTTAACCTTGTTGCCCAGATCATCACTTGTGACATGACCCTTTGAAGGATAAGAAACATTTGTGACAACATGGTTCAAGTGGATGCAAAGTTCTTCTCCTAGAGCTTCAACGACATTGCTGTATCCCCCTTTAATCATACAATGAGCTCCTCCAAATCCTCCGTATAAATCGTCCTGATTCCAGTGAGGAAGGGAGACTTCTTTAAGCAATGCGGCACAACCGTACTCCAAGTTGGCAAAATGCCAATCCATAACCCTCCTCTCTAGAGGACTCAAGATCTCTCCTTCAGATAAGGCATGGGATGGTTTGTGTAGTTCACCCTCTACATGATTTCTTCCTGAGCGAGCAATGCGACGCATCTTAAGAGCATATTCCAAACCATCCTCGAGAGACATTTCCAGAGCATGATCACCCTTCTGGTCAACCAGCAATAATGTATCATCAAGTAGACTATTGTATTCTGCTTCTAGAGCTTCGTCCAAATCTGCAGGAACTTTCTGGCCTGTAACAATATCATAAAGAGGACAGTCACTGTTCAAAACCGTCAACTCAAGGCCCAGCTGTGCACAAACCAAAGAAGAGGGATCTGGTCTTCTTTCAGTATCCACATCTGCCTCGACACCAGTAATAATACTAGCCCCAAGATCCACTGGCACTGAAAGGGATGAGCGGTCCGTAAAAACACGACCCCCAAGTCTATTCCTAGCCTCAAGCACAGTAACAAGAAAACCCTGGCGCTGCAAGTGACGCGCAGCGGTCAAGCCAGCAGGACCAGCTCCAACCACAATGATTCTCTTTCTCGTTTCTGAATCGCACTGTCCAACTTGATTCGCCTCCATGCCATCATATGAAGAAGATCGAACATCAGAAGAATGTTTCTGAAGCTCTGGAAGTGTGGAAGGGACTCTTTTGTCATTCTTTAAGTCGGTACATGGAGATGAACTCACATGATCCTGATTACGGCTTCTATGTTCCAGGTTATTCTCAGCTGCACTTCCCTCGCATTCAATTACAGTGGATGATTCCTGACCCTGTGGATCGAAAATCCTTTGCTCTGGCTCTACCCTTGCATCATCAAGTACTCCATCTTTATCCTCCATGGATGATTTAGCTATCTTCACCCCATCGAGGGTAAAGGAAACTCCGTCCTGTGAATCAGTAGTGGGGGCCCTAGACTTCTGCCCAGTAGCTTTCTCTTTTGAAAGCTTGATATTATGCATAATACTGATGTCCCGCATCCCTTTATCAGAAGCAACTCCAACATTTATATATCCCTGTCGGTAACTAGTTAGTAAAAAGGAAACATGACAGCCTAAACTTACTGGATATTGCATTCCAATAAAGAATATCAGAATAACTAGAGAAAGTGTATCAGAGGAAAAGAATAACTACATTAATTTAGCAAGCCAAGAAAGGAACTGAAATCCAAAAAAGCTCGTGAAATCTAAAAGGACTTACATAGTGATCAAGAAAGCCATATATATCTCTAATCAGAGAATTACGGGGTGATTCATCCTTATCAGGAGTATCAGAGACTCCACATTCTGAGAGAGGCAAAATGCGATTGACATTCTTGTTCCAAAGATGTAAGATTTTATTCCTGTCATTGCACGAAAAAAGTGAGAATATAAAAAATGAAAACAGCCAGCAGAAAAGAAACAAAGGGCTGATAAGTATTGTAAGCCACTTAAAGTTGTTGTCCATGAACCTTCCAACCAATGGTCAACTCAGGAATCCTAACTGACTGCTACCAACAATGAGAAGATGTTTAAATCCAAGGAGGTTACCCAGGTTTATTGGGTAAACATTGCCATTTTAAGAATTCGGAAAATAATATACCATCACAGGTTGTACCCATTTGAAAAACACGATGACAATCCCAATCAATAAGTTTTCCAAGTCCAATTAGCGTTACTGTATTGCAGGGTTGCATTATCGGAATCTCTTTTCAGGACAACTATTCTTATTCCCCAGTCAAGTTGCAGAGGAATACGCAATCTTCTCCCAGGATCTCGACAACAAAGATAAAAAAAAAAAAAGGTTTTGAATCCAAGTCCGAACTCCAACATAGTATGTTAGCATTCTCATTGTGCTGTAAGCTATATATAAAACTGGTGCTAAAACTAAGGAAAAAATCGTGATGGTAAAAATCATAATCCAGTAAAATGATTTAGTTCCTAGTCTGGAAGGAAAAACTATTAATAAAATAATCGCAAATTGGCCGGTTCCAACTTAAATGCAAGTATGATAAATCACCACAACGACGTCGTACATTTCCTCATAAGATGCCAACATAGCCTGGACATTTGAGTCATACAAGCATGCAAAAGATGACAAAATAATGAAACAAATTGGACCATGTACTATTACTGACCTATCGTATTTCTTTATTTAAAAATGATAAAGATTTGAAATCAGTAACGAACCTGCATTTAATGTATTCTTGATGCCCACCTTTGCGCTTCAATACTTCCTTAAATTTAATCTTCTCAACAGGACCAGCTGCACGAGCTTTCAGCCCAGCTGATACAGCTGCAGCTCCTCCACCTTCTATCTCTGGAGCGATGGTTGATTGAAAATTAGTCTTTTCTCTTGTCTTAAGAGACGACTGGTTGTGGTCTCCGATTTGTTGACTTGCAAGAAAATCTTGCTCGTGTATCAGAATCTCCCAATCATCATCCCCCTCATAAAACATATCCTCATGCCAATGCCTTTTAGCATTTCTCCCAGCACGCTGACCTATCAATTGCTTTTTTCCTGTACTTTCATTATCTGGCATAGATCCAGTATCATCAGGAAAACGTTCGTTTTGATCCATTGCAACGGATGGAGGCTCTTCATCGCCATCTTCAAGGGATCTTTCCAAGTGATTCAGTTGGTAAGTCAATTCATGAATACTTCCTCCACGTGATGACATTGGAGATAACTTACAGTCCGACATTGATCTGTCCTCCTTTTGTGAAGAAGCTGAAGCAATGTCTGGCTCTTCAAAGCAAGCACCCAGACCTTGTTTTGGACTACCACGTTCACTGAAAGTTATAGCTTGACATGATCTTCTCACTGAATCAGTACCAAAACCTCTCTGAACGTCTTTTGAAGATGGAGAGAAGATCTTAAGGTCTGTTGTTACATCAGGGCTGGTTGATAAATCTTTAGACTGTTGACACATACTGTCATCAAAAACTCCTAGTGGCACACACTCAGGGATTTGACCGACTGTTTGTGCTTCTTTAGTAGGTCGAGGTTTGGACATTTCATCAAGCTCAAGCACCAATTTTCTTGCTTTTTCCATGTAAAGATGATCTGAAACATCTTCACAGTGTCCAACAGGAAGATCTTGACTACGAACTTCTTTTACTTTTGGAGAAGAGGCCTCGTTGGGGTTTCTGTCCAGATGATGATCTGGGCCAAATACGTCTCCTGGTGGTCCTTCAAGAGTCTTGCTTTTCCGTAAATTCATCTCACCATCCTGCAGTCTTAGGGTCTGACATGCAATTATGGCAGAAGAAAGCTCTTGCCTTGGCTCACTGGGCAATGCAATCCCCGATGATGCATGCAATCTACTGTTACCAGGTCCAGCAATTTCATTGATCACCTTTGAAGCAGATTGAGATCTCCATGCTAGAAAGGGCACAAAGTCCTCCAAAACACCCTCTGATTTTGGGCTCAATCCATCATTTGAAGCTTGAGTTGTTTTTACCTCTTTAGATCTCAAAGAACTGCGAGATTTCTTAATTGAACCAGATTGCGCCTTTTGGAACAAGGTAGATAAAGAATCTTCTGAATGTTCATCGCCAACCTTCTTCAGCAGCGAAGTAATCTTGGATCTTTTACTTTTTCCTGACCCTCTACAGACATTTGCATTGATTCTGTCACCATCAGTCATTTGATCTTTATCCAAGATCTTTGAGATTGATTGTGCAGTCAGCCCAATATCCTTCGCAGGGCCATTTGAAGATTGGCATGGTGGCTCCCCTTTGGTACTCATTGCTAATTCAGATCCAGAATTCTTCTTGGGAGCCTTTAACTTCTTCTTAAAACTAGCCAATGTATCTTCCATACCACCCAAGTCACCATCTTTACCCCCAAATTTTCCTGCCCTAACCTCAACCTGCTTGCCCTTATCTCCAGCACCATCCACTTCAACCTTAACCTTCTTAGGGTTTCTTTTAGTTTTCAACAGCAATGACCCAATCGGCTCGTCATCATCCGAATTGAACCCAATTTCAACCTGAGCAAATCTCTTCTTACTAACAGAATTATCCCCATCCATCTTATCAACCCTAGCTCCATTCCCAACAACACACTCCTCATCCAACCCTAAACCAATTCCCTTCTCAAGACCCATTGTCCAACCCTAGAACCAATTTTGAATCCAAATCATCACATCCATCTCTTTAATTCAAACCCTTTAATACCCATATATCAAGAACTCTCCACAATGTAAACCCACAACCAAGCCAACCCAAAAAAAATAATCAAACTCAGCCAATTCAATTTCTTTAAAACCAAGCAACAAACAGCTCATGTGCATGTTCGCTCAAATGCCTGTATATCTCCACAAACGACCAATCAATGCATACATATACAAGGATGGAAGATTGATTAAATAGACAAAAGGGTTTGCAGGGACAGAGCTCGTGAGTTTAGGTCAGACCTGGAGATATGGCTTCTTTGAAGTCCACTGAGGTCCGGGTTTTAGCAATCGATCTTCTTCTTCAGACGACAAGGTCGGTGTCCGTATTGCACCCAGCAATATATAAATTGAACAGTAGAAGCCCAGTTTGACACGAAAGAATTGGGCGACACCTATTTGCCCGACACGCAGAAAGAGAGAGAGGCAAGGCAGCCAAGGCTACTCACAGTAAAACGAGGGTGCGTTTTGACTACAAATTGTGCAAAGCCATGGGTGGTGTTGACCCTCTTAAGATTTGGCCAATTTCCTCAAATATTTTCCCCTAAATATTATGGTGATTTGCATGAGAAAAAACATTTTGTATGTTTGTTTCTCAAATCTCATGGATAAATGTGAATATCAATGGCAGAATACTTCGTATTTCGTATTGTTTCTATTTTCACACGATTTTTAACCAACATTTTCGAATGAAGTCGAAAAACATTGGTATATCGTTACATATTTTTAGTGCATGATATTGTAATATACGATAAGCATAATGATGAATATAGTAAATTTTGAATAAAAATATTGTATGTACAATATGCTTATAGTAGATTTAATTATCATATATCATTTTTAAATAAATTTGTCATTCTGAAAATGATTGTGTTATGTCAAATATAAGGGATATTTGTTTTTGAGTAATATTGTGAAGTGGAATTAATAGCCAAAAACATATCGATTGCATATTCAAGACATTTTTTAATGAATTACTAAATATTGAAATTGTTTGCATAATTTTTTTCTGTTAAGAAATTGTATTAATTCCTTCATGAGCATGTATTGAGTTTTCATGCGTGTTTATGTGAGATAGTAAGAATTACTTGAAAATTTCATAAAAGTAAAAAAACATTAAAAAAAATGACATGCAAGTGCATGCTACTACTCGTGCATCAGACAATAAGATTAGCGGTATATTTGCATACATGATGCTCACAAAAACAACGAGTCTATAATTTTATGAATACAAATGTCGTTTTGCATTCAATGTCACTACACGCGTGACGCGTCAAATAATGCATATCTAACAACACTATTAGAGTGGTAAATTTCATATTATTCATTTGAACATAGGTCCATTAGCATTCTATATAAGGTTATGAAGTATTTGTTACTTGTATTATGTATAGACGATTATTTCAAATATAGTAAGGCGTAGTATAAGAGAAATACAATGCATATTTAGTTCTATTTTTTCTTGTTTATTTTGATGATGTAACGAAGTGTATCTTGAGTTATTATGCAAGTCAGGTTGCTATAATTCTTAAAGACAAAAAGCAATTTGATTTTTTTGTGATTTTTTATACCTTTTTATGAATATACTAGGAGAGTTATCTAGACACGTGGAAGTGAAAAAAAAACACTATAAATTGAGTACTTTTAGTAGTGACACACATGTTATTTCATACTTGAGATCGCGCACACGCAATTATTTAATTAACTTTCTCTTAATGTTGCAATGTTTCTAACGATACAACTATAGTACTGAGTATAAATAAATTATTGCTAACAAATTCAAAGATCCACTGCATTTTGCTGCTTCATTTTAGGAAATTGAGAACTCATACGTTGTAAAAGCATAAGGACGCAATTATGAAATACCATATCTATCTATCTATCTATCGCCATGTTGTCCATCGTTATGTATTGAAAATAAATTTCCTTCCCACCCCCACCCCCAATAGGTGTAGTTTGAGCTCTACCTGTCATGAACTTTGATCAATAAGTTATAAAAAAGTGTTTTTTCCTTGTATATTTATAAAAATGTTGCCAGTATTATTATTAATGATACATTAACAACAATTTTTTAGAATTTCACAAGTATATTTGTTTTGTCATAAAATATTGGTTATTGTTCAATAAAATTAACCCAAGAAATCAAACAAAACCTTTTCAAGTGATAGATATATAATTTCCGATATAGATAAAGTGATAATCTCTAATATTGGTATTCAATATTAGAAATAATAATGGGAGAGACGTTTTTTTGGAAAATGATTTTTAGAAAACATTTTATGAAAAATGTTTTCAGAAAATGACATTTGTTTATTTGTTAGGGGGTTGGTGAGTGAGTGATTGAGGGGTGTGTAGGATAGGGGGTGGGGGTGGGGATGGTTGGGGAAGTTGTTAAAAAATAATTTTAATATGAGTAAAAAAAATTGAAGAAAAAGTGGGAACGTAACAGGGACGTTCAGAGGAGTTAAAAAACAATTTTAATATGAGTTAAAAAAATAATAATGGGGGTGGGGGAGGGTGAATTTTATTTGCAAGGCACGAAATGTGTAAGGCACTTTGAAATGACCACAATGCCCTTGTATATAAACACTAACCCCTGTCTGGGCAGAGCGTCTTGTGCGGGCGATTTTGGCGATTCAAGGTGCGTTTAGTGCGTGTTCTCTTCTCCGGCCAATTTTCGGCACCGATGGCCAAGCCACCAGATTTAAATGATCCAGCAACCTTCCCAAACACAATCCCTACCAATAATTCAAACATTAATCCAGAAATCATCAACTCGCAGAAGAATTTGAGTTCGACGCAAATGGCGAAACAGAATTTTGCCGCCGTCAATTTCACGCCGGAGATGATCAAACCAACAGATAAAAACACTCAGGTTTTGCTCGCGAACATAATCCCTACCTCTAATCCAAGTGGAGCTCAACAATTTACAAATTTTGGGAATCAATTTGAGCAAAATCGGTATTCGGCGCAATCTTACGCTCATCTTTGTTCAAGGATCGAGTAAATTTCGTGTATATTCATACGAAATCTAAAGGAAAATTTCTCCTTTAGATTTCGTGTGATTATACACGAAATGTTGAATGGCATTTCGTGTAAAATCATACGAAATATTTCTTAACATTTCGCGTATATTCATACGAAATCTAAAGGAAAATTTCTCCTGTGGATTTCGTGTGAATATACACGAAATGTTGAGAACCATTTCGTATCATTTTACACGAAATATTTGTTAATATTTCGTGTAAATCTACACGAAATAACTCAATATATTTCGTGTATTTTTATACGAAACATATCTAACAACGTCGTGTATAATCACATGAAACGTTCGCGTACGGGAAGGACAATTTTGTCCATTTTTCGTGCCTTGCAAATAATCACGCCCGTGGGGGAGGTTGGGGTGGTAGGTGGTTTGGGGTGGAGAGGTGATAAGGGAGTTGTCGAAATATAATTTTAATATGAGTATAATTATTATTTTTGACGGGGGAGGGTAGGGGTTGGAGCGGCGGCAAGAGTTGAAAATAAAATTAATATGAGAAAAAAATTGATGGGGGTGGTGGTGGTGGTGGTGGTGGTGGTGGAGGAGGAGCGGTAAAAGAGTTATAAAAAATTAATACTAGAAAAACTCGGGTTAAAACGACCAAGCCGGAGCAGACTGAAATTGAATACCCGTACCAATCGACCCAACCCACCGTCTCAAATGAACAACTCTGCCTCACGACCATCGCAACGGCCATTAGAGAAGTAGCAAGCATCAAACTAAACTATCAAAGCTGCCGCCTGATATCAGCTCAATAAACACCTGTTGAAGCTACGAGGGTTAACTTCAATTTCCGGTAGGAGCAGAATTGCCTATTTCTGTAAGCTTTTTATCTGATGAATGATTATGGTGTTTAATTATTTGTTTCAATCCAAAGATAATTTTGGAAAATATGCTCTTTTATCTGCGAGTTGATTGTTATACAATTGTGTATTTTGCTTGTCGAGAATTGAAAACTAGCGTTAAATCACTTAGCCAATTTTGGAACTCTATCTGATAATCATGTTTATGGCTCATCATTTTGATTATCCACATAAAAATTCAGTCTTTGAAACTATTGCAAAATATAATAAGTAGTGATGCTTCCACACCAAAAACAGACTACCATTTGGAAACTAATTGTTGATTCTGGAAGTAATTATATACTCCTATATATATATTTCTGGAAAATAATGGGAACTTCTACCTTCGGTTGTGGAAATGGGACTCCCTTTTTCTGAAGAAATTGTAATGGAAATTATGATTTTAAGTTATCTTTTATTAGATGAAGGGATTGTATAACAATAAACAGATTTAATCATGGGGTTGGTCAAAGTGGTTTAAAAAAACACCTGCTAATGGTAAAAGGAGGGTTCTGATCATTTATGAGAACTGTCGATTGGAGCTGATGACATGTGGACATGTGAACTTTGGGGGGAGGGGAACTGATATTACCCTTCAAAAGTATGTTCTATCGAGATGTGCACAGACTTGCACAAAAATACAATCTTAAGGTTTGATCTTGGGGTAACTTTCATACTCTCAAGGTGTTTAACAATTTGACTCGATGACAGGATCTATAAGAAAAATGAGCAAGCGACTGCCGCCAGACCCGGTTGCAGTGCTGAGAGGCCATCGTGCCTCTGTCATGGACGCTTGTTTCCATCCTTCAAGGAACTTGCTATTTACTGGGTAATTCTTTAGTTTGACTGAGTAATGTCATTGCGATTGTGTTTTTTAACTTTTGACATGAGTTGATGGAATTTGTATTGCAGCTCTGTAGATGGCGAGTTGCGAATTTGGGATACGGTACAGAATCGGACTTTGTCATCTGCGTGGTAGGGATAAAAACACTTTGAATTTCAAGAACATTTTTTTGGTGTAGTTTGTAACACTTTGATTAATCGAGTTGTAGTAGATATTGAAGCATAATCTCAGCCAAGCCTTTATATTCTAATGCTATTTTGAGTGGTGACGTTGTAAATTGGATACAGGGTGCACAGTGCGGCACATGGGATTATTTGTGTTACAACAAGCTCTTTGGTTGGATCCAACAAAGTTATTAGGTACTTATTTAGAATGCTTCATATAATTGAATTTTTCAGCAACCACCATTCATTAAATAAACTAAAAAAAGATTTGCATGAATCATAAGTATCATTTTCCTCCTTGTCTTGGGATTGTCTGGTAGTCTGGTACTCTTAGCTTCTATGTGTGAAATCAGTTGGAGTTTAGCATCTATATCTGACCTTGTTAGGTTTGTCAAGCTTCAGTGTTTTGATTTGTTATGTAGTAGTTTGGTTTTCTTATCTTGTTTTCCAGTGTTTTTGCATGGAAGGTTCTGTTTACCACCTAACTTTCTTTATTTATATCAATAACAAGTTCTAGTTGTGATAATGCCTATACAAAATGCACTTCAGGTGGCTTTACTTGGGTTAATTTGTTCGTTTCCCTGTCTTCACTTCTATGCAGCCAAGGAAAGGATGGAACTATCAAGTGTTGGGATATTGAAGGCGGGGCTTTGTCCAGGTATTACATTATCATCCTTTCGGGTTCCTATTGATGGCTCTTGTCTTTTTAAACCACTGCAACTGGGTTTGCTTAGAATCTAATGTAGAATTCTTTCTTGGTTGATGGTATTCCTGTAATTTCTGACAGGGAATCCCATTTAATCAGGGATTAAAATATGAAATAGATCTAGTAACCTTTTAAATCATTCAATTAATTCATTATGGGGCCAATATAATCGCTATCGAGTAGTCAAATCCTTTACTTTCTTCACCTTGATATTTATAAGGTATGATTTAGGACAACAGTTACTATATGCACCGGTGATCTTTTCTTTCCTAAAAGGAATTCTAACTCTAGATGGAATCCTCTTGGGTTCTGTTGTATCCAAGCAGTAATGAGACCAAAGACTCAACTGTTTATTACTCCCTCTGTCCCTAAACGAATGTCCATTTTCAAGAAAGTCTTGTCCCAAAATGAATTTCATTTTTGAAAAAATACTGTCCGTAAAAGTTTTTTACCAAATTTTTTAACTAGTTATTTTATTCTTGTAAACAAAATGTTTAGAAAGTCGATAACAAGAATATTTGTACATCTTTGCTATTAAACTATATATAGAGTGAACATTTTCAGAATGTCCCTTATTATGAAATTTGGACAGTCATTTAGGGACGGAGGGAGTATCTTTTAAGCAGACATCTTTGCCTTTCTAACTTACAAGAAGCTTTAAGAACTCAAGCGGTGATGATTACTCGAGTTATAGAAAGCCGCCATTCATACGAACTGATACGATGCTCCCAAATGAAGCTTTTCAATTAACACATTTACAAAGATATCTAATCATGACTGGGACGACTCTGACACATGTTCACTTTTTTTTTTGTGTGTGTGGTGGGTGGTGGTGGTGGTGGTGGGGGGGAGTTTAAGCCTATTTTTCTTCGAATAACTTTACATGTATTGGTTCCTTATGGAAATTAATTAAGTACATTTTTGGGCTATTTTACTAGCACATACACATGAATGCCTGGAGTGTCTACTTTTTATCATTGATAATATGCTTGAAAAAATGCATGCTGTGACATGGTAGTTGAAATGGTGAATCTTGTAAATTCAATCGAAAAAAGGACACTCATTAGGGACAAGAAATCTTAGAAAGGGGCACTCACTTTGGGATGGAGGAGTACTAAAGAGTCTTATAAAGTTTAAGAAAAAGTTTATGGTTTTCGTAGTTTTTGGATACTTTGGCCCCATTTCTTTGAATTTTACGTATAACACTATTTAGCTGTTTTAACCCCATTGCTTGTATTATCAGGAAAAAGTGATTCTGAATATTCATTTTATTTATCCTTTAATGTACATCAGCTAAAGCTTATACTTATCCAGATGAGTTTTAGTTGTCTTACTAATAGGAATACATTAAATTTGTACTTTTTCTAAAATATCATAATTTGTGATTATAGAAGTTTATAATTTCTCCCAGCAGAAATTTCCAAACTTCACGTCTTGTCTACATAGAATACATGTGACTTTATGACATAGCTGTTGTTGTTCTTTTACTCCTTAATATTATTTTACTCCCTTCGTTCCGGAAGGTTTTTCCCGCTTTGACTTTTATGGTCAACTCAATCGAATTTTGACTATAATTTTTATGAGAATCTAGATATCTCTATGCAATTCTGAAAATTGTTATTGATAGTATTCCTAATGGTGAAACAATAACAATTTTTATAATTGCATAGAAATATCTAGATTTTCATAAAATTATGGTCAAAGTTCGATTGAGTTGACCCTAAAAGTTAAAGTGGGGCAAACTTTCCAGTACGGAGGGAGTATTTGATTAGTATTCACATAGTAGTAAACTTCATTGCAGCCATGTATCATTCACGATCATGGTGCCTCATCAAGCTCAATAAAGATTGAACTTTGTTTCTGACAGGGAGCCTTACCTTACTATCACAACAAATTCTTACCATTTCTGCAAGCTTTCATTAGTGAAGAAGCCGTCTGCTAGTCCAAGTCAAGCCGAAGGTTGGAGGAATTATCATGGCGCAGAATTCACAGAAACCGCTGATCAAATAAGTTCGCGTGACAGCCCATCTGAGATTCGAAGAGCACTGGAAAGTTCCAGAACAGTTGAAGGTTCCCTCTCCCCTTTCTCTTTCACCCATTCATGTGTGGAGAAGATTTATGCTTGAATTTAAGTTATCTAGCTCATGCTGTTGCTTGGCATTCTCTTATTAACTGAGTTCTGCAAATACTTCTATGAAAGCAATGTTGTGGAGTTTTGCATGACATGTAATTAGGACTGCTTTCATAATTGTGCACTGCTTTGGCAGAAGCTGCATTCAGGAGGCACAGCGTCACACTCAATATATAGGGGAAGAATGATGAGATTTGTCCATCTATACTATTCATGCATTTGATGTAAATATTTACTTCCAAGCAGATTTTACAAGTCTGCATTTTGAATTGATTGCATATGCACCACTAATTTACTATGGTCTTGAATGCTGCTGATGCATGATAAATTCAACATTTCTACGCAAAGAGAAGAAGATGAATTTAGTACTTTCTTTTTTTTTTTTTGCAACTATTTCATTCTTTACCTGATCATCCATTGATTTGCTCATTTCAGTTTTGAACGAGCATGCATAGTTTATATTTGAGTTAGTATTTAACTTTTCTCGATAGACTTCAATCCATGGGCACATTTTTCTCTTCTTGATTACCCTCCTGGATCTGCTATCCTTATAAGATTATAAAGTAGAATTCATGTCTTTCGTTATCAGATAGTGACCACGTCGAAGAACCAAGATACGTGGCAATGGCAGGGGAACAATGCTCTGAGGTGAGCACTTGGTCAGCCAAGATAGTTGATTTTCTTTCTCTTTACATTCTTACGTGTTCCTATATGCATGTTGTTCACTTGAAAACCTTGCAATATTCATGCAAAGGTTGAGATTTGGGATCTGAATACTGCAGAAAAGCTTGCACAACTACCTCAAATTTCTAGCGCCTCGCTGAATCATTCAACGAAGGGAAGAGGTACGCTTCTGCTTTTTCATTGCTTTTCAGCAAGCCCCAAATGACCTGTTCTTATTTTCTTAAGTTCTTGCTATAGCTTAAGATAAATGAATTTTCTTCAATTTAACCACATTAGATATCTGTTAGTACTGTTACCAGTTATATATATACACACGCACACGCGCACGCGCGCACACACACACACATATTGTGGACATGACACGGACTCACCTTGTATGTACTTGCACCTAATCTGGCTCCTTAAATGTCCATGAGATAATATGTTCTTTTGCTTGGTCTGTGCGAAGACTGGTATAACGTGTTCTCCAATATTGCCAAACTATATGTAGAGGAATGTGAAGGTTGAACTTTCTATAATAGTGAGAGAGAAGTTGGTGCCAAATAAGGTGGGATGACTCGTATAGATGAGTTCACCTTGTTGAACTAAATTGAATTTCTTACTCTTCTTATTTTTCTAAATAAAAAATAGTACTTACAATGTAAGTATCTTGTATTATCTTATAGATTAGGCTAATCTCATACTCTAGTAGTCTGCGGACTATGTATGTTTCACCCTTGCAAGGGTTTAGTAGAACTGGCAGGCCACACAACACTCTCAAGGATCATTTCACTCTGATTTTTAATTATCATGCTATTAAAGTTAAACCTGTAAAGAACTGTAGCAAATATGAATCCAAATTAATACCCCCTGTGTCCCGGTTTAAGGTTCTTACTTTCCTTTTTAGTCTGTCCCAGAATAAGGTTCTTAGTTTGCTTTATTCCTAAAATGGACAATGGGACCCACTTGCTACACTCACAATAACAACCCACTTACTATTCCCTACCAAATTTCGCTATCCTACTTTACTTTTCATACTCACAACATTTATTTTTTCGTAATCCCCGTGCTAAGTCAAACTAGGAACATTAAACTGGGACGGAGGTAGTAGTTGATCAAATTGTGCATAAAAAATAAAACTTGTATATCAACATTGCTTGCTTTTTTGACCTGTGGCAAAGCCAGAATTAGTTTGTAAAAGGGTTAAGATTCTACTTGGCACACAAAGTTACCTGTGAACATGTCAAATGTATTGTAATTACGGTCAAAAGTATAAAAGTAGCTATTTTTGTCTGGGGGTTAAAGGCGAGAAAATTTTCTATAACATGTACTAGACATCTTCTTTTGTGTGGAAAAACAAGGTGAGTGAAAAGATATACCGAGTATTTCAGAAACAAAAGCGAAGCAGACGCCCTTATAATCGCATTTATTTTGTGGATAATTTCCACGGAAGATTATAGAAATGAGCTGAACTGTAAGGAAAGCAGTACACTTGTGTGTACTGCATAATTTTGGTTAATCATTGTTGCTTGTGTATGAAGAGTGATGAGACAGTCAGCCATCTTTTGCTGCATTGTGATATAGCTAGTGGCTTATTGAGTATTGTGCTATCCTTATTTGGGATCTCGTGGACTATGCCCTATTAAGTGAAGAGTTTCTTAGATGCTTGGGACGTTCACATCCCAAAGGCAAAAAGAAAGCTTTGGGGAGCCATCCCCCATTGTGTTATGTGGTCTCTTTGGCCGGAGAGGACTAGAAGAAGTTTCGAAGGAATCGCGTTGCCTACTCATAAGCTTTCTTTTCTGATGCTTAGCAATTTGTTTTTTTTGGTTGAATGAGTATTTACCTAGTGGGATCATCCCTTTTGTAGATTTTTTTTTTTGGGGGGGGGGGAGATGGGTCTAGGTAATTAACTCTTTTTGGTCTATTTAATTTGCAAACTTCTATTTCTCTAGCGCTTTTGCCTTTTTTTCTTGTAAGGCCTTTCGCTTCTTTTGTAAGGGTTCGCCCCCCGGCAATTCTTTAATGCATATATTTACTTATCAAAAAAAAGAAAGCAGTAGACTTGTAATTGGCACATTGGAACCATAGTTGTAAAAGTCTACATTAATACTGTAATTTTTCCCTGCGCATTGTGAAAGTTAATGATATCTTTGTCCACTCCCTCTATTTTTACATTGTTCTGCTTGTTATGTCTCTGTTTCATAAGATAATCACTGTTTCTTGGCAGGAATGTGCATGGCTGTTCAAGCATTTTTGCCATCTGAATCACAAGGGTTCCTAAATGTGTTGGCTGGGTATGTTCCTTTGTTATTGTCAATTTGCCTGAAGCAACTCATGTAACTTAAAATTCTTCGAGGGGAGAGAGAGAGAGAGAGAGAATTGACATAGCAACATCAATACTGCTGGAGTTGGCATTAGACATTAATTAGTTTCATTGTATTATTACTTGAACTTAGCAGAAGCTTGTAGATATTGCTAGTCACTTGGCATATTTTACTTGACTTAGATAGTTGATTTCTTTCTGCTCTGTATTAATCTTGTAGTATGAGATTTTAGGTTCTTTATTGGCTATATTCCTGGTGAGTGAGAGGGAGTTTGGGCCTAAACTGGAATTTCTTTTTTATTGAGTATAGTCTGCTCCTCATATCACGTATTGGATCAATCGTCTTTATTGAAGGCCTTAGGTTTTCTGGTGGATCTGAAGGGTAATCTCAATTTTCAGTTTGCACATTGTTCCTCTTTTCTGCAGCCACACAACCCCTCATCCCCCTACCACCAAATTTTGCAAGCTTCCCCAAGTCATATGGTTATCTTTCTTATAGAATTTGGCTTTAGGCTCCTATGTGGAGGTCTTTCTTTGACCGAGGAGATTGGGTTTCTTCCATTTGGTTTATTAAAACTTCTTCCTCCAATCTATTGCTGGATATCAGTAGGTTTTGCTGTCAGTCTTTATTTTTAAATCACTGGTGCATTTTCATGTTACTGTTCTTTTATTCATCAGTGGCTTATGTACTTCACAGTTACGAGGATGGAACTATGGTTTGGTGGGATTTACGGAATCCTGGGGTTCCATTGAATTCCGTAAAGTTTCATTCAGAGCCAGGTATGGGATGATTGACAACAGTTTTTAGACTCCTTTGTGCAGTACAATAATTTTTACTAATGGTGTGATTTCTTCTACAGTTCTGAGTCTGAGCGTGGATGGGTCATGTAGTGGGGGTATTTCTGGAGCCGCTGATGACAAGATTGTCGTATTCACTTTAGATCATTCAATGGTAACTCAAACTTACTGTTTCAGATTGTACTTGTTGATACATGTTCACATCCTTCATATGCCATTTTCCTCCCCCATCACCGGGTAGATATGAAGTCTTGTATGTAATGTCAATCTGTGCTTATGCCGAGGTCATGTGTTCCAAACCCCCTCCCCTCTCAAAAAAAAAAAAGAGAGAGAGAGAGAGAGTAGCATTTACCATTTTTGTTTGTCCCGAAATAAGAGTCGCATTTCTACAAAGAGGAATACATTAAATGCTTTTTTTGAAGGTGCAAGTAAACCTGCATCCTTAAAAACATTGACCTGTCAAAGGGAACTCTTCTTTTTTTTTTTTTTTGGGGGGGGGGGACGCTTTCCAATGGAAGAGATAAATGATAGAAAGAAAATCCCCAAGCCACTTGTCAACCCAAAATTGGGATGAGCTGAGGGGGGACAGTGTAAGTGAGCGAATGTGTGTAAGCCCAGTCAAACATAACGGTTCTAGGCGGGGCGGCCCGCCCACCTTCAAGGGTCTATATGTTCAGTGGTGGAGGTGAGTTTGGTGCAGTATGTTATGCATGCTGGAAGGTAAAATTATAGCTTGAAAATGGGTCCGCAATACAGTAGTTTTGAGACAGAATTCATTTACAGACGATATCTGAAGATTGATTTTCTATTTTTAGTCTCTTTCCTGGTGAGATGGGGATGCTGATGTTCAGTTGCTGGTTCTGAAGGTAGTACCAGCACATGAACGCTATCAGTTTTATGTTCCTCACTGTTTCCATACAGAGGATTTCAGTCATTTCAGATCCTTGTGTAGTTGGCTGTTTCAAAATGATTTTCTGCTTGTTGAATATATGAAATAACTTAATTTGTGGTTTGACATAGGGTTCCTGTGTGGCCAAGAAAGAAATTTCGTTGGAGCGGCCTGGTATAGCAGGAACTACAATCCGATCAGATGGCAAAATTGCTGCTACAGCCGGCTGGGATCACCGGTTAGTAAATAATTCTGCTTCCAAGATTTTCCAAATTGTTGTTGGACTTCTCTTCACACAGTTTTCTTGGCTTTAGTTACTAGAAGCTTTTAGATATTTCTAGTGATCATGTACGCTTGTATTATACTTGAATGGAGGCTTGTTGAAGTCTTATGGGGAGATTCAGTGCTGTGATGATTTTTTTTTTTTTTAAATTGCAGCAAAGGCCTAAAGGGGTTTGAGTCCCACCCCTGTATATAGTCTTCAACCATAGTATGACTTAAATCCGCAACAAAGTTATGTTGGTCAAACTAGGGGTGAAATTTTGGCTCGCTCGAAGTGGTTGTTCCTGCAACTTATGCGGTTGCACTTCTATTTGAAGATGATAATGACTAGTTCCAGTTTCTTTAAAAGCATTTGCATGGTCGGGATAGTAAATTGTGATAAAACAACTCAGGCTATTGGATATTTTGATTCAACAGTAACTTGATACGTCCTTTTGATTGATAAATTATGAGGCTATTTGAACACGCTAGTAGGTACTGCCAGTATGTAGGCTAAGGAAGTCTGCTTTGAGCAGATTCTCTTTGTAGTGAAGTTGAAGAAGGAAATGTAAACATGTAATAGTACAACAACTAATAGTAGCAACAGATTCCGTTGATGGGATTTAGAGTATTTTAAATCCACGGGGGAGTTAAATTAGCTTACTTACCTGCTCAACTCCCACAAGACCCGCAATGTATATGTCCTTTGTGGGTAACAAGTATGTCAAATACTTGGTTAGGAGGGCCTAAATTCAACATTGATGTGGTCGTTGTTATTGGGCATGCATGGGTCGTGACGGGGCGTGCATGGGCAGTTATAGTTTGGCCAGTTAGGGGGTTGGTGTTATTTTTGTGTTATTTAATTTGAGTGGTTTAATTATGTTAGTTGTGTGTGTTAGTTGTGTATGTTAGTTGCTTAGGTTAGTAGGAGTAGTGGTGGTGGCAGTTTCCTCAAATGACTGGAAGTGGGGGGAACGTGGTCTTGGTTGTGTTTTGCTTGTACTTATTATGGTCGTTAGTTTAGAGGAAGGATATACAGAAAATTGTCCCAACTCTTCCCTCTTTCTTCTTCTATTCTCTTTTCCCCAATTCCTGTTTTTATCATTGGTATCAGAGCCAGGTTACGATGGATACTCGTAACAAGTCTAATGCCGAATTCCGGAATGAGTTCGGTGAAGCGTTGGCCAGGCACGAGTCCACCTTCGACCAAATCCATTCTACTTTACAAACGGTGTTAACAGAGTTGCAGAAATTGCAAGTTCCTCGCACCGACCTTAATCCTGACACCCGACCCGTTTAGCGGCGAAGTGGCTGATACGTCGGTTGTGTGCAAGGGTAAAGAGACCAGTCACGACAATCCAAAATTGTATTTTCCAAAATTCAGTGGTGAAGACCCTAACGGGTGGATTTATAAAGCGGAGCAATACTTCCAGTTTAGAGCTATTAGTCCGGAACAGCAGGTTCAATGAGCTTCTTTTCATTTGGAGGGTACGGCTTTGCAGTGACATCGATGGTATATGAAGTTTCGTGGACCGCAACGATGGAATGAATTTACCCGAGCAGTTCTAGCTCGATTTGGGCCAACCCGTCGGAAGCTCTCACCCGCCTCCGCCAAACAGCTTCAGTTGCAGCCTACCAGGAGGCCTTTAAACAACTATCTCAAAGGGTGGACGGCCTCCCCGAAGTGTTTCTTGTTGGGGTTTTTGTTGCAGGTCTTAAGGACGAAGTTCGGTTGGATGTCGAAGCTTAAACCAAGGTCGCGGCAGCGACAGGTCGCGGCTTAAGCGGCAAGGTCGGCGCGATGCGATAGGAGTTGCGCGGTTAGTCGAGGAACGGAATCGGCTCCAAAAGTGCTGCGGTTTACCCAGCGCACTGCTACTAGTAAAGCTGGCTTCTCGGCCCGGCCCGGGGATCATGGCGCGCCTCACCGGACGGCGTTACACTCCGGCGGCTACCTCGGCCGTGTTCCGTCATCTCTCTTCGCAGGAAGCTCGCGGCGACGAAGCGAAAGGACTATGCTATTATTGTGATGAGAAATTCATTCTTTGAACCTGCATTGTCTCGAAGCCCCAGGTTGTTTATGATTGAGGACACGGATGCACAGCCAGTGGGGTTGGAAGATGAGCAGTGGATGTGAGGCGGAATTAGAAGCCCGACCCGAAATCTCCTTCCGTGCGATAACGGGAGCCAATCATCCACGAACAGCTCCACGTGTTGGGTCGATTTGGCGGCCAGCAATGGGTCGCAATTTTGGTTGATGGGGGCGGTACCCGTAACTTCATTGATCGAGCCGTAGTTCGGAAGTTGGGGTTGCCCGATCCGCAAGGATAAACGGTTTAATGTTACCATTTGCTAATGGAGATCGAGTGGAATGTGTCGGGTTGTGCGAAGGGCTCCGACTTGACATTCGGGGGCCGTCGTCGGCTCTTAGCCGATTACTACGTATTGCACTGTCGCGGCTTGTCGCTTAGTCGCTTGGGGTTGATGGTTGCGGACGCTTGGGCCGGTTGAGGCATGTGCAGTGAGTTAACAATGTCATTTATGTTGGGAAATCGGAAATGCATTTTTCGGGGGCTAAAACCGACTTCTAGCGTGGAATTGGAACCCAAGAAATTCTGTGGAATGCAAGATAGGGCCTATCTCCTCCACATTAGTTTGACATGAAGTGATACAGTGATACCCCCAAGGCCCAGTGATCTCAGTCGATTGCTAGAAGAATTCTCATATGTATTCAAAGAGAACTCTCAGCTTCCACCTAGGAGGGGTCGCGAGCGTAACATTCAGCTATGACTACAATTTGATGCAGTAAGTGTGAGGCCGTATAGGTACCCCCATTATCACAAGTTGGAGATTGAAAAAATGGTGCGGGAGTTGCTGGACGCCGGGTTGATTCAACCAAGTCATAGCCCGTTTTCTTCCCCCTTGTTGTTAGTAAAAAAAGCGGATAGAAGTTGGCGGTTCTGTGTTGATTACCGGGCCTTAAACCAAATTACGGTAAAAGATAAGTATCCTATCCCGTTAATTGATGAACTGTTGGATGAAGCTGTATGGGGCGCAATTTTTTTCCAAGCTTGACTTAACGGCAAGGCTACCGTGAATAAGGGTGGGCGATGCGGACATTCGTAAGACCGCATTTCGCACGCATGATGGGCATTATGAATTTATGGTCATGCCTTTCGGACTCGCAACGCGCCGCGACATTCCGAGGTCTTATGAGCGATCTCTTCGGGACGCGCCTACGAAAGTTCATTTTGGTATTTTTTACGATACTTAATTTACTCTGTTAATTGGACTGATCACTTGGAGCACTTGCGTATTGTCTTTGATATTCTTCGTGCTAACAAATTTTATGTCAAAGAGAAGAAATGTCGGTTTGGCGTTTCACAGGTGGATTACTTGGGCCACATTATCTCCGCCGAAGGGGTCGCGGTGGATCAGAGAACGGTGCGGTCGGTCAAGTGAGTGGCTACTCCTACCGCTCGTAAGGCGGTCCGGGTTTTGGGGCTTGCCTATAATCGGAAGTTTATCCGTCACTTTGGTAGCATCGCGGCAGTTGAACCGACTTCTCAAGACGGTTTCCCGTTGGAGCAAGCGGCGCGGTAGGCCTTTGAACGACTTAAAGAGGCGGACCTCTCTCGCATTACGGCCCTTCCAGTTTTCCAACCGTTCGTGATTGAGTGTGGCCCAGTGCAAGGGAATCGGGGGTAGTCTTAACGCAAGGCGAAAGATCGGTGGCCTTTTTCGGTGAGGGTTGAAGGGATCGCGCACTAGAAGCTGTCCGCGTATGAGAAGGAAATGTTAGCAATCGTCGAGAGCTATCCGCAAATGGCGGCCGTACTTGGCTGGGCGGAAATTTATTGTGCGAACTGATCAACGCAGTCTTAAGTATCTAATGGAGCAGCGTATTACGACACCGGCTCAGGCTCGGTGGCTTCCGAAGTTGATGGGGTACACATATGAGATCGAGTATAAAAAGGGGGTCGAAAATCAGGCCGCGGATTCGGCTGTCTCCACAAGGGTGAGTTTCAATTTAGCTTCACTCATTTGCTCCACGCACCGAGTGGTGGCCTCGCACCTTCAGGCCGAAATGAGCACCGGCCCATTCTACAGGTTCGCTTAGGGGCACAATTCCAGCTGACGGGATGGCGTATGGTTGCAGTCGAGCGAAATTTTCTTGAGTCCTTCATCCGCCTTAATTCCGCAAATTGTGCGGTGCCACTCGTCTTCGGTGGGGGGCCATTTAGGGTTCCTTAAGACCATGAGTTGAATTCGCAATGACTTTGTTGTGGCCAGAAATATGAGGCGAATTTGTTAGGGAATTTTTGAGGCGATGTTCCATCTGCCAAAGGTTTAAGAATGATACCGTGAAGCCATTTGGGTTACTTCGGCCATTGCCCATTCCACCAAGGTTTGGACATATATTTCCATGGACTTCGTGGAGGGTTTACCCTCGTCTCGAGGTTCACCGTCATCGTGGTTGTGGTCGGCCGTCTATCAAAATACGGTCATTTCGTCCACTTTGAAGCACCCCTTCTCATACTTCTTGTGGCGAAAGTCATTCATCGCTAACATTGTTCGGTTACGTGGGTTTCCATCGACAATTGTAAGTGATCGGGATCGGGTTTTCATCGGCAATTTTGGAAGACATTATTTGAGTTACGGGGAGCCTTGACTTTGCATGAGTTCTAGCTACCATCACGAAACGGATGGCCGAACGGAGGTGGTTAACCGAACCTTGGAGCAGTATTTACGTTGTTTCGCCGGGGATCAACCTCGCAAATGGGTAGAGTGGCTTCCTTGGGCCGAGTATAGTTATAATACTTCGGTTCATTCAGCCACTAAAATGACACCGTTCGAGGAAATTTGTGTATGGGGTTCCACCGCCTCGACTCCTAGATTATGTACCGGGGTCTTCCAAGCTCCCAGCTATTGATGAGCATTTCAGGGATCGAACAACCATCCTGCGGGTGCTCCGCCAAAATCTCAGCATTGCCGGTCAGCGTATGAAGGCCTAGGCCGACCAAAGTCGAAGGGAACTCTCATTTTCGGTTGGGAATTTCGTTTACTTGAAACTTCAGCCTTATCGGCAGTCTTCGGTGGCTTTCCGGTCATCCATGAAGCTGGCACCGCGGTTCTATGGACCTTATCGAATTAAGGAACGTATTGGCCCAGTTGCGTACCGATTGGAGCTACCCTCCTCCTCTCAAATTCATGACGTTGTCCATGTAAGTCTCTTGCGCAAACATTTGGGGGCAGTTCATACTATGGTTCCTGGTCCACTTCCTACCACTTCGGTCGACAATGTGTTGCTGCCTCAACCCGAAGCCGTGCTGGACCGTCGCGTAATTCGCAAGGGCACCTACCGGCCTACTCGTTCCGAGGTTCTCATCAAATGGAAGGGAGCATTGGACGAGGATGCAACTTGGGAGAACGAACGACGTTTCTTGAAGGCTTACCCTGACTTCATCCTTGCGGCCAAGGATGGTTTAAGGGGGGCAAAATAATGTGGTCGTTGTTATTGGGCATGCATGGGTCGTGACGGGGCGTGCATGGGCAGTTATAGTTTGGCCAGTTAGGGGGTTGGTGTTATTTTTGTGTTATTTAATTTGAGTGGTTTAATTATGTTAGTTGTGTGTGTTAGTTGTGTATGTTAGTTGCTTAGGTTAGTAGGAGTAGTGGTGGTGGCAGTTTCCTCAAATGACTGGAAGTGGGGGGAACGTGGTCTTGGTTGTGTTTTGCTTGTATTTATTATGGTCGTTAGTTTAGAGGAAGGATATACAGAAAATTGTCCCAACTCTTCCCTCTTTCTTCTTCTATTCCCTTTTCCCCAATTCCTGTTTTTATCAAACATTTAATCATATCACAATGAACTAAAATGTTGGTGGACATTTATGAGTAATTATCTTATGAAAGTCTACCATCAAGAACTAAAACTGCTTTAGATTGTGAATACAAGGCAGACTGCATGGAAATTCAAAGGCTTATCCCGCAATGGTATATGTCCTTTGTGGGTAACAAGTATGTCAAATACTTGGTTGGGAGGGTCTAAATCAACATTTAATCATATCATAATGAACTAAAATGTTGGTGGACATTTATGAGTAATTATCTTATGAAACCATCAAGAACTAAAACTGCTTTAGATAGTGAATACAAGGCAGACTGCATGGAATTTCAAAAGCTTATGAATGAATTTGTCCTCACAAAAAGCTATAGAATACAGATATGTTCATATTTCAAATACAGTGATTCAATTAACAGTATTTAAGCATAATCAAGATGAATTTGTGGATGCTCAATTAGCTTCGGTCCCTTCACATATACCAGTTACTATCTGTGGCATTAATTTTAGCCTGATCCTAGTGTTGAAGTCGTAACTTCCTGTAACCTGTAATTGAGGGGCAATAATGCGAAGCAAAAAATTAAATCTTCCTTTTGAAATTCACCAATATTAGTCTGTACATTTAGACACTCGCCATCATAAAGTGACATGAAAAGAATAGTCCTTGATACTCTCTCTTACAGATTGAGGATATACAATTACCGGAAAGGAAATGCTTTAGCCATACTGAAGTATCATCATGCCACGGTATGTAGTTAATTGTAATTTGGTCATCATAAAGTTGGGATATTGGATTTTCAGTTCACCCCCCCCCCCCTCTCTCTTGGATACAATGTGGAAACTTTTTTTGCCCCGTTGCTTTTCTCACATGAATGTGGTTTATATTTGCAGTGCAATTCAGTTTCATTCTCAGCAGATAATAGACTAATGGCATCTTCATCCAGAAGACACCACTGTGGCACTATGGGAGCTGTATCCTCCCAAACTCCCTTTTGAGTCTGTCGATTAATATTGATACTAGCACAGCTTCAACTTACTTCAGCATTATTAGGTATGTTTCACCACACCATAAATTTTGATGTGCTGTAGATGTTATTTGCTTCATCCTGCATGCATTCCTCGGTGTCTCTTGATTCTATTTGCGCTTTGTTTGGGTTGGACCTTCTTACACATTATCAGATCCAGTTTGAAGTAGTTTCTTTAACTGACTTGGAAGAGGTCCTATTGCATTCCTGAGCTCTCTCTAATCTCTATCACACCTACCCTTCCTTTACGTGAGGCTTCGTAAGTCATAAGTATCTACTTTATATGGTTGAATTTCATATGAAGCAAGCATCATAAAAGTAGCAAGTATAGTACTTAAGGCCCCGTTTGTTTCACCGTAAAACATTTTCCGGAAAATGTTTTCCGTAAAATAACTCGTTTTCCGTTGTTTGGTTGTTTTCCGGAAAACCGTAAAACATTTTCCGTTGTTTGGTTGTTTTCCGGAAAATGTTTTCCGTAAAATAACTCGTTTTCCGGTGTTTGGTTGTTTTCCGGAAAATGTTTTTCGTAAAATAACTCGTTTCCGATGTTTGGTTGTTTTCCGAAAAATGGAGAAAACGTTTTCCGGAAAACATTTTACGCCCTTCCTAAGTAAAATGACTTACTGACCTTGTCCTAAGTAAAACATTTTCCGAAAAATGGTGACCTTCATGTACAACTCATATTTCACAAGGTACAACATTCTACTTCCTCATTCTAATAATAATAATAATAAATAATAATAAAAAAATAATAAAAAAAAATAATAATAATAATAAAATAATAATAATAATAATAATAATAATAATAATAATAATAATAATAATAATAATAATAATAATAATAATAATAATAAGTAAAACATTTTCCTAAGTAAAACATTTTACACCGTGAAACATTTTACGCCCTTCCTAAGTAAAACATTTTACAGGAAAACATTTTCTGGAAAACGTTTTCTGGAAAACGTTTTCCGGAAAATGTTTTACGTCGAAACAAACGGAGCCGTGGAAGATGTTGGTGTCAGACCCATTTTCAAAGTAGTTTCTTAAACTGACATGAAAGAGGTCCAATAGTTTTAACTTGCAATCCTGGGATCTCTTTAATCTCTATCATATTCATATTCTCTCATAGTTTTCTCGACCTACTCCCTCTAGCACACCTACCCTTCCTTTACATCAGAGGCAGGGCTGGGTAATGGGTAAGGGGGCAATTGCCCCCTTTAAATTAAGAAAAATGCCTTTTTACTAGTGTAATTATTTTGAAATTTGGGGGTATTTGTGCAAAATATTGAAGACTCCACTCCCCTTGCGGGAAGGAAAAAATGCGCTAAATAAATTTATTTATTTTTTGCCCCCACACCCCCACCCCTTTCAAAAAAAAAAAAAAAAAAAAAAAAAAGAAATCTGGCTCCGCCATTGCTTTACTTAATACTCCGTAAGTATTTACTATATATAGTTGAATCTTATATGAAGTAAGAATCATAAAAGTAGTATATAACTTGAACAGAAGATGAAACAAAAATGAAACAGACTGTGAGATTTTACAGACTCGTGCTTGATTTAAACATTAATCCAAGATCAGTAATAAGTATACTTAAACTGAAAGATTTCCAAAACAAGACTTTTAACTTTATTATCCTTGTCATTTTCCGTCTTCAGCAGAGTTACGTTTTGCTGCTGCAAAATCAGATTTTGCCTTTGAATATATTCTTTCTTGCAGTGTTAGTTGAAAACTTCTATGAAAGGAAGAGAGAAATTTAAGAGCAAGTTGAAGGTGAGTCAATTTTCACATTGCTGTTGTTTTAAAGCTAACATGACTAGACTAGTGCTAGACTTGTGCAAAACAAAACCAAACATGTCTTTTTAGATTGTGAAGGGGACTTTTGTTTTAAGACTCTCTCTCTCTCACACACACACACACACACAGAGAGAGAGAGAGAGAGAGAGAGAGAGAGAGAGTTAATTGCCTCAAAGGTACCTTCACATGCATCTTCAACTCATTTGTCATTATATTATAAGTTAGTTATGGTCAATTTATTTCATAGCTGGTTGATGTTAACCCAACACCAATGTCTTTATCCTCTTCCTCTACAACCACTTGACTAATGATAATCTCATATTTGTTTGCATTTGGGAGTCAACTCCAGGAAGCCAAATCAACACATTTTTATTTACGCGTATACACAAGTATGTGAACAAATTCTCTCGAACCCTAATAGACGATGTACGTATCCATATTTGTATACAAATGGGCATTTGTACGTGTACACTATTCTTGGCCGGAAATAAGACCTGATGTGAAAGTCGTAAATTATCGTTCTCGTATTATCTGTCATTCAGTCTGTTTATTCAAGAATGGATGGTGAAGGTTCTGTTGGTGTTGTGGTCCTGAAAGAAATGAAATGGGGAGAAGCAACAAATTAATAGAGTTGGCATGCTAGTCCCCAAAGTAGGAACTTCAGTCCCCAGCTTATTTATTAGTTACACTTATTTGTTCATATTTAGATAAATTGCGACATTTTGCTAAAAGCTCGTTTCAAAACGGGCACGTCTTTCTGATCTAAAATTACACCTGAGCAACCCAATTATTCAATGAATAGAAAGAAACCAGAAATTATCAACATGATTTTAGAAAAGGTCAATTTTTTGGCGGACGAATTAATTCATTACTAGATGTTTAACACAAACTCAAGCTTGTCTTGGTTGCAAACGTAGATTCAAACGCTTAATTGCCAGGTTTTTGGTAAATATTGAACGCCTTGGCAAAAAAAAGCTGAAACCTTCATTATATGTCAAAAGCAAAGCATTTTTTTTAACAGGAAAATCAAAGCGATTTATTGAGTCAAACTTAAGAAGATTTTGGGAAGAAATTAGCAAAATGTGATCTACATTGCTGAACAAGTCAATTATTGATGACGGATGTGCGAATATAAACTCTGATACTCTAGTTATCAGACCTATAGTGTCAACACCCCACACCCTGCAGGAACTATTATTTATTTTAAATGTTGACAAGTAAAATGCGACATTTATTTTGAAGAAGTACACCGTATATACTTCATTCCAAAATGAATGTCTATTTTTCGTAAAATCCCGACCCAAAATGAATGCATCTTTTCTATGAAACCGTCTCTAAATGATTTATACCAAATTTATTGTCACTATATATTATGTACTTGTAAAACTAAAAATTTGAAAGTGGATATGAAAAAAATTATGCATTTTTAAAATTAAATTCTATAATAAGTAATCATTTTCAAAATGTTTTTAAAGTTTAGTCATTTTTATATATATAGATATTTTGGGACAAATGGAATAGTTTACAAACCATCTCTAAATGGAATAGTTTACAATTTTTAAGCAAGAATGAATGTTGTGTATTAATGGTAGCTAACATTATATTATAATTATATATACACCTATAAGGTTTGCACGTTTGATCAGCTTAATTTGTCAACATTTGGCCCCATAATAATTAATGATATAACATGTAACCAAATAACCCCTCCAAGCCAGGCGCAAATTCAGGATTTTAAAATTGCGTGAGCTTGATATTTAAAAAATATTGTAAACAATAATAATAGAGAAAAATAACTTCATATATATATAAAAAAGTTACATATAGTGGGTGACTTGGATAATTTTTTTTTATTTTTAATTTTTTTGAGGTGGGCTCAAAAAATGCTAGATCCGCCCCTGCTCCAATCATTTCCAACATTATAAATACAAAATAATTTTATACAAAAACAAGTGTTATATACTATATAATATTAAAAATATTAATGATTAATCATCAAGAATATTATTAGTTTTTTAGATTTTTTTAGAATTTAAACTTTTATAAATACTTGATCAATGTTCAATAAAATTGTCTATAAATTAAAATATTATTTTTAGGAGAGAGAGAGAGAGAGAGAGAGAGAGAGAGAGAGAGTATAATATGGCAATGCTTTTGATGTGTTAATGGATGGAGAAGAGAGAATATTTATAGATACCCCTTGTTTGAAGCAAGTAAAATGGAAGGCTTTTATTTTGTGATGACTTGGTGAACAAAACTAGTAAGTCTAAAGGTAAAAATAATACAAAGAGGGAAGCTCTTTGTATTATTGGTAAGTAAGTATTATATTCTGTAATAGATTTCATAAAATATTGAAATAGACAAGAAATATATTTGTAATATGATAATAATTTTTTTTTGTAATATAAAAACAATTTTCTTAAATAATATCGAACTTTTCTAAAAAGAAAGAGTTGATCTTATAAAAAATGCATTTTTTTAAGTTTAAGGAAAAATTATTTTTACACCTGTACTTAATAATACATGCACCGACACTTTTCACACCGACATTTTTTTATACTAACACGACACTATGTTACTACGCATCGACACTTTTTATACTGTCACTTAATATACATGCACTGACACTTTTCACACTGACATTCTTTTACACTAACACTGACACTTTGTTACACATGCACTAACACTTTTTTACACTGGCACTTAATATACATGCACTTGGCTAGTCTTTACTGCGCGCTACACTAACACCGACACTTTTTATATTGAAACTTTGTTACACATGCATCGATACTTTGTTAATCGACACTCCGCACTAAGAAACAAAAACACTTTTTTTCTAAGCTTAAAGAAAAGGCGTTTTTTTTTTTTTTTTTTTTTTTTTTTTTTTTTTTTTTAGGATTTTGACAAAAAGAAAAGGTAAAAATAAAATGAAAGATATAGTATAGACATAGAAGAAGAATCATAGGGTAGCCTCCACATGAATAAAGCCAGCTAGACTTAGCCCTTTCCCTTTTTCATTTCAGTGCTTAGTTTCTACGTAAAAACAAGCAAGGAAGTTGATCCTTACATGTTTATTTAGAATTATTCCACATGACAAATAATAATCTCTGGTCCAGCAGAATATTAAATTAAGTAGGAATTTAGATTTAAATTTACATTTTCATTTTATTTAAATACAAATAATGTAGCAGCTGGTGATGATAATGTTTAGCCAGAATCGGCAATCAAGAAAACTACCAACATCTCATTTTCATTAATTATATGATACTCCTCCGTCCCGTCCCAGAGAGTCCTAATTTCTTTCTTGGTACGTCTCATATTATATTTAAAGAGTATTATTTTGCTTTATCCCAAAATAAAAAATAACGAATAGTATTTTGAACATTTATATTTTTTCTTTTGGTAAAATTACAAAAAAAAAAAAAAAACAAAAAAAAAAAAAAAAAACACAATACTTGCTAATCTACTCTTTACCCATTTGAATAATCAATAGTATTTTGAATGATTATATCATCAACCCACTTTACTCTTTACTTAATATTTTCTTGATAAACGTGTGAACTTTTGATAAGACTCTTTTGATTTTGATCCGAAACAGATGTAGTATATAGGATCGAGTACTAAATTACTCGGTCCATCTCATATAAATATTACACTTTCTTTTTTATCATTCTTTTTTATCGGTCTACAAATAAATATTGCATTTCTATATTAAAAAAAAAAGTCTTATGCAATCTTATCATTATAAATGCAATTTAATTTACAAACAAGTAAAGTACACTCACCATAATTTATAATAAATGTCGCATTTTACCTATCAACTTTTGTAAGTAATACTAGCACTCTTTAGCCCGTGTATGCAGGTTGGTCAAGTTAAAAAATAAATAAATATAAAGATGAACAACATTAAAATTTTCCTATTATCTTGAAATTGATCAAAATATAAATGTAATCTACTGCTTGGAGACCCCATGAACATCAAGATTGACTATCAAAATAATTAAACTTAAAAACATTAAAAAAAAAACATAGTAAAAGAATAGATTTAGAATTGAATACAAATGGAAAGCGTTCTATACCTTAATTATTTCAAAGAAAATCAATGTTAAATTATTAAGAAAATAATTTTTTTTTAAAAAATGAAAAGTCAGTCTTTTGGTTCGAGCTTCACGACTGTAACGGGCATGAAAACTTCATCTTCAAACGTATTTGCTTCAACTGCATTTGCTTCAACCGCAATTGCTTCAACCGCATTGGCAAACTCCTCTTGTGTATGTACACAAAAAAAATATGAAACACATTTATATAACTAAGCTTAATGTATTTAATTCAATCATATAAGAAAGCATACCACGGCGTTAACATAATCTGGATTTTTCCAAATATCATCGTACGCATTAGCTTCAACCGTAGCATCAACTACATCTTCAACAACTTCATCAACTGCATTTCTGGTCACCTATTTCAAACATGGATTGAATAAAAAATTTTAAAATAAAAATTATATAGGCATTATAACAGAGTCAAGCATGCATTACAATTTACCATGGAACATGATATATACACAAATACTAATTGTTTCGTAGCAATAATTTATATTTGTAGGTTACAAAATGATAAAATATGTGACTATCAGAAATTAAATTTTTAGGAATCATACCTAATATATAAGGCTTAAAGAAGAACTTCAGGATAAACAATATTTGTAGTGTCTGTGTCATCTTTTGAGGGCAAGAGGATCACTATCCTATTGAAAGTAGTACATCGAGAAAAAGCAACGTATAGTTGACCATGAGTGAAAATCGGCTTCCGAAGATCAATGCCCACAAACTTAACTGATTGATCTTGTGATTTATTTATTGTCATTGCAAAGGACAATTTAATCGAAAATTGGCGTCTTGTAATAGGAATAGCAAGTCCAGAAGCTGAGGGTGTAAGAGAAATTCTTGGTATAAATACCAGATTGCCTGCTTTATCTCCAGTTAGAATTTCAGTCTCAATAATACGTCGCCCACATCGAACTACTCTTAATCTTGTTCCGTTGCAAAGGCCATCCCTTGGTGCAAGATTTCTCATCAAAATAACTGGGCAACCAACTTTCAACTGAAAGTCTGAAGGGGAAAGACCAGGAGGATTCAATGTGTTCAATTATTCTATTGGGTATCAATTAGCCACAATCGGATCACTTGTATCATCATCCGCATATTTATCTGCCGATAGATAATTTTTTATAGTACCGGGAAATATTTCTAATGCTTTAAGATTTATAAAATTGACATCATCATTACGTGGGGAGAGAATCGTTCGGTCGGTTAAGAATCGAGTAGTAGAAGTCCTCGGTATATGCAATTCTGGATAAACTTCTCTTATTAGTTCTTCGACGTCTTTACACTTACGAATGATAGTCGGGAGTTCGATTGTCTCATTTGGATTGGTTCCCACCTGTTATTGAAATTTATAAAATTAATTACGAATGATTATTTAAGAAAGATTTATTTTAAATGTGTGAATATTACCTCGTTCAAATATGTTGCAAACTGAATATTCACTAAATCATTTCGATCAAGCCGCATGTTCTTTGATAGAGTCAACACGTGTATGTCTTTCCAAATTGATGATTTTTGAAGAGTCGACCCCACAATTTGCTCACGATATCCTTTAGGTACAACAGGCAACGTTTGACGAAAATCACCACCAAAAACAACAGTAATTCCACCAAAAGGGCTATTATTATCCCGAACATCTCGAAGGCTGCGATCGACGGCCTCAACGCAATAGCAATGTTGCATAGGAACCTCATCCCATATTATTAATTTTGTCTCTCTAAAGAGTTTGGCATGAATTGACTGTTTCGTGAATGAACACAACGTATCTTTTAATACATTCAATGGTATGCAAAAAGTAGAATGTGCGCTTCTACCGCCAACCAACAATAACGATGCGATTCCTGATGATGCAACACAAATCACAATATCGCCCTACAATCGACACATTCCTGCAATTGTGTTATACAAAAAATGTTTTTCCCGTTCATGCACCCCCATTTAAGAAAAAGATCTTCCCTTGATTTTGACTCACCGATGACATCACAACATCGTAAGATTGTCGTTGACCAGAATTCAAGCGAGACACATTATCTTTCGTACCGGTAGTGCGATCATCATTTTGAAGTTGTCTATGCTCCCTCAATAGTCTGTTCTCGCCCCTCATTTGGGTCCAATTTTGAAGTGGGAGGGGCATTGGCGGAAAATCTTGTAAACATTTCCCTGATTCTTGCAATATTTCATTCAAGAGATGCAAACCGTAATCTACTATTTCATTATCATTAGGATTTGGAATTTCATATTGTGTGCGCAGTTTGTGAGGAAGGTCATCACATATATTCATTGCAAACTTATTCCACAACTCATCGGGACGTAATGGAGAACATTGTGTTAGAATAAGTGCAAATAGTCGTCTCAATTGGTATCCAGTTTTCATAACTGATGCTTCTTCCAAACATTGCTTCCATTCTTCGTCATCTTCCAGAAGACCTCGAGCAACATATTCATCTTTAAACGTACTATATCGAACACCATTGTATGTGCGTAAATTTTCCCAAGATGTTGGCCCTTTAACAGTAATTAATAAGAGGCGAAGGTAAAACCTCTCGCCACTTAAGGGACTTGCAAAATATATTCTACCGATTGCCGTGCTTGAATGATTTTGACTTCTTCGTTTCCAATATTTTCCCTGCCAAGTATAATGCATTGGTATTTGTTGATAAGTTAAATCTTGAGCCATTATGTCGGAAGCACAACAATTAAAAAAAGCCATTAATTTTGTAACTTTTCCTTCAGCTTGTTGAACTATCTCATCTCGTGAAAATCTTGAATCAAATGAAACATTATGCTCTCCTGGTAGATGGAGATCTAATCGAACAACATTAGGAACTTCAGAATGTAAAGTGTAGCCAAATAACCGCCATGCAGCTTCCGATGGACCAATGTACCTCGGATCGAGATATTGTTTAATCTCATCGCCTCTCCCTAAAACCATTGCTGTTCGATCATGACCTTTGTATATATATTTATGAATGTACTTTACACATGTCAATCCAACACATACCTCCACATAAATATGAAAGTTAAACATCTCAGAGAGATAAGGATTGTAAGGTAAAATGTCTCGATTATCAACCTCTTTCCCTCGCACATCGACTACAACTCCATTATCGCGACGACGATAGATTGAATAACCGTCATTATCAATAGAAGTTGTTTCGGCCCAGGATTTTGGATATTTTTTCTTACAAAAACCTTTCTTCATACATTGTGCGCTTGAGTTTCTTGTGCCACATGGTCCATGTATCATGCATCTCGTAATTGTGTCAAAAAGTGCGGGCTTACTCTCTCGATCCGGTAACTCAGCACATACTACTCGATCTACTTGTTCTGGTGTTCTGATCTTATCTGGTTCGGCAAGAAAAAACAACGCGTGCATATGAGGCAATCCTCTTTTCTGAAACTCTATTGTGAAAACATATGCTTCTATTTTTCCAAACACCCTTTTATTTTTTACAATTTTCATCAATTCTCTTCTCTTCAACTCAAAAACTCGAGCAACTAAATCTGGACGATCAGCTGCAGTTTGATTCGGTAGCAGAGCATCTCTAATTTCTGGCCATGCTGGGTTGGCAGTCATGGTTAAAAATATATCTGGATGCTTGTATGCACGTGTAATAGCCATAGAATCTTGAAAAATTTCATACATTTGTCTTGGCCCCCCAATAAAAGAAGATGGGAGGATAAATCTTCTTCCAATTTGATCAGGGATTGGACCTTCTTCATCAAAGATTTCTTGGAGATCTCTATACCGATCAGAATGAATAAAGAACTCTTGATTTTCTCTGATATAAGTAAGTCGATTTTGCTCTGTTGCAGCCCAAGCATCTACCAAAAATTCCTGAAATAGTTTCCGGCCTCTCAAAATTGTTGAATACTCGCTTGTTCGTTCGAATAAATGATAGATATAATAATTCATGATTGTGAGATGATTTCTCTGTTTAGTACTGGGAGCATTTCTATCCACATCCCAAAGAGTCATGGTCGGTTCCCATCCTAGCTCGCCAAATGGAAACAATAGCACGTAATGTAACGGTGCGTAAGCCGGATGAGATTCACTTATATGCATTAAACCTTGGGTTCCTTTATAGTGCAGAATTATATCTTTGGATCTCCTTGCCTCAATACCATCACCAGGCACGATAACGGCAATCTCATCTACAATGGGTGCATTATACCTGCGTTGATCTCTTCTTGGATCATAGTGCAAATACGCAGGTAAATTTTGGTCATCCTGATTTTGATTTTGTTGTTGTAATACTTCGTATGCTTGACGAAAGAGATGTACAAATGGATTGTTTCGTAACAAACATTCTTGGATGTTGCCTAAGAGATCTCGATCTAACATTGGATTTCGACGTTGACGACTGTCCAATGCTCTCGTGGGATCATAGATGTAAAGTTGGGCATATACCGGCTCTGCTCCCTGTTGTGGCAATAATGCACCCGTTCGATGTCGCAACTCACCGTGTATGGTGAAACTATAAGGACCCCGACTAAGGAGTACACGATCGTCCATTTCACATCCAAGAATCGTAAAAGCATTTGCAGAATTATATTGTCGAATATCATGAAAAAACGACGTCGAGCTATCGTCATTACCATCATATAATGACCTAAACAGGGTAGGAGGTTCACGAAGTCGGGGAAGCTTAACTTGTCCTTCCAAGCAACATGTTCCAAATTTGGGACTATTTGGAGAAGAACGAACCAATTTCTCATCAATCCAATGCAATGCATCACAATGTTCACACACGATTTTCATTCTACCAAGGGAATGCCGACTTTGGGTGAAAATTTGTTGACTTATATCATGGTCTTCTTGTAACGACCCCAACTTTTCATTAATAAACATAATTTCGTTAATAATTAAAATTCCCAAATCAAGATACTTTAACGGCTAGTACATCTAACCATAATTCAAATGCGAAAAATAACTGTCTTTAAACCTTAACGGCTAGTCCGTCTAACCATAATTTAAATGCGGAAAATAACTGTCTTTAAACCTTAACGGCTAGTACAACCCACTAGCTCGCTAAGTACGAAATGGTAAATGCTAACCCTAACCCTGATTCCAGCCGCCATCCCTGCGACCGATCAACTTCTCTTACCGCTTACCTGGGAGAAAAATTAGAAAAAAGGGTGAGCGAACAATGCTCAGCAAGTTCATACGGAATTCTCTCCGGGTACTAAGGAGAGATGACCGAAAGAACGAAACCAATCAATTATACTTCAACGAAAGGCTATCAACAATAATTTTAACTGTACACATTCAAAATACAGTATCATACTTAAAGAGAACATGACCCTATCACAAGTTCGTCAATTCCATAGTTTCAAACACCTTTTCAGGGTGTCACACCTTTTCAGGGTGTTAAGAGAATAAGAGACCTTCCACCTTTTCAGGGTGCTCCCTTATTATGATATATCATGATATTCAAACTACTTCATCAAGTAGCAATTTAAAAGTCTAAGTTCTTTTCAATCGAACTAGACTATCTTAATTAGTCCTTTTCAATCAGACTAATCTAACCGCACCTGTTTCAATTAGATACAGTTATAGTTCACATAATATTCCAAGTACAAGAATACATAAAGCAATTTCAATTCACTTGGATACCCATTGAACAACATACATCAAGGGTAAGATAATCAAAAGACGTTATATCAACATCGGAGTTCAAATGCTACCGGCCACTAGTAGCTACTCTTGAAACAATTTATGAGGAAACCTACATTAAAGGATGAATCTCAAATATACTTAAGGAACGTAATCCCTTACCTTAGCTTACTTGCTCTTTCTTCGATAGTCCTCTTGCACAATCTACAATCATGTGGAGAGAAACTCAACTTAGGTACAAGTAATCTCTCCCTACTTAGTACCTTTAATCCTTTTCGATAAATTTATGAGTTATTCTACTTAACTCCTTTTAAAGATTTACTCTTTTACCCTTTTAGGTTTCCCAAAATACCCTTAGGGTTTCTAAGATTTATTCACAATTATCACTTCCAATACTACAATTATACGTACCAATTTACTATTCACAGCATATGTATTTTACTATTTACAGATTACTATTTCCAGTTTACTATTCACAGCTTTATACACACATTAAAACTCACACTAACACACACCAAACACACACGCACTACAGCACACTTCAGCACACACACACTTCAGCACACACAAACACCCACTACACGCACATACACACACGTAAACACACACACTAATATGCATACATATTCTTTCTACTTTTTTTTTTACTCTAACATACAATCCTTAATTTATCAACAAGGATTAAACATGCCAAAACTGTAACTTAGGTCATTTAGAGATAGGTTCTAATATTAATCAATAACCAATAATCATGCTTGATTTACATTAAAACCTATACTCATATTATCTCTCAAACCCCAATCTCCATTCCTTGATTTCTAGGGTGCTAAGGTTTCTACAATTACCCCCAATGGAAATACAATGAAGGGAGAGGATTGAAAATTACCTTGGTTCAACCTTGGTTCTTCTTTCTTCCTTCTTCTTCTTCTCCCTTGGCCGCTCCTCTCTTTCTCTCTCTCGGTTCTTCTCCCTGCCGCCTCTCTCTCTATTCCTACTTAGTGCTAAGAATAAACTGCCATGACCCTCTCTTTCTTTTTATAACCCCAAGCGGCTCCTTCATTCCCTCCTTGCCATTACACCAATTGAAGAGGCTCCTAAATGTTTTCATCAGTTACTCCCACTAAAAAGCCTAGATTTAATAGAGGTATTTACTTGGGTTTATAATTTTCTAATCCAAATAATTAATTTACATAACCAACCTAATTAATTAAGGGAAATCATATTTTAAATAAATAAAGAGTATAAATTTTTAGGGTTGTTACATTCTTACCCCCTTAAAAGGGTTTGGTCCACCAAATCAAACGCACTCATTCCGAAAACAGGGTGGGATACGACTCTCGCATCTCGCTCTCGAGCTCCCACGTCGCTTCTCTTTCTGAGTGGTTGCTCCATTGCACTTTCACGTACGAAATTATCAGCTTTCTCAAATTCTGATCTTTCCGATCCACAATTTTCACAGGTTGCTCATCGTAACTCAGATCGGCACGGAATCTGAGCTGTCTATACTCAATCACATGGCTCGGGTTGGAGATGTACTTCCTTAACATCGAGACATGAAACACATTGTGTACTCCCGCAATTACAGGTGGTAGGGCCAACTTATAGGCTACCAGCCCAACTCGCTCCAAAATTTCAAATGGTCCTACGTACCTCGGGCTTAACTTCCCGCGAATTCCGAACCTCATGACCCCCTTGGTTGGCGAAATCTTCAAGAATATGTGATCCCCCAACTGAAATTCCAAATCTCGCCGTCGGCGATCTGCATACGACTTCTGTCGACTCTGTGCTGTTAATAACCATTTTCTGATCTGTTGCACTTTATCTGCGGTTACCTGAACAATCTCTGGTCCCGTCAATTTTCTCTCACCCACTTCATCCCAACATGCAGGTGACCTACACTTCCGTCCATACAATGCTTCGTACGGTGCCATACCGATACTTGCGTGAAAACTATTGTTGTAAGCGAATTCTACTAACGTCAGGTGTTCGTCCCAAGTCCCTTGCCAGTCCAATGATGTGGCTCTTAGCATATCCTCCAGAGTCTGAATAGTTCTTTCCGATTGTCCATTCGTCTGCGGATGAAATGCTGTACTCATAGTTAGTTCGGTACCTAATGCCTGCTGTAGACTCTTCCAGAACTTTGATGTGAATCTAGCATCTCGGTCGGACACTATCGACACAGGTATCCCATGCAATCTTACAATCTCGTCAACATATAATTTTGCTAACTTCTCCAATGAGTCTGTCACCTTAATTGCCAAAAAGTGAGCCGACTTCGTAAGTCTGTCCACTATAACCCAAATTGCGTTGTGACCCTTCAGCGTCCTTGGTAAATCTACTACCAAATCCATAGATATATTCTCCCATTTCCATTCCGGTATTGGTAACGACTGTAGTAACCCTGCCGGTTTCTGATGTTCACTCTTTACTTGCTGACATACCAAACATCTTGAAACAAATTCTGCCACATCTCCCTTCATGTTGTTCCACCAAAAAGATTCTCTTAAATTCCTATACATCTTTGTACTCCCGAGATGTACGAAAAACCTCGAACAATGAGCTTCCTTCAAAATCTCCCTTTTTATATCTTCATTACCTGGCACCCAAATTCTTGATTGGTACCTCAAAATTCCATCATCTCCCATACGAAAATTTGTTGCCTTCCCTTTAGCCATATTTTCCCGTACCTTTTCAGCCTCACCATCGGTCCCTTGTGATTCCTTGATTCGGTCCAAAAGTGTAGGCTGAACACTCATCTGAGCCAAGTATCCCCTAACTATTACCTCCAGCCCAGAAATTTCAATATTATTCCACGTACTTACCCCCTTAGAAATCAACACCGCCAGTGTTCCACGGTTCTTCCTACTCAAAGCATCTGCCACCTTATTGGCCTTTCCGGGGTGATACAAAATCGTACAATCATAATCCTTAAGTAATTCTAGCCATCTCCTTTGCCTCATATTCAATTCTTTCTGAGTGAAGATATACTTAAGACTCTTATGATCCGTATAAATCTGACAACTTACCCCATACAAATAATGTCTCCAAATTTTCAATGCAAAAACTACGGCTGCTAACTCCAAATCATGGGTGGGATAATTCTTCTCATGGTTCTTCAGTTGTCTTGACGCATAGGCTATAACCTTATCATTCTGCATTAATACACAACCCAAACCTTTCAATGAAGCATCACTATAAATCACAAATCCGTCTGATCCTGATGGTATTGTAAGAACTGGTGCGGACACCAAACGCCTCTTCAGCTCTTGAAAATTCTTTTCACATTCTTCCGACCAAACGAACTTCGCTCCCTTCTACGTTAACTTCGTTAATGGTCCTGATAACTTCGAAAATCCTTCCACAAATCTCCTATAGTATCCCCAAGAAACTTCTAATCTCGCTGACAGTAGTTGGTCTCTCCCAATTCACTATAGCTTCTATCTTTGCCGGATCTACTGCAATCCCATCTTTTGATACCACATGCCCTAATAATGCTACTTCCTCCAACCAAAATTCACACTTCTTAAATTTCGCATACAACTTCTGTTCCCTTAATATTTGCAGTACCAACCTTAAATGCTCTTCATGTTCTTCCTTGGTCTTAGAATAAACCAGAATATCATCTATAAATACAATTACACACTTATCCAAAAATTCCTGAAATACCCTGTTCATTAGTTCCATAAATACTGCTGGGGCGTTTGTCAATCCAAATGGCATAACCAAAAACTCATAGTGACCATACCTTGTCCTAAAGGCCGTCTTCGCAACATCCTCCTTTTTCACTCTCAACTGGTGATATCCTGACCTCAAATCTATTTTTGAGAAGTAACACGCTCCCCGAAGTTGGTCAAACAAATCATCAATCCTCGATAACGGATACTGATTTCTCACCGTCACTTTATTTAGTTCTCGATAGTCGATACACATCCTCATCGATCCATCCTTCTTCTTCACAAACAACACTGGCGCACCCCATGGCGAAACACTCGGCCTAATCAGACCTTTATCCAATAATTCCTGCAATTGTTCCTTCAATTCTTTAAGTTCAGCCGGCGCCATTCTGTATGGTGCTTTGGATATCGGTGCGGTTTCTGGTACTAAGTCTATAGAAAACTCCACCTCCCTTTCTGGTGGTATTCCCGGCAAATCTTCTGGAAAAACATCCTTGAAATCTCTGACCACCGAAAGAGCTTCTATACTCACTTCGTTCTTGTCCGTCTCGCCAATATAGGCCAAGAACCCTGCACATCCCTTTCTTAACATTTTTTGAGCCTTCATTACCGAAATAAGACCCGATCGACTTCTCGACTTCGATCCTTGGAAGCTAAACTCTTCTCCAGATGGTAACTTGAATTGCACCTCCTTCTTAAAGCAATCTACTTTAGCATGGTAAGCAACTAACCAATCCATTCCCAGGATCATGTCAAATTCGTTCATTTCTAACTCAATAAGATCCACCTCAAGTTCTCTGTATCCTATTCCCAGAGGACACATCTTATAACCCGCTGAGATAGGGATTGAATCTCTAGTCGGGGTATCTATTACCAAAGGTATTTCTAATGCCTCGGGTTTCAAGTTCAATTTCTTAGCTAGACGAGTACTAATGACAGAATGTGTAGCGCCAGTGTCTATCAACGCATAAACGCTACGAGAATAAATTTGAAGCGTACCTGCCACAAGATCATTGGTGGCCCTCGCATCCCTGGCAGTCATGGTAAACACTCTTCCACGACCTCCTCCATTGTTCTTATCAGTTCCGGCTCCTTGAGTATTTCCAACTTTCTTAGGTTTCAGGCACTTCCATTGCGGATGTCCCATTTTGTCACAATTAAAACATTTCTTTTCCTTATACCAGCATTCCTCGGTCTTGTGCTTACCCTCGCACACTTGGCATTTGTCATCCGTTCCCGTTCCTGGAGTAACTCTTTGCTCCCCACTTCTGCGGTTATCAAATCCATTGTTCTGGTACTTGCTACTTGATGGACAAAAATCCACTGTGTAATAAATTATCGAGCAAGTGTACTCGCTACCGGTGTAGCAATATGCACGAGCAGGGGTCGAACCACAGAGACTCGTTGGTTTTAACAAGTAGATTTAATTAATGCTAAAAGTAACACAAAAAGGGGGGGGGTTGATTGTTTGATTGATTTAAACTAATAACTAAATTAACTAAAATACTGAAGGTAAAGCAAGCAAGCAACAAGAAACAAGGATAAAATCAGATTAAAAGGAATTCATGGATTGGAGTTTCACAGTACCAAGGATTTATGCTATTTTTAAGAGTAAAGTGATCAATTACTTCCTAGGGTTCATTCACAATAATAAGGGTTGGGACGGTTTGGTGTGCGATTTGCAACCCTTCTATTCCTGTTTATTAATCTTTCAGTTACGTCGAATTAATAAACAAAGAATTCAATAAGAACAACAGAACAAAAGAACCTAAACCTTCTTGACTCAGTTACGATGCCAATTAGATTTAATTATCAAAGTTTAGTCTGTATCAATTAACCGAGTTGCTGTATTAATTAACACTCACACAATTCACAAGTGACAATTGATCAGATTGAAAACTCAAGAATTGAAAGAAAACCACTTTGATAAACAAGGAATAATTGAATTGACAAAATAATGTTATAGCATAAAACCCTAATACTGCTTACATCCAATCCATGAAATAAAGGACTTAGCTACTCATATTCATCTCAAAAGACAAAAGAGATGAATCATAAAAATAATACATAAAACCTGGTTGATGAATAATCCTTTGAATCCTCTAAACCTTCAATTCCCCAAAAGAAAATAAAGCATAAAAAACATTTATCTCTGCTGTTTTTCTATTTAAACTAGGCCAGAATCGGGTCCTCCTTTGGCAAGGGCAAGAAATCCTCCTAAAAAAAAGGAAACTGAATATTCAGAAATCGGGACATGGGCGGTCGCCCACCTGGCCATGGGCGGTCGCCCATGTATACAGCGGTTTGGGCCTTTAGTGTTAATCACACGTGGGCGGTCGCCCACCTTGCCTTGGGCGGTCGCCCATGTGTACAGCAACTTCACATCTTTGTGGGACTTCAGCATGGGCGGTCGCCCACCTTTCCTTGGGCGGTCGCCCATCACAACAGACATTTCTCCAGCTTTCTTGACCATTTTACTTCACCAACTTTACCAACTCCCTGAACTATCAAAGCACTAAAATATACATTAAATTCTCAAGGATTCGAACAGAAAATGAGCTTAGAAACATATCTTTTGGATGGGTAAAACCACATCCATCAAATACCCCCAAACTTACCTTTTGCTCGTCCTCGAGTAAAACAAAACTAAACAGAAACAAAACTACCCTAACAAATAAAACAATCAGCAGAAAATATTTTTGACATGTTCTCAATGCATACAAGGTTTCCGGCCAAGCAAGTCTCAGCTTCTCACGTAAATGTGCTAAACAAGTGCCAATATGAATATGCAATTACAATTACATTAATGCATCAAACCCACAATTTTTCACCTCGGCCTGAATGATGAATGAATTATGGGAGATCATGATCACCAAGATAAGATTGTTTATGGGTTCACTAACACATGCTCTACATCACAAATAACGATACATTTACATACACAAGGATACTCATACGCATGATTACGCACTTGTCAACCCGATTACTCAATATTGAACAAAAATATGGCTCAAAGTTAAGTCCACAACAAATGTGGGGCTAGGCTCACGGGTACAAATGAAGGAATAGACATACAAATACAAGAATGTGAAATTAAAAACCTTCCATTGCATAATACTCCTTCCCGAATTTTAACTTTTCCGCTCACCTTTGTTTTCCCAATGCTTCAACCCCCAAACTAGAACTTTGTTCATACTTTATACACTTGGGGTTGAAAGCATTCCCTCTCTCAAAATAAGTCACTAATCAAATATACTTCATAACATTAGGGGGCAAACTTTTTCTTTTCTTTTTTTTTTTTACTTGCCCCCTTTTATACAATATGCATCATGTTCTCAACTTTTGACCTTTCTCACTCATTTCCGTAAATTCCCAATGTAACCCCCAAACTGATCATTTCTAATTCCACATTCTTGCAAAGGTGGGATAAACCTATTCTAGGTATCAAGGGTTAGGGATTAGGCATCAAATGAAGGCGAATGGTGGTCTAGATGTTCCATTCTTTCTAAACAGGCTCAAAAGGGATCAAGTGACAATTTATATAAACAGTGATGAGAAAGTCGAAGGCTTACAAGAGGGTTGTCAAAGAAATACAAGCCATAAATATCAAGTAATCTATTGATTTGTTATTGACAAGCATACAACCATGTTCTAGGACCCCCGAGAATATCAAAGTGAACCCATAAAGGACACCTAAATTAATGACCATGATCAAGAAATATGATGGAAGTGAATGGTGGTGCAATTGTGTTTTACATGTATTAATGTAATTCTAATTAACATATTCAAATTGGCACAAACTTAGCAAAAAAAACTCAATCAAAACCCTCAAATCATCATGGACGTTGGCCAACTTCCAAACATATAATGAGAACAAAAATTTTAAAATTTTCTACTTTTTTTTTTTTTTTGGAGGGTGACACTATATACACTCCCCTATAAACCCACAAACACGGAGAGATATCTACCCCCAAACTCAAAACATGCTATGTCCTCATAGAAAAGAGAACAAAAACATGCCTCGGGTTCAAAGGCCGATATGACACACAAAGCAATTAAATAAAGTAATAAAAATGTACCTACTTGGGTTGCCTCCCAATTAGCGCATTTGGTTAAGGTCGTTAGCCCGACCATTGCTCCCAACTAAATGGGATTTGATGTGAACACATTCCCTTTGGCCTTGGCTTTCCTTCCCTTGGCCCACTTCGCACATTCTCGGGCACAAATGCCCACCACTTTCCACAAAAATTCGCCCTTTGTTACAAACTCGGGTGGAGCCCAAGGGATTTTTCTAACCTTTTTCTTGCTCCTTTTTCTTTTTCTTCAATTTCTTTTTCTTGGGAGCCTCTCCCCCAAACTCATTTGATGCCTTATTCTTATCACAATCATGCACCTTCTTTTCTTCCACAAAATCGCAAGCATCCTGAACATGCATCTTGACAAACAAAGTATCAGAAATATCAAGAGAACAACACTCTTCCATTTTATCACATGAATCAATATTGGTAGACTTAAGCGGAAAGAAAGATTTTAATGGGGACACCGACCCCTTTTGGGATCGATCTAGGGGGTGATACGGGCCATCACAAGAACCAAGATTGTCGGCCTTATTTTTCACAGCACACAAGTGGGAACCCGCACTATCCCTAGAATTCTCACCGTCATTTGACAAAACTTCACAATCATCAACATATGAACACACCTCACTATCACTAGGATGTTTCATGGCATCAAACACAGAAATTTCAATTTTCTCACTCGCCACTGTCATAGACAATTTGCCATTCCTCACATTAATAATGGTGTTGGTCGTCGCCATGAAAGGTCTCCTAAGTAATATGGGTGAATCACGGCGACTTTCTTCACCTCTTGGCATTTCAAGCACCACAAAATCAACAGGCACAATGATTGAATTTACTTGAACTAAAACATCCTCCACAATGCCCACAGGTCTTTTAATGGACCGATCCGCAAGTTGTAGGGCCATTGTGGTGGGTTTTAATTCGGGTAAACCCAACTCCTCATACAGATAATATGGCAACAAATTAATGCTGGCTCTAAGATCCAACATAGCTTTTACCCTCTTTGACTCCCCCATAGTAATAGAAATCAGAAAACTTCCGGGATCTTTCAATTTGGGTGGAAGACTATGTTGTACCACTGTGCTAGCATTCTCACTCATCACTACTCTATCATTTGTCCCATACCTATGTTTCTTGGAATTTAATTCTTTGAAAAATTTGGAATAGGCAGGAATGTTTTTTTATCACATTGAGTAAAGGGATATTGATGTTCACCTTAGAAAACATGTTCATCAACTCCGACATTTGCTTATCCAATTTATGTTTTAAAAACCTTCCGGGAAACGGTACGGGAGGTACATATGGCATGGGGGGTGGATAATCAACTTTAGAGTTTTCCCCCATGTCACTTGTACTCTTATCACAACCATCATCATCATTATTCATATTAGCATTCTTATCTACAACAGGAGGGGTAGAAGAAGATGAAGGAGAAATTACCTCACTACCTACCTGTTTGCCATTTCGGAGAGTGATAATGGCATTTGCTTGATGTGGTTGGCTCGGAAAGGTCCCAGACTTATGACCTTGTAGGGCGGTTGCTAATTGCCCAATTTGAGTCTCCAACTTCTAAAGGGCAGCTTCATGGTTCTTGGAAGCTTGTTGACTTTCCGCCCTCAATTGATTATTTTCGGCTTGCATTTTCTCCATGGCCACTTCCCACGGTTCCCTTTTCTGCTCATACTATCCCGGTGGAGGTTGAGGATGGAGAGGCTTATTTTGTTCTTGATTGCCTCCCCATGAAAAATTTGGGTGTTGCCTCCACCCCGGGTTGTATGTGTTCGAATATGGATTATTGTTTTGAGGGAACCGCTGGCCAAATCCTTGCATTGCATGTGCCTGTTCAGGATTAAACAGCAAACCACTTTGACACACGTTAGTAGCATGAGTGTTAGGACCACAATTAGCACAAAAATCATTCACAAGATGAGCAGTAGAAGGCACAGTAGAAGAAGAAGCATTTTGCAAAGCTAATTTATCAAATCTTTGGTTCAGTAGTGCAAACTGCTTAGCCAACTCATTGTTTAGCCCTACCTCATTCACTCCATTTGTTGCCCCCCTAGAACCCTTTTGTTGAGAATTAGCACTCAACATCTCAAACAGTTCCTGGCATTGTTGTACAGTCTTGGTACCCAAACTACCTCCTGCTGCATTATCAACCATTGATTGGTATTCAGGAGATAAAGCCCCATAAAATGTTTGATGCAGCATAGAAGCAGGAAAATTATGGTGCGGGCATTGAATTTGTAGCATCCTAAATCTATCCCATGCCTCGTGGAAGGCTTCCCCCGGTTCCTGTGCAAATCCCATAATTTTCACCCTAAAATTTGTTAATGCATCATAAGGGTAAAACTTAGTAAGAAAAGCATCATGTAAAGCATCCCAAGTAGTGATGCTACGGGGAGGAAGTAACAATAGCCAAGTTTTGGCTTTATCTTTCAATGCATAAGGGAAGCACTTCAGTCTCAAGTGCTCTGACGTAACACCCTCTTTTATAGGGAACCCACTCACGGTAGACATGAATTCTCTCAAAAACGCTAATGCATCCTCACCGGCAAGGCCATAAAAATTAGGAATCATGTTAAAATATTGGCCTTTGATTTCATAGGCTAGTGCTGCATCGGGCAACACTATGCACGACATCGATGTGTCGACTCTTGGCCTAGCAAACGCATTCATGACTGGTCCGCCATTTCAAAATTAAAATTTTCTTCTCCCTCGGTGGAAGAAGTTTCTAGGGAACTTTCAAGGGGATTGCCCTCTGTTAAGTATAAATCTCTTAAATACTGACCCAACCTATTAATGTCGTCGTTCAATGGTTCCAGGTTAGGATTCAAAGAACGCCGACCAAGCATGCACCGATTAAATAAACTTGTTAAAAATCACAACAAGTCCCCGGCAACGGCGCCAAAAACTTGATGGACAAAAATCCACTGTGTAATAAATTACCGAGCAAGTGTACTCGCTACCGGTGTAGCAATATGCACGAGCAGGGGTCGAACCACAGAGACTCGTTGGTTTTAACAAGTAGATTTAATTAATGCTAAAAGTAACACAAAAAGGGGGGGGGAGGTTTTGGTTGTTTGATTGATTTAAACTAATAACTAAATTAACTAAAATACTGAAGGTAAAGCAAGCAAGCAACAAGAAACAAGGATAAAATCAGATTAAAAGGAATTCATGGATTGGAGTTTCACAATACCAAGGATTTATGCTATTTTTAAGAGTAAAGTGATCAATTACTTCCTAGGGTTCATTCACAATAATAAGGGTTGGGACGGTTTGGTGTGCGATTTGCAACCCTTCTATTCCTGTTTATTAATCTTTCAGTTACGTCGAATTAATAAACAAAGAATTCAATAAGAACAACAGAACAAAAGAACCTAAACCTTCTTGACTCAGTTACGATGCCAATTAAATTTAATTATCAAAGTTTAGTCTGTATCAATTAACCGAGTTACTGTATTAATTAACACTCACACAATTCACAAGTGACAATTGATCAGATTGAAAACTCAAGAATTGAAAGAAAACCACTTTGATAAACAAGGAATAATTGAATTGACAAAATAATGTTATAGCATAAAACCCTAATACTGCTTACATCCAATCCATGAAATAAAGGACTTAGCTACTCATATTCATCTCAAAAGACAAAAGAGATGAATCATAAAAATAATACATAAAACCTGGTTGATGAATAATCCTTTGAATCCTCTAAACCTTCAATTCCCCAAAAGAAAATAAAGCATAAAAAACATTTATCTCTGCTGTTTTTCTATTTAAACTAGGCCAGAATCGGGTCCTCCTTTGGCAAGGGCAAGAATTCCTCCTAAAAAAAGGAAACTGAATATTCAGAAATCGGGACATGGGCGGTCGCCCACCTGGCCATGGGCGGTCGCCCATGTATACAGCGGTTTGGGCCTTCAGTGTTAATCACACGTGGGCGGTCGCCCACCTTGCCTTGGGCGGTCGCCCATGTGTACAGCAACTTCACATCTTTGTGGGACTTCAGCATGGGCGGTCGCCCACCTTTCCTTGGGCGGTCGCCCATCACAACAGACATTTCTCCAGCTTTCTTGACCATTTTGCTTCACCAACTTTACCAACTCCCTAAACTATCAAAGCACTCAAATATACATTAAATTCTCAAGGATTCGAACAGAAAATGAGCTTAGGAACATATCTTTTGGATGGGTAAAATCACATCCATCACTACTAGCAATTTCCTTTCCCCGGGCCTCATCCATAGCCTTCCTCTTGTTGTTAGTTCCGTCTCGGATCCAACTTCCAGTATGTCCCTTGTTTCCACTCGACTCCTTTTCTGCCATCTTCTTTTTCTCATCCCGCCTACTGCGGAAACTGTCTGCCTCTTTTTCTACCACTCTAGCTCTATCCAGTACTTGGCCATAAGTTGACAACAGCAGCGGAGTAATTCTGTACCTGATCCTGTCACTAAGACCAGCCTCAAATTTTCTTGCCTTCTGCTCTTCATTATCAAAGAACGTCGGGGCAAATTCCATCAACTCGGTGAACTTTGCACTGTATTCATCCACCGTTAAACTTCCTTGAGTTAGCATCATAAACTCTGCCACTTTGGCATTTCGAACGCTCGCCGGATAGTACTTTTCATTGAACACACCTTTGAACATATCCCAAGTAAAGTTACCGTCTCCACGTGCAGTGGCTGCCCTCTTCTCGGCCTCCCACCATTTCAAAGCTTGTCCTTTCAGCATAAAGGTCGCGAACATCACCCTTTGCTCCGGAGTGCAAGTCAATGTCCCGAATATCTTCTCCATGTCTTTGATCCAGTCTTGCGGCTTCTCCTTTGGAGTGCCTGAAAATGACTTCGGGTTCCTCTTCTGGAACAACTCTAGTGGATCTCTCAATGGTACGACTTGCGGCTGTGGTTGAGCTAAGGCTGCTACTACCTGCCCAATTCCTGCCACCGTCTGATTCAGTGTCCGAAGAAGAGTTGCCATATCATTGTCGGCTTGCTCCTGATTTTATCCGTTGACATTTACGAAGTTGTTGCTATTGCTCTCCGACATCTGAAACAATATAATGCCCTCATTAGGGTTTCCACTCTAAGCGTTCTCACTCATGCCAAAATATACAATTCTACAATTTGTATACTAACTAAAACAAACAGTCTTATCAGACTAAACATTTAATTCATTGATCCAATCATTAGACCATTGGCCATTTCAACAGACCAACACTACTTTCATAGATCGTTTCAATAGACCCAAAATACAATCAGAGGTCATTTCAATAGACCCGAATTACTTTTCACATTGGTCGTTTCAATAGACCAACTATTTATCACACTTGGCCGTTTCAGTAGGCCGATTCCTGTTCACGTCGGTCATTTCAGTTGACCAACCTTTCTCTATTCTAGTTAACATATAAATTAACACTAAGGAAATAAGTTCAATCGATACGCAATATAACAAAATACCAACCAACCTTAATTCCATAAAATCATAGTTTGAGTCAATCCAAAAACCAAATCCTCCAATACAACTTCCAAACTAGGTATCCTTCATTATTCTAGAAAACAAAATAACTTCCTCAATTTCATTCATGGAGCTACGTTCTTCCTAGGTCTCCCCCTAGGTCTTCCGCTCGGGGTCTTAACTACCTTCTTGGATCCTTTAGGTCTTCCTCGAGGCCTACGCACAGGTGTCACTGTCACTGCCTCAACTTCATCGTCCTCTATTACGATCGGATAGGCTTCATTTCCTCCTAAGTCCCCTACTGGATTCTCGACTGCTACTGCCTCATTGGCTTCTTTCAGGTCTTGCAACTCGTAATACCATGCAGAACTCTGCTCCAAAATCTTATCAGCCCATTCTTCCGACATGGTCAACTCCCCTTGTTTTGTCATTTGCTCCAACTTTGCTTCCTCTAACTCTTCCTTCATGTGGGCCGCTTCCACTTCGGCCTTGATTCTTCGTTCCCACTCGTTTCTAGCTACCCCTCTATACTTCTGAATCTTCCACATGAACTTATTGATTGGCACCAACCTTTCTTTAGCCGGTTGAACCTTAATAAGCTTGCTCCATACTCCATTTGCAGCATCCATTTCCTACAAGTAAATGAATCACTCATCAATATTTCTTCAACCTCAAATACTAGAATAATAATCATAAACCAAAATTATATCATTCAAAATAAATACTCTAAATTCTCAAGTAATTTCATACTCCTGCTCCTAGAGTAATCTTATCCCCGAAACTTTATATCCCAAGATGACTCTTGAATAAACCCAATAATAGCTAAGCACTACTTTCTTCTAATAATCCTTATCATTCTAAGTTCTCCCATGTGACCTAAAGCCATAGCTCTGATACCAACTGTAACGACCCCAACTTTTCATTAATAAACATAATTTCGTTCATAATTAAAATTCCCAAATCAAGATACTTTAACGGCTAGTACATCTAACCATAATTCAAATGCGAAAAATAACTGTCTTTAAACCTTAACGGCTAGTCCGTCTAACCATAATTTAAATGCGGAAAATAACTGTCTTTAAACCTTAACGGCTAGTACAACCCACTAGCTCGCTAAGTACGAAATGGTTAATGCTAACCCTAACCCTGATTCCAGCCGCCATCCCTACGACCGATCAACTTCTCCTACCGCTTACCTGGGAGAAAAATTAGAAAAAAGGGTGAGCGAACAATGCTTAGCAAGTTCATACGGAATTCTCTCCGGGTACTAAGGAGAGATGATCGAAAGAACGAAACCAATCAATTATACTTCAACGAAAGGCTATCAACAATAATTTTAACTGTACACATTCAAAATACAGTATCATACTTAAAGAGAACATGGCCCTATCACAAGTTCGTCAATTCCATAGTTTCAAACACCTTTTCAGGGTGTCACACCTTTTCAGGGTGTTAAGAGAATAAGAGACCTTCCACCTTTTCAGGGTGCTCCCTTATTATATATAATATATCATGATATTCAAACTACTTCATCAAGTAGCAATTTAAAAGTCTAAGTTCTTTTCAATCGAACTAGACTATCTTAATTAGTCATTTTCAATCAGACTAATCTAACCGCACCTGTTTCAATTAGATACAGTTATAGTTCACATAATATTCCAAGTACAAGAATACATAAAGCAATTTCAATTCACTCGGATACCCATTGAACAACATAAATCAAGGGTAAGATAATCAAAAGACGTTATATCAACATCGGAGTTCAAATGCTACCGGCCACTAGTAGCTACGCTTGAAACAATTTATGAGGAATCCTACATTAAAGGATGAATCTCAAATATACTTAAGGAACGTAATCCCTTACCTTAGCTTACTTGCTCTTTCTTCGAAAGTCCTCTTGCACAATCTACAATCATGTGGAGAGAAACTCAACTTAGGTATAAGTAATCTCTCCCTACTTAGTACCTTTAATCCTTTTCGATAAATTTATGAGTTATTCTACTTAACTCCTTTTAAAGATTTACTCTTTTACCCTTTTAGGTTTCCCAAAATACCCTTAGAATTTCTAAGATTTATTCACAATTATCACTTCCAATACTACAATTATACGTACCAATTTACTATTCACAACATATGTATTTTACTATTCACAGATTACTATTTCCAGTTTACTATTCACAGCTTTATACAGACATTAAAACTCACACTAACACACACCAAACACACACACACAGCAACACACACGCACTACAGCACACTTCAGCACACACACACTTCAGCACACACAAACACCCACTACACGCACATACACACACGTAAACACACACACACACACACTAATATGCATACATATTCTTTCTACTTTTTTTTTACTCTAACATACAATCCTTAATTTATCAACAAGGATTAAACATGCCAAAACTCTAACTTAGGTCATTTAGAGATAGGTTCTAATATTAATCAATAATCAATAATCATGCTTGATTTACATTAAAACCTATACTCATATTATCTCTCAAACCCCAATCTCCATTCCTTGATTTCTAGGGCGCTAAGGTTTCTACAATTACCCCCAATGGAAATACAATGAAGGGAGAGGATTGAAAATTACCTTGGTTCAACCTTGGTTCTTCTTTCTTCCTTCTTCTTCTTCTCCCTTGGCCGCTCCTCTCTTTCTCTCTCTCGGTTCTTCTCCCTGCCGCCTCTCTCTCTCTCTATTCCTACTTAGTGCTAAGAATAAACTGTCATGACCCTCTCTTTCTTTTTATAACCCCAAGCGGCTCCTTCATTCCCTCCTTGCCATTACACCAATTGAAGAGGCTCCTAAATGTTTCCATCAGTTACTCCCACTAAAAGCCTAGATTTAATAGAGGTATTTACTTGGGTTTATAATTTTCTAATCCAAATAATTAATTTACATAACCAACCTAATTAATTAAGGAAAATCATATTTTAAATAAATAAAGAGTATAAATTTTTAGGGTTGTTACACTTCTAATTTTTTGACCTATACATTTGGAAAGTCGAGTGATTATTTTTTAAGATAAATTTAATAGAATTAAATAGGATTAAAAAATTAATTAAGTTAAGTAGACGCATACTCTTGTTCACGCAATCGTCATGTCCTTTGTCCTGAACCCCGCCTCGAAGAACGTAAAGTATTGTTTGATGAATTTGGGTAGGTATCTTGTTCATTTATTGATGGTTCGACTCTGGCTCTTACATTACGTGGGAGTTCTCCCATTTCACGTGATTGAATGGAAGTTGAACGTTGTGGTGTAATAGACGTTAATGCATTCTCTTCATCACGTAATTGTCGTCTTCTTTGTCCTAGTGAACGTATTGAAAGGCCCAAACCAATGTTCAATGTATTTCGGGTAGATATGCTAGATGAAGAACTTTCTCCTAACTCCATATTTAAAGCTGGTAAAATTCTTTGTCGGTTTGTTGATTGAATTATTTCATCGGGATATTCTACATCATCCGTCTAGACATTTAGATTTATGAATAAAAAAACATAGTAAATATAAAGTAGTATGAGTAAAGGTCATGATAGTATTATGATCATATTAAAAACATATTTATCATTTATAACGATAAATAGTCGAATTAATGAAGATAATATTTGAAATATCATAAAAATCATATACATTCATGAAACAAACCATATTACATTTTCTATTCAAACTATTATATTCAGAATGTGATAAAATGTAAGGGTTAAAAGATGGTAGTAAAGAATACCTCCGGTGGTGCCGCCGTTTCTTTTCCTTTCCTCGAAGGTTGTTGTGCCATGGAGCTAAACTTACAAACTTAAAAAACATAATAAAAATCATTAATTATATGATTCTCCCTCCGCTCCGTCCCCGAGAGTTCTAATTTCTTTCTTGGTACATCGCATATTAAGAGTGTTATTTTGCTTTATCCCAAAATAACAAATGACGAATAGTATTTTGAACATTTATATTTTTTCTTTTTGTAAAATTACAAAACAAACAAAAAAAACAATACTTGCTAATCTACTCTTTACCCATTTGAATAATCAATACTCCCTCCGTCCCAGCGAAAGAGTCGGTAAATTTGTCCGACACGCAAAATAAGAAATGTGATGTAGGAAAGAGAAAAAGTTTAAATGTTGTGAGTATGAAAAATTAAATAGGAGAGAGAATGAGTGGGAGGTGATGTAAGAAAGATAATGTTGTGAGTGTAAAAGTAAAGTAGGAGAGAGAATGAGTGGAGAGAATAGTGATTTAAGGTTTCCTTTTTGGGAAAGTGGCTTTTTAAATGGGACGCCCAAAAAGGAAATAAATGGCTCTTTCGCTGGGACGGAGGGAGTAGTATTTTGAATGATTATATCATCAACCCACTTTACTCTTTACTTAATATTTTCTTGATAAACGTGTGAACTTTTGATAAGACTCTTTTGATTTTGATCCGAAACAGATGTAGTATATAGGATCGAGTACTAAATTACTCGGTCCATCTCATATAAATATTACACTTTCTTTTTTATCATTCTTTTTTATCGGTCTACAAATAAATATTGCATTTCTATATTAAAAAAAAAAGTCTTATGCAATCTTATCATTATAAATGCAATTTAATTTACAAACAAGTAAAGTACACTCACCATAATTTATAATAAATGTCGCATTTTACCTATCAACTTTTGTATGTAATATGGTTAACTTATTTGTGCATTTCTTGTACATTGATAAAATTGCACTAAGTATTTTTTTTTATTTTAAAATGCAATATTTATATTGTAACAGTATTTATTATGGGACGTGGGAAATATTTTTTAAAAATTTTGACAAATTAAATATGACATTATCGATCGGACAAGACAAGGGGCTAATTAGAAATAATTCATGTTAAAATATTTTATTTATCCTCCCTCTTTATTAATCATAACGAAATGAAAGTTTTGTTTATCAATGATTCACATATATCTTGAGATATAAAGTGGTAAAATAAAAATAAAAATAAAAATAAAAATAAAAATAAAAATAAAAATAAAAATAAAAATAAAAATAAAAATAAAAATAAAAATAAAAATAAAAATAAAAATAAAAATAAAAATAAAAATAAAAATAGGAATATATGTCCAATGTACATCACTTTTCTGCACTTAGATAATTGCTGTAAAATATTTCAAAAATTGCATTTTAGCATTTCTTTTTCCCATTTTCGGTACTTAATTATTACGAAAACCCATATTTGATATTTGATGTTTGTGTAGTGATCTTGTGATATAAAAAGGTAAAAAAAAATATGTACATTCAAAACGAGACAAAGTTACGTGTATCACTTTTGTTTATCACATTTTGTATTATCAAAAATCTAACGATTATTCATTATTAATGATATCATTACGATGTCAGTCCTAATAATTCATAATATTGAATCACCAGTAGTACGCAATCAGGGGCGGAGCCAGGAATTGGCTGAGGGGGGGGGCAAGATTACACGGGGGTTCGGGGGCAGCGCCCCCGAATTTTTTTTTTCGGGTCGGACAAGTAAAAAATGGGTCGGATCCATGAAATACAATGTATTTTAGTTAACAAAAATGATAAAAGTAAATAATTCAAAGAACGATTGAAATAATGTTGAAGTATTTAACGCAAACAATTTATTAAAATATATTACTCGTATAAAAAAGAAAATCAAATTTGCTAATTAAACTTGGGATAATAGGAAGAAAGACCAAAAACAAAAAAAATGGGAAAAGCCTAACTAATTAATTAAGATTGAAAAAATGTGAGGAAATTAGGAGAAAGAGAAAAACAAAACTGTTAAGAGAAAGAATAGCAAAGATGGAAGACAAATAAAATTAATTGAAAATGTAGGTAGCAGGTTCAAACATGGATCAAAGCGCTTTAACTTCACCCTTCTACCACCGAGCCACACCACTCACTGGTATTCATCTTGAAGTTAATTATATATATACATATATAACAAAAATTTGGGGGGGGCAAAAAAAAAAATTTCAACTGCATTTCCGCCGCTGGGGGGGGGGGGCGAGTGCCCCCTCCTGCCCCCCCTGGCTCCGCCCCTGTACGCAATACATACACAAATTTGTTACAGAATATTTCATCTCGTCCAGAGAACATAACATAATCGAAATCATCAGGACTTGACCTGATGGCCAGAGCACTGGAACACCAACACGGAGGTCCTGGGTTCGATTCCCCCCAGTGGTTAGAGTGGATGATTATCCCTCCCTAGTTAATATTAGGCGCCTCTGGGGGGATTTTAAGGGAATTTCAGAGAATTGAGAGACTTATTAGTAAAAAATTGACTTACACAAAAAGGGGCTTGACTCGAGATGGGCAAGCCTCAAAAAAAAAAAAAAAAAAAAAAAAAAAAAAAAGAACATAACCGAACCTTGCCGAACGATACAATTAATATAATTACTTTGCTTCTTACGAGATCTAATTAATTCATATATATATATATATATATATATATATACTCCCTCCGCCCCATAGAAATATGGAATTTTTGATCCGGCGCGGAGATTAAGGAGGAAGTATTATATTGAAAGTGTTGTGAGTGTGAAAATAAAATAGGAGAGAGAATGAGTTGAGAAAATAGTAAATTATAATGGTGATGTGAGTATTAAAATAATGTAGGAGAGAGAATGAGTGGAGGGAATAGTAAAGATTCCTTTCCATTTTAGGAAAGTTATAGATTATTGTGGGACGCCCAAAAAGAAAATTTTATAGATTATCGCGGGACGGAGGGAGTATATATATATGATGGTGCAGGAATGTGTTTTGGGCTCAGGTATTGTGTCCAGCGAATGATTGAGCTGACTCCGTGACCTGCACACCACAAGAAAGAACCGTGAAACTGCGCCGGGGGTCTTCCGGCAAGCCCCTCCGTCGTGAGAATCAGCGAATGGACTGGAAAAGGGTGTAAGAATTATGAAAAGTGCATGTATACGTAAATATGCAGAAATGCATTACCTTTGTCCATGTTCTGATCCCATATTTATAGTGGATGAAGTGATATTAGGGTTTTCATATGAACCATTGGATAGGGCGGATGCCATCCGTTGGTTCAGCTCTGTCTCCTAGGCATACACGTGTTGCGCTGGGATTGCTCTGTCTATGCAAGGACACTGCAGCACCTGGCATTGATAAGCAGCTTGCCTTATAAGGGAAAGTCAACCTGCACACCTTTTGGCATTATTACTGATTATATGATTGCACGTGTAACAAGGCCCAGTGGTAGGTCTGACATTATCCCAAATTAGCTAATTAATCAAGCTTGTTGAGGAAGCTAATTGAAGGGACGACCTTGGAGCTGTACATCCGGGAAGGTCGTAGTCTTATCAGGACTCGACGAGCGAGTGGACGAGCGAGCCAGATCGCTCAGTCGCGATGACCCTCATTCCACGCTGGAATAGGCTTGGAAGGGAAGGCTCGTCGTCAGATGGGCTTGGTCGCTCACTGGCGACGACCGCCGTCTAGTGTATCGACGAGTCATGCCTCCTCACCTTGATGGGCCTCATTGGTCTTGATCCATTCGCGGGCTTGGTAACTCATAGCTCGTAGATAGGTATTGGGCCAGGCCCATAACAAAATATCCCATTCAGTGGCCCCCAACTCATGGGTCGTCTTGACGGGCCAGGAGTTCGCGCTTTTTCTTAGGGTTATCCGTATGACCGTCAATTTTGAATTTTGAATTATGATGATGTCAGCACCGATGACGTGGGCGGCTGGGATCCCTCCATTAATGGACACGCGTCTCATGATGGGACATTCTTCTTGGAAATTACAGCGAGTATTTAATGCCCATCATTTCGCCGTTTGGATTTCCTAGGTACAAACCCTTCATCTTCCCCAAATATAAAAGCTTACTCCCTCCTCCATTTCAAACTTTTCGTAACCTTGAGCATTGAGAGCAAGTAGCAAAGGCGATTTCCGGCAACCAGCAAGAAATACTCCGGCCACCGTGCGAACGTTTTCCGGCGATATCGACTGTTCTGGCTTCACCACCTTGGACAATCCGGCGGCGTGGATTAGGAATTTCTTTGATTTACCGCCGGCAAATTCATCGGAAAACCCATCTTCAAACCCAGAAACAGGTAATTTCCTTTGTTGTTCTTCATTTTCTGGGTATTTCTTGGGGTTTAAGCACATCTTTAATGGGACCCAGGACTATAATTTTTTAGAGAGGGGTTAAATTTGGTTTTGGGTTAAATCAGAGGGTTTATAAATGTGCTAGGGGGATTTGGAGAGAAATTCTATTGGCTGAATGTTCTTCAATCTTGTTGAAATTTGGGTTTGAGAATGAGCCTTTAGAGTTCCCAGTAGGTGAGGTTCTTGGGGAGTTTGAGGAAGATGACCCAAGGGTAACGTCTTTTAGGTCAATGAACGACCTTCCCAATCACATACGAGCCAACTACTCCTTGTCCCGTCGTGATTCACTTAGGAACTTGGTAATAGGGGAATCTAGGTTGCCCATGGTTAGGTCGTTGCCTACGAATGTTAGGACTGATTCCCCTTCTTTTTCTCCTTGTTTTGTAGACATGGATCACGACGGCCGCCCTGATCAACCAGCCCAAGAAACAAACGAATCCAGCACAAGTGCTGGGAGCACTAAGATTGTCGACGCCTTTCATACCGGTGTACGAGCTGAAAGGAATGAACGAGGCTTCGGAGGCGGGGCACAGGGTGACTGGGCTATCACCAAGGTCAGTACGAGGACTCCCAAAACCGGGAAGTTGATGATTGACTCCCTACGAGACTCCTTCAGGGTTCACGCTGCGTCGTATAAGCTTGAGTATCTCAGCCAAAAGGAGTATGAGCCTCGTAGGCAGTCACTTCTTACCAGCAAAAAGAAAGTTGCTTTCATCTACAAACAGTTCGAGCTTGGACTGAGGTTGCCCCTAGATCCCTTTATTAACGAGTTCCTTGAAGATTCAGGTTGTGTGCCAATGGAGCTGAGTGGCAAGGCTGTTAGGATTTTGTTTTGTTTTATTGTGGTCTGCAGATTCCTCGGCTACGAGCCATGTAATAAGGTGTTTCGTCAATATTACCGGACGAAACGATCAGTTAAGAATGGGAAGTCCGTAGTGAGTGTGTCGTCGATTAGGAATGTTCAGGGCCTGTTTTTAGACACTCAGAACAAAGTGTATGGCTGGGATAATCACATGATCTTGGTGGAGAGCAGGGTAGGATGGCAGTTTCCTTTCCCGGAGAGCCAAGATATGGTTGCCGACGAGCATGTATGGGCGGCGCCTTGGGCCGACGAGCTGAAAGAAAAAATTGATAATTTGCTGAGTCTTGGTTGGGTGGCATGGCAGGACATTGAAGCCTCTCATTGGAGGTATATAAGGGTCGGCATCATGTCCAGGCCGTTGAGAGGCCCCAATCCCTTGGTGCAAATTGAACTTGATGCTCGTTATCCAGTCTGGGTCGTTCACGACAACTTGACCTGGGAAGATAACTGTATAAATTGTGCCGGTGCCCGCCTTGACCATCCTGAAGAGCGTTGCGAAAACCTTGAAATGACTGGGGGTTGGGCTCTTAATACTTGCCTATTTATCCTGATAATTTGCCTTTTTGTTTCGTCGCGAAGGACTTAACCTTTTTCTCTGTTCTTACTTGACAGTTCTTTCTACGAAGGACATCGACCACATCGAGCGTGACATTATGAGCGGAGCAATTAGAGTCAACGATCGTACTAAGGCAAAGAAGGATATAGCGTCATCCAATGCCATCTACAATCGTCAGGAAAATATGGCGACGAGGAACGAGCAACTGCCAAAGGACACCCCTGTTGGCGCCATCCCCATGGTTGAAAGGGAGCCCGTAGTTGGGGGGCTGAATACTGGGGGTCGTCAAGCTGTGGTCGACGAGCTGGAGAAGGAAGTTGGAGTTGAGACGAGTGCTGCGGCTGCCAACGCTGAAAACCAACTGATCGTCATTGAGGGTGAGCACGTTAACCCTGAGGTTGTTGGGAGTTCTGACTCCAATCCAGAAGCTAACCGTCAGGCCCCTAGGAAGAGGAAGGATCATCCTGCGGGTTACGAGCGAGGTGGAGAGAAGTAAAAGGCGCCACGACCCTCTCAGTTCCCCCGACCCTTCAACTCCTCGGGCTGAAACTCCTGGCTCGTCGTCAGGGGTCCTTGATAGGAAGCAAGCCATGGAAATGGCAACCAAGCTAGCCCACGCTCCTAAAATCTCTGGGATTCCTTGCCTGGCAAGAAATGGTCCTGCTCTTATTTTGGGTGCGGCCTTGACAAAACGAGGTAGGGATGTTGATCTCACCCGTCGGATGAGGGAGGCCAAGACCAAGCCAGAGACTTACCACGCTCGCTTCAGGCTGATCCAAACTGAGGTTAATTGAGTCTTCCACTTTTCATATATCTCTCGTCGTTTTGTACTTGTAATAATTTTGACCTCGTTGCTGCAGATGATGTCGATGATGGATGCCATGACGGCAGATTTTAAGGCATGCCTAGACGCCGAGCAAAAGGAGAACGAACAGCTGATCCAGTCTGTTGGAGCCAAGGAGGCTGCTGAGAAGAAATTGAAGGAAGCAGAAGATAACGTCGTCCAATTGACCACTGCCTACGAGTCTCTGATGGCTCAGAAGAATGAAATTTTGAAGGAGGCAGAAATCCTGAAAGCTGATAAGGCCAAATTGGTGAAGGAAGCAGGGATCCTGACCACTGGTCTACGAGCCGCGGAAAGCAAAGTTGACAAGTTGACGTCTGACTACGAGGCTGCTCGAAATCAGATTGAAACGATGAGGGTTGACCATCAAACTGCTTTGGACGACGCTAAACTTGATGTAGTTGAGCAGTTTAAGAGAGGTGAAGAATTCCTTAAGGTCGTCACTGAGAAGGCCAGCAGCTTCTTCCAGGATGGGGCCAAGCACTTGGCAAGGCGGATCCTTGCTGACCCAGAGACCAAGGACTTAGTGTCTACAAGTAAGCTGGCCGACCTTTGCACAGAACCGTCTCATGATTAGGAGGCTCGTCTAGTCCATCCTTTCGTTCCCTTTAATGACAACGACTTGCTAATTATCAAGGAGGACGACGAGAAGGCAGGGAGAGACGAGTGGCCAGTCTCAACAGTTGACCCAAAGAATTTTGATGCCTATTATTCCTTCTTCCTTGGGGACGGCCCTGATCCGGACGAGGCTCCATCCAGCACCAATGATCCCCAGTGATTTATTCTGAAATGACTTGTGATGTCACAAACAATGTTTTAACCTGCATTGGTGGTTTCAAACAATGTCTCAAAACAATTTTTAAATTTTTGTAATGTAATTGACCTATTTCCTCGAAGTTTAGAGGGGGTCGTACAGTTTGTTTGATGTTTTTTGTTATTTTATGCCTTAGTTTTCTGTTTTCTATTCTGTGTTAAACTTAGATAGCATGTGATAACTTATTGAACGAGCAAGTTTGAGGACCAGCATGAATGGTCATCGTGAGTGATGACCAGAACGTGGGTCATCGTAATACGACTGACTCATGTTCATACTTGTGTTTTCTCAACTTCTCAATGGCTCGTAGGAGTAGTACGAAGGTCTGTAGGTCTTTGCTCGTAGCCAAAATTCTATGGACGAGTCGTCTTATTCCGTTATAGCCTTCGACGAAGTCTGGCTTCGTCTAACCTTTATACTTGGCTAAAGTGAATGTAGGTGTCAAATCTTTGCTTTGACTGATCTTTATACTTGATCAAAGTGATTGTAAGGGTCGAAGTCAGGCTTCAACCGTTCCAAGCTTCTTGAGTTTGTAATGGACGAAGTTCAGCGAAGTGACGAGTTTCCATTGATAATTTTCAATCAATAATCATACATTGTGTTGACAACTCGATTGCTTTTTAAGAATTCTGGGATTTATATATTATCCCTTACAAACTTCCAAAATCTTCAAAAAATGACAATGACAAAGTTATAATTAAGAACCACAAGTAGGGTGCCCTGAGGGCGCTGAGTTTGACGACGATCTCAGAAGTAATACTTCGTGAGATGATTAGCGTGCCATGGATGCTTTAGTTGCTCACCGTTTGGCCTGGCTAGAAGGTAGGTTCCTTCTCTGACCACACTGGTGACAATGTATGGTCCTTCCAAGTTGGGAGAAAGCTTGTTTTGACGGGCCTTGAGTCCCGTTGCTTCAATTTTTCTGAGAACGTGATCGCCGACCTTGAAAAACCTTTTCCTCACTTTTTCATCGTGGTAAGCCTTGGTTCTTTTCTTGTAATTCTCCATCCTCAATTGAGCTTCCAATCTTCGTTCGTCCACAAGGTCTAGGTCGACCTGTCTGTTGTGTATGTTCTTTTCAACGTCGTAGAGAGCCACTCGATCTGTAGGAAGCTGAAGCTCGGCGGGAGCCATGGCCTCAGAGCCATAAGCCAAAGCAAATGGGGTTTCCCCCGTAGGCCCCCGGGTGGTTGTGCGGACTGCCCAGAGAGCCGAAGGGAGTTCGTCCAACCATCTGGTACTCCGTCCTTCAAGATTTTTGCACAGGGCTGACAAGACGAGCTTGTTCGCTGCTTCAACTTGTCCATTGCCTTGGGGATAGGCAACAGACGACTTAGAATGCTTGACGCCCATTCTGTTCAATTCTTGTTCAAACTTCCTTGAGAATTGTATACCATTGTCAGAAACAATTACCCTTGGGATTCCAAAGCGACACCATATTGAGTCATGAATAAAACTGAGGGCATTGTTTTCTGTAATCTTGTTCAGAGCTTTGGCCTCCACCCACTTGGAAAAATAATCAACTGCCACGATCACATACTTCACCCCTCCCTTGGCCTGCGGAAATGGCCCAATCAAATCAACACCCCACATGTCGAATGGCCAAGCTGCCATGACTGGGGTCTGCTCAGTCGTCGGGAGTTTGGGGAGGTCGGCGAACCGTTGGCATGTATCACATTTCCTTACAAATTGCTTGGCATCTTCTCGGAGATGGGGCCAGTAGTACCCCATGGTGATTAGCTTGTCAGCTAAAGTACGGGCCCCAAGATGGCCCCCACATTCTCCTTGATGCACTTCAAAAAGCAGCTTAATCATTTTATCAGGGTGGACGCACTTCAACAGTGGCCTGGTGATGGATCGTCTATACAGTTCGCCCTCGACGACCGTGAATCGTGTGGCCTTCCTCTTGACTTGCCGCGCCAGTACTTCGTCAGCTGGTAACTCGTCTTTTTCAATAAAATCTTTCAGCTCGTCGATCCAACACCTTGGACCATCTCCAATGCACATGACCTTCACTCGTTCGTAGGCTGGCTGTTCGAGATAGGCCAAGTGGTGGCCATGCTCGTCTTCAGGGAGTTGATCTGTTGCTAGCTTGGAGAGTAGGTCGGCGTGTTCATTGTCTTCACGGGCAATTCTCTGGATGGCCCAAAACTCTAGCCCCTGAATCAACTCGCCGACCAATGAATGATACTTCTGTAGGGTGGAGTCGACGACCTGATAGTCTCCACGCACTTGGTTCACAATCAACTGAGAATCACAAAACGCTGCGATCTTAGTGGCCCCAAAACACTTGGCATATTCAATTGCCGCCACTAACGCTTCATATTCCGCTTGGTTGTTCGACGCTTGGAATTTGAACCTCAACACTTCTTCAAAAATTGTACCACTTTCCAACTCGACGAGCACAATCCCCGCCCCACTCAGATCTCTGGTTGCCGATCCGTCTAAAAAAATCTTCCAACAGCCTACGGGCAAGATCAACTCTTCTAGTTTGTCGTCGAACTCCTTGCCTTTGCTGTTTTTCGGAGGTGGTCTTTGGTCGTCGTCGACGCTGAATGATGTTTCCACCAGGAAATCTGCCAGTGATTGTGCTTGTAGGGTTTTCCGTGCTCTGTACTGAATGTCAAATTCAGTTAATTCAATGCTCCAATTAAGAAGACGGCCGGAACTTTCAGGACGATGCAAAATCTTTCGTAGTGGGGCGTTCGTGTAAACAATAATGGGGTGAGCAGAGAAGTAAGCTCGTAGCTTCCGCGCTGTGATGACGAGAGCATAAGCTATCTTCTCAGCGTTGAAGTAGCGGGTCTCTACGTCGGACAAAGCTTTGCTTACGTAATAAACGGGCCTCTGTATCCCATCCTCCTCTCTTACCAATACGGCGGCGACGGCCTTGTCACTCGCCGAGAGGTATACAAACAAATCTTCCCCTGCAACGGGGCTGCTGAGGAGTGGTGGGGAGCCCAGATATTCCTTAAGCTGCTTGAACGACTCGGAGCATTCTTCTGTCCATTCAAAATCCTTGGCACCTCGGAGAGCTTTGAAAAATGGGAGTGATCGCTCGGCGGATTTGGCAATGAAATGACCCAAGGCCGCCACTCGCCCATTCAAACGTTGAACCTCTTTGATGCTCCTTGGTTCTGCCATATCAATCAGAGCCTTGATTTTTTCAGGGTTGGCTTCAATTCCCCGCTGTGAAAGCATAAATCCCAAAAAAATTCCTGCGGCCACTCCAAACACGCACTTGGCCGGGTTAAGAACCATATCATTTGCTCGAAGGTTGGTGAATGTTTGCTGGAGGTCGTCAACATGCTTTCTCTTCTTGGACTTGACGACCATGTCGTCGATATACGCCTCCAGGTTGTCGCCGAGCTGTCCCTTGAACACTTTGTTGATCATTCTTTGGTATGTGGCCCCGGCATTTTTGAGCCCGAATGGCATCTTTGTATAGCAATAGGTTCCCCCTGCGGCCTGGAAAGCCGTCTTCAGAATGTCTTCTTCGGCCATCTTGATTTGGTGATAGCCAGAGTATGCATCAAGAAAACTCAAAGTCGTATGACCGGCCATAGAGTCGACGAGCTTGTCGATTCTGGGCAAGGGGTAACTATCTTTGGGGCATGCCAGATTTAGGTCGGTGAAATAAACGCAGAGTCTCCACTTTCCGTTGGGATTTTTTACTAGAACCACGTTAGCCAGCCACGTCTTGAACCCAACGTCTACAATGATTCCAGCACTTAATAGCTTCTCAATCTCCTGCTTGATGGCGACCTCCTTCTCAGTTGAAAAAATTATGCACCTTTGTTCCTTGAACTTCATCGTGGGGTTTACTCCCAGCCTATGGACGGCTACCTCTTCTTTGATTTCCCTTCATATCTTCAACTCTCCAGGCAAAAACATCGAGGTTTTGTTTGAGTAGGGAGATTATCTCTTCCCTCTCCTCAGTAGATAACTGAGACCCCAGTTTGATTTTCTGCTCTGGATAGTTTGGGTTAATGACCAACTCTGTTAGCTCGTCGGCCGGCTTCATCTCAGGAGCGTCGTCTCTAAAGTCCATGGATTAAATAACAATTTCTTTAATTTTCTTTCTTGCCTCGGGGGTGAGGTCTGGAACCTCGTCTTCAATAAGCTTGTCTAGTTCGGCCCCCGATTCATGGGCGACCAGAAGTTGTGATTCTGCAGCTTGGTCGTCTATGAATGTTTCGACAAAGACTTCTGGGTCGTCGACACACTTAATGGTGGAGACAGTGGCATATGAGGCCGTCGTTTGTTTAGCTGACTTGGTGAGTTTCACAATGTGATCTGGGTCGTCTATTTCAATAGTCCGCTTAGCCTTCAGCACATGCTCCAGAAATTCTGGGGCCGTCCCCAGCTGTAAGTACCCCAATCTGGATCGCTCTCCATCCCAGCATACGACAAAACCAGAGGCAAACTTCCGGAGGTCATAACTCCTTCATACGAACTCCGATTGAGACGTGCCATATATGGTTGGAAAGCTCTCGACGAGAGCTAGCTTGCCATCACATTCACAAGAGCATGGAAAGTCCGTACGGACCTCTTTGCATGCCAAAAGGTCCGTACGGACCTCTTTGCACCAGACATAATCATTACGAAAATCCCCTTAAAGTCCACGAGATTCCCTCAAATCCCGGAAATCCATCATTACCTAAGAGGTCCGTACGGACCTCTTTGCTTTTACTATAAATAGAGGGCTCCCCTCCTCATTTTTTCACACCTCCCACTTCTCTCTTCCTCCACTAAGCCTTCGGCTCCCCTTCTAAGACCTCTCGAGGCATTCCCGGCCCCTTCGGATCCTTCCGAGGCCTTCCGAGCCCCCTCGAGGTGCTCAGAAGCCTCTCCGAGCGCTCCCGAGACGCTCCCGCGCTGCCCGAGGCACTCTCGAGGTACTACGAGGCCCTCGTGGTACTCAGAGGCCTTGCACAGTCTTTCCCGCGGTGTCCCGGCTCTTTCCGAGTCAAACCGGCGATCCCAACCTTGCCGAACCTCGCCCGAATCCAAGCAACGATTCCAACGCACGCCGAACCTCTGCCCGACTGATCCCGACGATCCCCACGCACGCCGAACCTGCGCCCAGCAGCGGCTACGGTTTCAACTCACGCCGAAACTACGTCCCGCGGACAATAGGCATCCCGAAGCAATCGGAGCGCTACTCAGGACCTCAAACACTATTCCCTGCGGAAGACAGACACGAACCAACATTGGTAAGGCTTCCTTCCTATTCTATTTCAATACATTTCAATACAATGTAGACATCCGATACAAAGCATGCATTTTTAAAAGCACACACACACACACAACTTTTTAAAGGATATTAGGGGTATCCGAAAGACTCGTTTTACGAGGCGACTCGGGTGAGCTCTAATATTCTAATATTCTCTTCCGAGGAGTCATCTACGACCTCCAGAACTCAAAATCTCATCACACAAAAACAGTTTAAAATTTATCTTTAAGTGATGCCCTTTTCAATGTTTTGGGCTTAATAAAAACGGCGTGGCGACTCTACAAAATGCGAAAGCAAAACGGCGAGACACCTCCAACACGCAACGCTAAACGGAATAAGCCGGATGCCGGGCGCGATTGTCTTGCCTCTCGGATCGGGCGACTTCCCGAACGGCGACGAACGCGAGATGCGGGGCTCGCGCGGCCGGATCCCGGTAATTTCGGTTGGCGACTCATTGGGGAATTTTGTTTTAAAAACTTTTAAACAAAACAAAAGATTTTTAAAACGATGATGAGGGACAAACTTTCATTTTACCCCTTCCTTTAAGCATTGTGTGTGTGTGCACGTGCTTCGTTTTTATTTTACAAAAAAATAAAAATACAAAAAAAAAAAAATGCATCAATATACATCTCGCGCATACATTTAAAATTCTTCAAAAACTTCTATTTTACTCGGAAAAAGAATTTTAGAGACCGCACACTACGCGCACGTCTTTGCCTCGGTTACACCGCACTCTACTGTGCCGCTTTGCCTCGGTTACACCACACACTATGCGCACTGCTTTGCCTCGGATACACTGCACACTACAACCCTTAACCCGGAGTGGTCTCGGTTGCGATCCGTTTGGTCTTCCTAGGCCTCTTGGCGCGCACGGGATCATTCCAAACATCCCATCCCTAGCCAAGCGTCAACCCCGCACGTTTGAGTCTTGAGTCACACTCTGTCCGGACTCGGTTGGTTTTACCCAGTCCGTGTCATACAGCCTGGATACATATACCATGCCGGCCATTTTTCTGAGTCAAGGCTCGGAACTCAAGATCCCTTGCGCAAGCAAAGCGATGAAAGGTCATGCTAAAATCTTGACCTGATCTTGATTTCCGAAGCTACACCAGACGATGTTCCGTCCTGGATATACATCCATGCTCACATGACACCACACTCATCATCGAAGCCTTTGACACGTCGGCCATGACGATATGACCCGGCCCAACGCCTAACGTCACGGTCCCTTGCGCAAGCAAGGTAAAGAGAGGTCATGCCGAACTCTTGACCTGATCTTGACTCGGTGGCGGCTCGGTTCACTATTCACATGGCTAACGCATCAAAACGAACATGACAGCTCGGTCCTTAGGTTCGATTTTTCTTTTAGGCCGGTGGAAACCGCTTGCACTATAGGACCCTCGCACAGGCTGTCCACCGGGATGTCGAAATACGGAGTGCAAAACGAGGGCTTATAGCCGCACGAGATGGTCTCCCGGCGACCCGGGATCTAGCATAGTTGCGAAAAGAAGAGCAATCTTTTCCAACCTACCTAGGATTACGAGAAAATACTTGTTTTAAGTAAATTAAAACAACAAAAAAAAAATCGAAAATAAAAGAAACGGAAACCGCATGCCACGTGAGCTTTCCCCCTTCTATCCCGTTAGGCCATTCCCGTGTCTAAACCTTGCCCGTCACCCTCCGGCGAACCGAGAGTGGTTGAGAATCCTGGAAGCCGCCTTTTCGTATTGAGGTCACAAGGTCCGATAGCCCTTCCAGGTTCAACGGCCCGCACCGTCCCAATACTCCCATGGACGGGATCAACGGATAACGGTGAGGGAAACGGAACCCCGCCACTAAGGAATCTCCGAGACAATGGAGGAGGTGCTGCGAGCCTTGAAGCCATCAAGAAGCGCCAAGAAGAACGGCAAGCTGGATCGTCGACACCTTGCGTCTTCGAGACGATTGCGGTTCCCCGGCTGATGGAACCTTTGTTCTCATAGAAGACGAACATACCGGCTCCCCGGTTTCTCAAAGCTATCGGCGGGTCCCGCCTCCGCCAAGCTACGAGATCCCGGCAACGCAAGCGCCTCTCGCTCAAAGCTCCCCTCCGGCATCGGTCAGCGGCTCAGGCATGCACGCCTCGAGATCGGTCGGTTTCCGGCTCTGCACATCAAGCTCATTACCAACAAAGACACATACGTGCTGCTCCGCCGAGATCCCAATGCATCTCGGTATCCCCGGGATTCAATCCTTTGCCTCTATACGAGCCTCGCAATCACAATCAAAGTCCACATGTCTACCCGGACAGGGCATCCCCAAGCGGATATCCCGACATCTCTCTCAAACTTGCCACCTGGCCAGTGCGCCACTGGGGCTAATGAATCATTTCCCCAATTCCCAAACACAACCCTTAGCGGCCCGGGCAATCACGCCCAATTTCAACAACCCGGGGTATGGGATGGTATACACTCAACTACCTCCCGGGACTCCCGAATGGCTATCCCATCGCCCAATCCACCTCCATCTTTGGTTTCTATCCCCGAGAACGGAAACCCGCCTCCACTGCCGATCCTCGCATGGCTTGGTGATTGAACAAATGAAAGACATGCAAGGCAAGCTAGCCAATTCCGCAAGGACTCCCTCATGCCCACGGATCCGAGCAAGGTGGTCCCACTCCCTCCAAAGTTCAGAATGCCAGAGATGGAGAAGTTTGACGGGACGGAATGCCCAATAACTCACATCGACACCTATGTCTTGGGTATGAGAGCTAAAGGAGCAACCCCTCAACAGATGGCGGACCACTTCCAGCATTCTCTCAAATCCACGGCGCTAAGATGGTTCCTCAATGTAAAGGCGTAAAACCGCTCCACGTGGGACCAAATCGGCGAGATCTTCCTAGAGAAGTACCGCGCCAACCTTGAGTGGGAGACAAACCGCCACGATCCTGCAAGCCACCGAGCAAAAGGATGATGAACCCGTTGGCGAGTTCTACAAAAGATGGAATTAGAAGCTTAGCGAGATAATGGATCCGCTTTCCAAAGAAGAGCAAATGGATATCTTCCATTCCTGCCTCGAAACCATCTCTGAGGGCCTTGATTAGCCACCACTTCTATCGACCTTCGTGCCATGGTCAATGCCGGACCAAGTTCGAAAGACGCCGAGCCTACAAAAGACACCGGCCACTCTTGCTCCTTCCTACCGCTACCGGGCGGCCTCGTCAAATTCGACGCCTGTTCCAAACATAGGAAAGGAGGCCGCCGGAGCGATCCACTACATCCCGTAACGGAGTCCAAGGAAGCCGCGATCGCGCCCACGAGAAATAACAATCCTCCCCGGACGCGGCGTTCTCGGCACTTCGACAACCTTGGAATGCCTCTAAGCCAAGTGTTTGAGGCGTTGATGAAGCGTAACATGCTCGAGCCCCTTGAGAATTATCGGTAGGAATCCTAACCTAAGCGTGGATATGAGCAAGCATTGCGCTTTTCACAACTACCGGGCCACACCACCGACAATTGCGTCATACTAAAACAAGCGATCCAAAGGCTGATTGAAGAAGGAAAGTTGGAATGCCCACGCGGTCCCACGACAAGCCGAAATCAATTCCCCAACAACAATTTGGGAAAGCATCGATGAGAAGCCTTTCGACCTTCTCAAGCGCGTCAAAAATGCCATTGAGGAGCTGGGTTACCTTCTCATGACCCACAACCGGCAAAGAAGAAATCGTCGGAAGCTTGATCTAACCCAGTCTCACTAGAGTCTAGCTTCTAAAATAAAAGACCACAGTCCGTCGTAGGTGTTTAAAGTTTAAGTCTCTCGAGTCGTCCGACGGCCTTATGCCTGAAGATTATGTGTTTGTAACAAAAATTGCGCTTCTTTATGCTTCGAATAAAAGTTCGACCTTTACGAGTATCCTCATTGCCACTTTAACAAATGATAAATTAACTAACCAAAACAGGTTAATAATGATTCACTTGATAAAGACGCAGACACATTAATGAACAATGCATTAAACAAATCTTTAAGCATGTTGTCAAACGAGAGAAAAATCGGGCCCAAGTTTCGCTAAGAATGTTCTAACCAAAATGAATTTGGGAACCAAGAGTCCAAAGAGACGCAAATCAAAGAATCCATACGATCCACCTCGTAGGTTCTAGTCTTGTTCTCATTCAATCAAGTCCTCCTCGGACATTGTAATTAAGTCTTCAATTTTCCATACATAAGTCTTCTTTCTTTTCTTGCTAGACTTGAGACATTATTTTGCACCCCACATTACATTTAATGAAATGGTTTTGTTCTATGTGATCACTTGCATTGCTCAACAAGTAATTCCACAAATGATTAATGCTTTGATTAATTGGTGTGAGAAAGTCAATTGATAGCTCCCCATACACCTTACCATAACCCACACAAAGGCCTCCATCAAAGCCATGCAGCTTTCCAAAATATGTCCCCACCATCACTTTGACCAAGTCAACGACGGCAGAACATCGAAAAGGACAACAAAAGGTCACTCGGCATCAAAAGATTGACCCACATGTCGACAACAATCTAGGGGCTTGCCTTCGCCCTCGTGCGCATCAAGAAAGTTCTGCGGGGGCTTGCCTTCGCCCTCAAATGCTTCAAAAAAAAAAAAAAAAAAAAAAAAAAAGCTCGACGAAGCTACAAAAAAAAAAAAAAGAGCTCAAGCGAAGCTTCACAAAAATAAATGAGGTCAAAGACCCGAGCCAACGATCGAAGCAATGGATTCATTAAACCGGCCACAAATACGACTTGTCAAGGAATCACCTCAAGGCCTCGTGCCTCATCATTCAACCTTCCGAGCCTTTTCGCCAAAAAAGGCCGCGCAAATATTCATGCCACGGCCCCCAAAGCCAAACACAGGTTCAAACCCGAACTACGTCGACACGAGGCTCCTTGTCTTAAGGGGAACGTAGGCATCCGTAAATGGTCCGATCATAAACACATACAAATCCACAAACCCGATCTCATCAATGACCTCTCCATACACTGAGCAAACCTTCTTTCACACCGGACCAACTCGATCCTTGATACCGGTTGACTTTCTCCTCGTGATTAATCAAAGCATATCGAGTTTAATTGTTGAATAACCCGAACATCAACAAAGGGTTTTAAGCAAACAAGTGATCATTGTGAACAAATCAAGTTTTGAGATGTCTCGACAAGTCTTCTTTTTCTACAAAATAGGAAAATAGAGCTAAACACCGATTTTACGTCGTGAGGGCTTCTATACACTTTTACAAGCTTTTCGCACTCATACTCTCTCAAAAGAGTCAAACCCAAAAGCATTTCTTTTGTGCCTACATCAAATAAGGCATTCACACAAAAGTGGGACCCGTTCCGCATTTTCAAAAATAAATACGCCTTGCAAGTGTACATTACGAGTCATTTCTTCCACAAAAGAGGGTCGAACTACGCAGACTGAGCCTCTCACCCGAGGGGAACGTAGGCGCCTTCATTGGTTCGGTCTAAGGAATACACAAAATTCCAAAATTGATGCCACCAAGGCTCGGGAAAGAAGCAAGCAAGAGATTTTGCTGTCTCGACAAAGCTTTAAAAGTAAATCACAAATCATCACGGTTAAAACACTTTTTGATGAGTTCAAGCACGGCTCACTCTCAAACTCACAACATGCTAAAAGACAACTTAAAACATTTAACAATCAATGTGTTCCGCGATGCCGATGAATGGATACTCGGTGTTTCGTAAGGTCATTCCATGCTACTCGCGTTTGGCCCTTCATCACTCTTTCCTTTCCTCCTCGTCCCAACGAGTCTTTTTTTCATTCCCCATGAGCGGAGTTCGTCTCCCTCATTCCGAGATCGTGGAGTCCTCCTTGTCGTGTCAAACGAAACCGCCGCTCGTAGCATCGTTCACCCGTGCCTCGGCTCGGATCTCCTCCCTACGAGTCCGCAAGGGGACCTCTCCCCGCCAGCCCGTCATGAACTCGAGTCCTCAGTAGTCAAACAAAAGCGTCTCCCATGACATCCCGAGGGTTAGACCAAGCTTCGCACTCCTAAGGCTATAGCGGAGACGACAATCTTGCCCCCGCAGAATTGCTTCACGCCCGCTCCCCAAAACCACTTGGGTCCGCCCGATATGCTACTCATACCAATCCAGGTACTCGATGGTCAAGACAACATTCTCCCGGCATCTAAGGAGCACCACGTGGAGGGAAAGCGGAATACTTCCATACCCTCGTAAAATACATAAAAGCATCGGGATCCGTCATGCAAGAAGAAGCTACCTCCACGTTGGCAATGTCATCCCGCCCAAAGAAAGGCTCTCGCCTCATCCCGAACCGACGGAAACAAGCAACGGAACACGTAAAGAGGACCAAGGCAAACACGGAACTCGACAACATAGGAACCTTCCCCGACAGGCCCTCCTAGTTTCAATCCCCCAAAGGGAAACCCACCAACGAATCCGATGCGTACCAAGATATGCTATCCATCTCTCCCAAGCTGCATCGATCCATGCCCAAGACATAAAGAGGTCACCGAGCAAATGTCCACTCTGACAAAGAGAGACGCCTGAGACTCGTGCATGGCTTGAAGCCTCTCTCGCAACCATAATGCAAGCAAAGCAGGCTTCCCGCATGAATCGGTTCTCATCACCGACGATCCACACCGTGAAGGTTTCCCGGAACCAAAGGAATGATATCCTCGCCCGCCCGACAATGGCTCGCCACATCAAACAGAGCACCGTCACATATCCCGGGTTAGCTAACCCCAAAAGAGGGGCTGTCAAGCACAAAGCGAACGCGTCCCCTGGAGACATCACTCCCGCCGCTCATGAAACTGCCAAAGCCGCTTCAGCCCCAACTGCTCGTAAAACTGCCAAAGCTTCCTCGGCCTCCACTAACCACAAATACATTCCCGGCTAAATGCGACATGCACAAAAATAATAATAAGCTAGCAACAATTCCTAGGTCAATCCCGGAATCACAAATACGTCATTACATCTTAAATAAAATACTTTGCTTTGTGCAAATACAAGTGTTTTATTACAGTGTACAAAATGTCTGTCGCTTCTACAAAAAAAAACAATGGAAAGAGGAAAAGCAAAAGAGCCCTAATCCGATTCATCATCATCCTCCTCCACAAATGAGAAATTCGGCATCTCGGCGCCTCCACCAGCCCACATCATCGTCCTCGTGAACCCAAGACCTTCCTCGACCTGATAATCCAAGAAGTCCACAGTGAATAAGAATGAAGAAGGAAAAAGAAGATGAGCCATCCCTCCTCTCCTTGTCCAAGACCCGAGGCATCCCACGCCCTCGCCAAGTTCAGCAGGCTCCATCTCGCCCTCACCGCAAGAGGCCTGCATGCAGGCGCCATCTCGCCCTCACCGCAAGTTCGCATGGCAGGCGCCACTCGCCCTCACCGCAAGTTCGCATGCAGGCGCCACTCGCTGCAGGTTCCACTCGCCCTCACCGCAAGTTCGACAAAGGCGCTACCTCGCCCTCACCAAGTTCGACAGCAGGCTCCATCTCGCCCTCCCGCAAGTTCGCAGCAGGCGCTACCTCGCCCTCACCAAGTTCGCAGATTCCACCTCGCCTCCCCGCAAGTTCGACAGCAGGCGCTACCTCGCCTCACCAAGTTCGCAGACAGGTTCCACCTCGCCCTCACCGCAAGTTCGCAGAGGCGCTACCTCGCCCTCACCAAGTTCGACAGAGGCTCCATCTCGCCCTCACCGCAAGTTCGAGACAGAGGCGCCACCTCGCCCTCACCAAGTTCGACAGCAGGCTCCATCTCGCCCTCCCCGCAAGTTCGGACGAGGCGCTACCTCGCCTCACCAAGTTCGCACGCAGGCGCTACTCGCCTCACCAAGTTCGAGACAGAGGTTCCACCTCGCCCTCACCGCAAGTTCGGACGGGCGCTACCTCGCCCTCACCAAGTTCGACAGAGGCTCCATCTCGCCCTCACCGAAAGTTCGCAAGGCGCTACCTCGCCCTCACCAAGTTCGCGATGAGGTTCCACCTCGCCCTCACCGCAAGTTCGAACAAAGGCTCCGTCGCGTCCTCATCCTTTCACCGACTTCGGTCAAAAACGCCACGCATCCGCAGCATTTCAGAATCTTCTGGCCGTGGGCGCCACACGTCCTCAACATTTCAACAACTCGATCGAGGCGCCCACGCCCTCTAACACTTCAAAGAATTCGGCCGTAGACGCCACCACGTCCTCTTCTTCATCTCGGCCGAGGCGCCCCCACGTCCTCAACAATTCAACTTCCTCCTCACAAAGGTGCCTCATCCTACAGGTAAACACAAAGAAAGGTATGTCAATAAACTTCAAACGCAATACATAGCCGTAATAAATGCTACATAAAAGAAGAGTCCCAAAGACGGCATGATGCCTTTCCAAAATTCCCACAAACAAAGTTCCATATAGGATCCACAAAATGCCCATCAAACTCAACTTAGGTCCGTACGCCTTAGAATAGTCTCAACTTAGGGTCATACTCCCGAACTAAGTCTACCTTAGGTCATACTCCCGAACTAGGTCCCAACTTAGGTCATATTCCCTCTCAGAACTAGGTCCCAACTTAGGTTCATACTCCTCGAACTAGGCCACAACTTAGGTCATACTCCCGAACTAGGTCCCAACTTAGGTTCATACTCCCGAACTAGGTCCCAACTTAGGTCATACTCCTGAACTAGGTCCCAACTTAGGTCATATTCCCGAACTAGGTCCCAACTTTAGTGGTCATACTCCCGAACTAGGTCACAACTTAGGTTCATACTCCCGAACTAAGCCTCAACTTAGGTATAGACGCCTTCACACAAACTTCAACTCAGACATCACCACGTCCACTCACCACAAACCTCACTACTTCACCACAAAGTGTGCCGGAAGGCTTTAAACCACTCGGTCCGAGACCGTATAAATCACCACATCACTATTCCCACTAAGGCTTTAAACCACTCGGTCCGGAGACCGTATAAATCACCCAAACTACTATCCCCAAACTCTAAGGCTTTAAACCACTCGACCGGAGATCGTATAAATCCGCCCAAACTACTATCCTCAAATCCCGGCCGGGAAGGCTCTAAACCACTCGGTCCGAAGACCGTATAAATCTCCCAAATCACTATCTCCGGCCCTAAGGCCTTAAACCACCCGATTAGGAAAATCGTAAAATTTCCATCCCAGATACCACCACGTCCTCACAATTGACCTCGGCGGTCACCACATATCAAGACATCACCCCGTCTCTATCACCGACCTCGGCGGTCACACAACACTTTAGGGCACCACCACGCTCACATACACTCACAATTTCACGACCTCCGAACTACGACTGTGCTTGATTCCCGCCAGGGATACGTAGAATCCTATCACAGGGTCCAGCCCATCGACCTATACGGCCACTCAGACACCACCACGCCCTATCACCGACCTCGGCGGTCACACAACACTTCAGGGCACCACCACGCCCGCACTCACAAACACTCACCCCACACACGAACTACGATCGGGCTTGATTCCCGCTAGGGATACGTAGGAATCCTATCACAGGTCCAGCCAACCGACCTAAACGGCCACATAACAGACACCGCCATGTCCTCACGCACCGACCTACACGGTCACTTCCTCTCCCAAAGACGCGATCCGCATCAGACCCTTATCTTATCGACGACCCCACTTCTTTCATAAGTGACGTCGCCGAGGGGCTTCGTAAGTACCCCAACTGGATCGCTCTCCATCCCAAAGATACGACAAAACCAGAGGCAAACTTCCTGAGGTCATAACTCCTTCATACGAACTCCGATTGAGACGTGCCATATATGGTTGGAAAGCTCTCGACGAGAGCTAGCTTGCCATCACATTCACAAGAGCATGGAAAGTCCGTACGGACCTCTTTTGCATGCCAAAAGGTCCGTACGGACCTCTTTGCACCGTACATAATCATTACGAAAATCCCACTTAAAGTCCACGAGATTCCTCAAATCCCGGAAATCCATCATTACCTAAGAGGTCCGTACGGACCTCTTTGCTCATTTTACTATAAATAGAGGGCTCCCCCTCCTCATTTTTTCACACCTCCCACTTCTCTCTTCCTCCACTAAGCCTTCTCGGCTCCCCTTCTAAGACCTTTCGAGGCATTCCCGCCCTTCTGGATCCTTCCGAGGCCTTCCGAGCCCCCTCGAGGTGCTCCGAAGCCTCTCCGAGCGCTCCCCGAGACGCTCCCGCGCCGCCCGAGGCACTCTCGAGGTACTCCGAGGCCCCTCGTGGTACTCCGAGGCCTTGCCTCGGTCTTTTCCCACGGTGTCCCGCTCTTTCCGAGTCAAACCGGCGATCCCAAACCTTGCCGAACCTCCCCCGCCCGAATCCAAGCAACGATTCCAACGCACGCCGAACCTCTCGCCCGACCGATCCCGACGATCCCTACGCACGCCGAACCTTCGCCCAAACGCAGCCTTGCGCTTTCAACTTCACGCGAAACTCTGTCCGCGGACAACCGGCATCCCCAAGCAATCCGAACGCTACTCCGAGCCTCGAAACACTATTCCCTGCAAGACAGACACGAACCAACATTGGTAAGGCTTCCTTCCTATTCTATTTCAATACATTTCAATACAATGTAGACATCCGATACAGCATGCATTTTTAAAAGCACACACACACACACAACTTTTTAAAGGATATTAGGGGTATCCGAAAGACTCGTTTTTACGAGGCGACTCGGGTGAGCTCTAATATTCTAATATTCTCTTCCCGAGGAGTCATCTGACCTCCGAACTCAAAATCTCATCACACAAAAACAGTTTAAAATTTATCTTTAAACTGATGCCCTTTTTCAATGTTTTGGGCTTAATAAAAACGGCGTGGCGACTCTACAAAATGCGAAAGCAAAACGGCGAGACACCTCCAACACGCAACGCTAAAACGGAATAAGCCAGGATCTTGCGGCGCGATTGTGCTGCCTCTCGGATCCGGGCGACTTCCCGAACAGCGACGAACGCGAGATGCCGGGGCCCCGCGCGCGAGCCGGATCCCGGGTAATTTCACCAGCACACATCCAACTCCAGCGCGTGTGGGAAACTTGACTCGTTGATGAGGGACAGAGGCGACGATCCCTAGAGCGGCTTGGCCAGGTTGGCCAAGAATTGCGTGGTAGTCACTGACGACGTCAATCATAATAAACGTCACTGTTTGAATGGTTCTCAACGGGTGATCTCCAATATCAACTGGAAGGTCAATCTGGCCCTTCGCGTCTACCCTGTGGTTGGTGAATCCTTCTAGACGACCTAAGTAGGGACTTAGGCGGCTGTCAGGTAGACCCATCCTCTGGTAGACGTTGTAAAACAAGATGTCCTTAGATGCACCAGTATCTATCAGAATAAGTCTCGACTCACAGTTGTCGATGAAGCCAGGTATGACCTGGGTTTGCTGACGGGCCAATGGATTTGCTGCTAGCTCGTAGGGAAAGAAGCTTATCACGTCGTTCGGGATTTCAGACTTTTGGGGAACGCGTGGTGCCTTTCTCAGGTGGTAGATTGTGCCTTTGATTTGATTTTTACTGGTTTCTTCAGAGATTACCAAGACCATCCTTGGTTGTCTCTCCGGGGGGTCGTTGTTAGCAGCTCTTGTGTTGGCTGCCTGACGATCCTTCCTCACGTACTCCTGAAGACGACCATCATCAATCCATCTCTGAATAATTTTCTTCAAACTGAAGCACTCCTCAGTATCATGTCCCTTATCCCGATGATACTCACAGTATTTATTCATATTTTTCTTCCCCTTTCCATTGGGGTTCATCTTTGGCGCCGGGCCAAAATCAACATTGCTCAAAATTTCAGCTCTTGACACCGTCAATGGAGTGTACGACTCTGGGACCTTTTCAGCTTTCACTTGTTTGCCTTTCCCCTTATCTCCAGCCTTATCCTTTTTTGACTTGGCCGTCTCTCCCTCATCGACGGCCTTTCCTTCTCTTTGTAACTTTATTTCCTCGGCCTCGGCTATCGCGTACGCCTTGGAATAGAGATCTTTTCGAGATTTGGATGGATGAACTTGTAACTCGTAGTCCAGGGTGGAAGAAACAATGTCGTGCCTGAAACAATTGATAATTTCCCTATTTGTTAGGTCTTCATCGATCTGGTCAACTAACTTCTTAAATCTTTTGAAATAGCTCATAGAGCTTTCATTGGCCCCCTGCGAAATGTTGTTGAGGTCGTTGACAGTCTTGCGACGATCTCCCGCCGTTGCAAACCTTCCCAAAAACTTTTTCCTCATTTGTTTCCACGACTCGATGCTCCCCTTAGGAAGGCCTCTAAACCATCGTAAATCAGCGTCAGTTAGCGTGCTAGTAAGGGCCTTACACATAACATCGTCGTGTCCGGAGGCTCGGGCCATCACGTACATCTGAGCCTCAAGATGTTGCATGTGATCTATGGCGCTTGTAGAGCCGTCATATTGTTTCAAATCGGGAAGTTTAAAACCAGGTTCGGGGGGTCCCGTCTCTAACATCCATGGTGCCAAGGGATTCATGGTACCACCATCGTCCTCTGAATCATCACTATCCACCCTGTTTCTTTTGTTCGTCAACTCTTCCACCTGACGCTTGAGTCTTAAGAATTCCCTCATATCGACTTCTCCAGCTGGGCCGACTGGGGGGATCCTATCTCGACGAGGCCCCCGGGTAACGGTGTTAGACCGTTGCCTCTCGGTGGGGGCGGGTCGTCGGGAGATGGATCTCTCCCTGTAGCTTAGTGGTGGAGATGGCCTGTAAGATCTGGATACCTCTCGTTCACGACGATGGGGAGTACGGGTTCTTTCCCTATAGCTCGGTGCTCGTTCGTTTCTCAGCGAAGGTGTCATTAGATGACCCCCAACAACTTGGTTCTGATTCATTTCAGGATTTTCGACTGCCAGCACTCTGCGAGGCTCTATCTCCTCATCTTGTCGTTGCTGAGATGGTACTCCCTCACTACGACGCTGATTGATGTGGTCTCTAAGATCAATCTGGGGCACCACTCGTTCTTCTCCAGTGACGACGTTCTCGCGACGACCTTCTCTCCTTCGGTTCCTTCTCCTTCCCGACGAGACGGTATGGTAGGACGCCTGTGGGGCTTGTGGCACAGCCATTTGGATGAGTTCGTTCTGGATTTGCAGGAATTCTTGAAGGGCATTTTCCCTCTCGACGAGGAAAGCGGCTCTGTCGAGATGTGGATTGGATGGGCCTCCCACATGTCGTACAGTAGCTACCTCTGGTCTCCTTTCCAGTGGAGGTTGTCGCTGCCTCTCGAGGTGCTCTTCTCTCTTCTTGCCGTTTGAAGGCCCGTGTCGTCAACCACCCCTTGTGACCTGGTGACCCTTAAATTAGGGTTCCTAGGTGGAGAGGGTGGTCTAGGATTTTCTTGCTGGCCTTGCTGAGGGGGAAGAGGTCCGCCTTCGTCTCCGGTGGATTTGCTTGCTGTGTGTCCGTCTGACACCATTTTCCAGGCTTTTTCCGACTGTTATTTGGTGGTTGAAAGGTCACTGACAAACGATTCCCGGCAGTGGAACCAATCTGATGGTGCAGGAATGTGTTTTGGGCTCAGGTATTGTGTCCAGCGAATGATTGAGCTGACTCCGTGACCTGCACACCACAAGAAAGAACCGTGAAACTGCGTCGGGGGTCTTCCGGCAAGCCCCTCCGGCGTGAGAATCATCGAATGGACTGGAAAAGGGTGTAAGAATTATGGAAAGTGCATGTATACGTAAATATGCAGAAATGCATTACCTTCCCATATTTATAGTGGATGAAGTGATATTAGGGTTTTCATATGAACCATTGGATAGGGCTGATGCCATCCGTTGGTTCAGCTCTGTCTCCTAGGCATACACGTGTCGCGCTGGGATTGCTCTGTCTATGCAAGGACACTGCAGCACCTGACATTGATAAGCAGCTTGCCTTATAAGGGAAAGTCAACCTGCACACCTTTTGGCATTATTACTGGTTATATGATTGCACGTGTAACAAGGCCTAGTGGTAGGTCTGACATTATCCCAAATTAGCTAATTAATCAAGCTTGTTGAGGAAGCTAATTGAAGGGACGACCTTGGAGCTGTACATCCGGGAAGGTCGTAGTCTTATCAGGACTCGACGAGCGAGTCGACAAGCGAGCCAGATCGCTCAGTGGCGACGACCCTCATTCCACGCTGGAATAGGCTTGGAAGGGAAGGCTCGTCGTCAGACGGGCTTGGTCGCTCACTGGCGACGACCGCCGTCTAGTGTATCGACGAGTCATGCCTCCTCACCTTGATGGGCCTCATTGGTCTTGATCCATTCGCGGGCTTGGTAACTCATAGCTCGTAGATAGGTATTGGGCCAGGCCCATAACAAAATATCTCGTTCAATATATATATATATATATATATATACTCCTTCCGTCCCATTACAAATCACACACTTTTCTTTTTTGGCGTATCACTACAAATCACACACTTCCTAAAAAGGAAAGTTTTTATCACTATTTCCTCAACTCATTCTCTCTCCTACATTATTTTAATACTCACAACACCATTATAATTTACTATTCACACTACTCATTCTTTCTCCTATTTTACTTTTACATTCACAACATTTATATCATTATTTTTTTTCTTAATTTACGCGTGAACAGTAACTGTGTGAATTCTAATGGGACGGAGGGAGTATATATATATATATATATGTGTGTGTGTGTAGATTAATTTTACTTTCAAACTAAATTGACTACCTAATATATTAACAATATTCTAATATGCATCAATATTTAACTTTTTTTTTGGATGTTATAATAAGAAAAAGTCTTCTTTGAGTGACCAAGCAGCGGCAGAGTCAGAATTTTTTATAAACGAGGAAAAATTGTTTTGTGTATAAAATATTTTAATCTAATAACTAAATTTTGTTAAAGGGGGGGCAAAAATTTAAGATAGTGCTATTTTTTATACAATGTTATGCATACTAGTACTCCCTTTCCGTGCCAATGGCACGGCAACAGTACAACATAAATAATGCGTGATTGAGATCATAACCCCAAAATCATTTAGTTTAGTATCTATGATTACATTGTAAATAATCAAAACACCATTATAAAATAGAAAAAGAAAAAACAAATCTATTAAAATGTTTAAATTTTCATTTGATTGCAAGAACAACAATATTGATGGTCCCTTACATAACCTCAACCCCACCCACTTTCCTCTTTCCCCTCGGCCCCCTCACACTCTTTTATGTAAGTCACTATCCTTTTGATTTAGTATGATTACATTGGCACGGTGACAGTACACAAATTACAAAAATTATGAAATCGCATTCCTCCAATAAAAAAATAAAAATAAAAATATATACCCAATATCCTGATGATTACTTTGTGCCATAATCAACATTTGCTGGAGGGTGATTTGTTTGTGTAACTATCGTAGAGAATATAAGAAAGTATTGTAGTTTTTGTACAAAAAAATAATAATAATATAGTTGTGTTTTCTTCAAGTTGGAATAAACTATGATACTTGAAAATTAAAATAAACATTTTTTTTAAACTCGTCAAAAAGAAAAAAAATAACAATTACTTAGGGTCAGAGAATAATAACTAATACAAAAATTATTAGTATTATTTAACTAAATATTGATGAGAACAAATAAATTATTTTTGTAAGAATAAATAGATTTGGGCCAGATTAGATAAATTGGGCTACTGGTGGACCAATTTTTTAAACATTTTTTATTTTGACAATATTATTAAATTTTGGCCCTATTTGATCATTTTGGCCATTGGTGATCAATTTTTAAGCATTTTTCTATCTGGACCATACTATTAGAAATGTCCGTGATTATATTATTTTATTTTGATAAACTTGTATTTTCAAAACATAATATTTTTTAAACAGGCCATTGGTGGCCAATTTTTTAAGCATTTATCTATCTGGATCATACTATTAGAAATGTCCATGATTATATTTTATTTTCAAAACATAATACATTTTAAAATTTAATTTATAATATTTAATTTTTAAACTTTATTTTTATAATATTTATTTTTATAATATTTATTTTTTACTAACTTAGGATTTGTGTCTGGGTCAAAATACGTGAATTGATCTTAATTTGATAATTTGGGTCATAATATTATTAATGTGGGAAGGTAAGGACGGTAACGGGAAGGTGGACGGAACTATTAGAAATGTCCATTATTTTTTAAACTGGCCATTGGTGGTCAATTTTTTAAGCATTTATCTATTTGGATCATACTATTAGAAATGTCCATGGTTATATTTTTTTAAACTTTAAAATTTATTTTTATAATATTTATATTTTACTGATTTATGGTTTGTGTCAGGATCAAAATACGTGAATTGATCCTGATTTGATAATTTTGGCAAATTTGTATTTTCAAAACATAATATTTTTTAAACTGGCCATTGGTGGCCAATTTTTTAAGCATTTATCTATCTGGATCATACTATTAGAAATGTTAATTATTTTTTAAACTGGCCATTGGTGGCCAATTTTTTAAGCATTTATCTATTTGGACCATAATATTAGAAATGTCCATGATTATATATTTTTATTTTGATAAATTTTTATTTTCAAAACATAATACATTTTAAAATTTAATTTTTAAACTTTATTTTTATAATATTTATTTTTTATTAATATGGGAAGGTAAGGACGGTTACGGGGAGGTGGACGGAACTATTAGAAATGTCCATTATTTTTTAAACTGGTCACCGACCATTTTTTTAAGCATTTATCTATTTGGACCATACTATTAGAAATGTGCATGATTATATTTTTTATTTTGATAAATTTTTATTTTCAAAACATAATACTTTTTAAAATTTAATTTATAATATTTAATTTTTAAACTTTAAACTTTATTTTTATAATATTTATTTTTTACTGGCTTATGATTTGTGTGTGGATCAAAATACGTGAATTGATCCTGATTTGATAATTTGGGTCATAATATTATTAATATGGGAAGGTAAGGACGGTTACGGGGAGGTAGACGGTTATGGGGAGTTGGAAGTTACAGGCGGTTAAGGAGGGTGAGATGATTTGAGCCGTCAGATCAAATTTGCAAGATTCAATCTCAACCACCACTTATACCCAGGCTAAGAGGCGGTTATGACCAACCTGTATTGTATTATAGACTAGTACTTCCCTACCCGTGCCAAGGCACGGTGACAGTACGACATAAATATAGTGTGTTTAAGATCAAACCCTCAAAATGCATAAGTCTAGTATCTATCATCAAATTGTAAACTTTTAAAATTTTCATTTGATTGCAAGAACGACAATATTAATGATCCATTACAAACATAATACTCCCTTCGTCCCACCAAGAGTGTCACCCTTTTAGGGGTGGCACGCAAATTAAGGAAAAAAGGGGGAAGAAAAAACGTTGTGAGTGTAATTTGAAAATAGGAGGGAGAATTAGTGGAGGAAATAGCGAATTTAAAAAGTGTTGTGAGTGTAGAGGAGAGAGAATTAGTGGAGGGAATAGTGGATGGGGTAATAGAATATTAATAAAACATTTCCTTTTTAGGAAAGGTGACGCTTCAAACGGGACGCCATTTTGGGTAAAAAGTGACACTTGGAGTGGGACGGAGGGAGTAGTTCCTGATTTTTAATTGAACATTTCAAAAATAAATCTGTCTTTTAGGTATTTGTTACAAAAAGAAAAATAGAAAGTAAAATCACATTTCACATTATAGCCAAAATAAGATTGACAAAATACAATTTTTATTATAACCAAACATAAAATTATAAAAAATTATGATTTCAATTAACTAAAGTTAACCAAATTACATAATCCCAACCCCACCCACTTTTCTCTTTCCCCTCACCCCCCCTTACCTCACCCTCTTTCATGTAACCTCAAACCCGCTCACTATCATTTTGAGTTGCAGTTTTCCAAACTTTCAATACTATTATAGATAAATCATGCTCTGAAATGATACATTATCGAAAATAAAATATTGACCATGTGGGTAAGATTATTCAGAATAGAAGTAGAGGGAGTATTGCGTTAAATTAAGGTCAAAATATGCATTTTGGCTAACGGAAGTTAGTCATGAAACTAACTCCGGATAATATATCATGTGAAATAATCAAATTATCCCTTAAAAAAAGATGTCCATGATATATGACTTGGAAATATAACATCATATTTTTTTTATTTGCAACAGATTATAAAAACAAATACTCCATCCGTCTCGAAAAATTTAGATCACTTTGACTTTAATAGTCAACTCAATCGAATTTTGACTGTAATTTTATGAAAATTTAGATATTTTTATGCAATTATAAAAATTGTTATTGTTTTACCGTCAAAAATACTATCAGTAACAATTTTTAGAATTTCATGGAAATATCTATATTTTTCTATTAAATTATTCATATTTTTTTATAAAAATATGTCAAAATTTGATTGAGTTGATTATGGGAAATAAAGGGAGCAATCGGATCTACACACTTTTATTTTTAAAAAATATATTACAAAAGTAACCAAAATTCATGTCAGTTAAATTGTAAATTGAGAGTAAGTCAGACAGTCGGTACACAAAACCATATCACTTGCTTGTTTTCTTTCCATTTAGATTTGAATTGAAAATTTTGATACACGCCAATTTCCAAATAATAGTTATGTATACTATTACTACATTATTATACTCCTGTACCGTCCCACGTAAATGAAAAATTTTAGTCAAATTGATGTAATTTTGATCAATAATTTAAATTAAAAATAGTGAATCTAATAAAAATTTATTTTTTTATTATAACACAATTAATAATATTTCCAATAATGATTTTTAGATTTTTATAAGAATTATTATCTTTAAATATATACTCCCTCCGTCCCTAAATGTTTGTCTCATTTGACTTTTTAGTTGAACTTTGACCACAAATATATGACAATTTAATTATGTTCATGAAATTCTAAAAATTTCTATTGATTCACCGTTAATAATATTATCAACAACAACTTTTAGAATTTCGTAAACATGATTAATCTCTCATAAATTTGAGGTCAAAGTTCAAAAAAAAATCAAATGGGACAAACTTTTAGGGACGGAGGGAGTATAATATATAATATATATATATATATAAAATATAATATAATATATAAATTATATATATAAATATATAAATATATAAATAAATATATATATATATATATATATATATATATATATATATATATATATATATATATATATATATATATATATATATAATATACTATAAAATATACTATATATAATATTATATATAAATATAAATATAAATATATATATATATATATATATATATATATATTATATATAAATATATATAATATAATATAATATATAAATTATATATATAAATATAAATATATATATATATATAATATGTATATAAATATATAAAATACATATAATATATATATATATATATATATATTATATATATAATATGTATATATATATATAATACAATATGTATATAAATATATAAAATACATATAATATATATATATATATATATATATATATATATATATATATATATATATATATATATATAAATATATATAATATATATAATATAATATATATATATATAATATATATATATATATATATATATATATATATATATATATATAATACTATATAGTGGGTTAGGTGAAGAGATGAGAGAGTTAATATCCGGTGCATCAAGTGGGAAGTTTTTTTTTTCAACTTTAAATCTAGGCCGCTCTTTATCTTTTGCGAGATTAAATCCTAGCCACTCTTTGTGTGGCGGTTAGATGTGAGTTGTATTGTATTATAGATGGACGGTTCATGCAAGTTTGATAGTTGGTTTTGATCACTCGCTTAATCACTATAAGTGTAATTTAACTGTATAACAGTCTGTTTTTTTAATTAAAAACATTATTATCTTTTTTGACCTACTCCTCCAAAGGCACACTTATTTATAAGAGTTTAGACCATTAAACAATTTGATTGATGTATACTATCCAAATACGTTATAATTACTTGCAAATATTTCAAAAACTAGTAAAATTGTTACAATGTCACTTATACTTATTTGATGGGTAAGTGCATGCATTTACCAATACACTAAACTAAATTATAATAACATATAAAATAAAATATTGGGTGCACATACATCCAATATATATTACCATTAGGTGTGTCAATTTCTATGTATCATCATATATCCAAATTTTCTTGCACTACTGAAACAAGTCTACTGGATTTATATAGCTCTTTTTTATTGACTTCTTTTCTTACAATGTTATCATCCTCATTTACTACTCCCTTCGTCCCGTTCGAAAGGACACTTTTGGTCAATATAAGTTAACTTTAATCCAAACATAAATGCAAATCTAATCATCTTATTGAAATTCTAAAAATTGTTTTTCATAAATCATTTAATGATTTATCAATAACAATTTTTAGAATTTCAATAAGATGATTAGATTTACATTTATGTTCGGGTCAAAGTTTACTTATATTGACCAAAAGTGCCCTTTTTCGGACTCGGACGGGACAGAGGGAGTATTATTTATGGAGTATTTTTACTTTTACATTTATTGGTTTTGTTCTTTTTATTGCCCTTTGATATTTGATAGACATAATCCATTTGTTAAAATGTGAAGAAACAAAGTAGTCAAATTTCATTGGGATGAGATTCGAGTCGGTTTCAAAAGTAACATTTTTACGTAAGAATGCAATCGCAATCGTAAAACACATTTTCATTAGGATGGGATTTGAGTCGGTATTCTAAAGTAAAACTTTTACGTAAGAGCGTAGCAGTAAAATTCAAGAACGGTGACGAATTCATATTTTAGGATGAATAAAGTTCTTAGTATCTAACTAAAATCTTCCAAAACAAAAGTGAATGTAATAAAAAAGAGAGAAAATTGAAGTTATACGCGTTTGCTTGCGTGCGGTACTCTCTTATTACAACCCCTCCATTTAAAGCACCCACCACACACACACATACACCACACCCACACCCACACCCACACCCACACACACACACACTCCCTCCCCTGAAAATAAATAAATAAATTACTGAATATTTACAAAAATAAAAGAAAACGAAAATCCCCTTAAAACCCCCCGCCTCATAAACAAATAACCAATGCCTCCACAAATTCACATTCTATTCTTTCCCCTCCTCCTTAACTTCCTCCTATCGCCGCCACAATGCCATGCCGCCGGTGGCAGCTGGACATTCCTCCTCCCAAGCATAGGCATCTCCGCCATGCACATGCAGCTCCTCAACAACGACCGCGTCGTCATGTTCGACCGCACCGACTTCGGCCGTTCCAACATTTCCCTCCCCGACAGCAAATGCCGGAATGACCCTAACGAACAAGCTTTAAAGATCGACTGCACCGCTCATTCAGTTGAGTACGACGTCGCATCCAACTCAATACGCCCCCTCATGGTTCTCACTGATGTCTGGTGTTCCTCCGGCGCTGCAATGCCGGACGGAAAGTTAATTCAAACCGGCGGTTTCAACGATGGTGAACGTGCGGTCCGATCTTATCGCCCGTGTGACGGTTGTGATTGGGAGGAGAGTGCTTCCGCTTTATTTCAGAGGAGGTGGTACGCCACCAATCATTTATTGCCGGACGGTCGTCAAATTATCATCGGCGGTCGGAAGCAGTTTAACTTCGAGTTTTATCCAAAAACGGCGTCGGATACTCAAGCTATCAGATTCCCATTCTTAGTACAGACTAATGACCCAGTAATTGAGAATAATTTATACCCTTTTGTTTTTCTCAATTTGGATGGGAATTTATTTATTTTCGCTAATAACCGATCTATTTTATTTGATTATTCCAAAAATACAATTGTCAAGACTTACCCGGATATCCCGGGTGGTGACCCGAGAAATTACCCGAGCTCCGGTTCCGCGGTTATGCTTCCATTGAAGACCTCCAAAGGAGTGGTTACTGAAGCTGAGGTTATGGTTTGTGGTGGTGCACCTAAAGGATCATACGTCAATGTTCTAAATGGTAATTTTGATGGAGCTTTGAATACTTGTGGACGGATCAAAATAACCGATCCAAAACCCGTTTGGGTTATGGAAACTATGCCGTTGGCTCGGGTCATGGGTGATATGGTGTTGCTACCCAACGGGAACGTTTTGATCATTAATGGTGGATCTGCTGGAACTGCCGGATGGGAAAACGGGCGAAATCCAGTTTTAAGTCCGGTCATTTACCGCCCAAATAACCCTACTTCATCTCGGTTTGAGGTACAAACTGCAACTACCATACCTCGGATGTACCATTCTACCGCAATTTTGCTTCGAGATGGTAGGGTTCTTGTTGGCGGGAACAATCCTCATATTTATTATAAATTTACCGATGTTCTTTTTCCAACCGAATTGAGCTTAGAAGCGTTCTCCCCATCTTATCTAGATTCAGATTCCGATAATATACGCCCGAAAATACTTACGCCCGCTTCTCAAAGTAAAATCGTATATGGCCAAAGACTAGTGGTTCGATTCACCATTTCGGGAAGGTTAAACGGAAATTTGGTCACGGTAAATATGGTTGCACCATCATTTACCACACACTCGTTTTCTATGAATCAAAGATTGCTTGTTCTGAACGCCGACAATGTGAAAGCCGTGGGAAAATTTACGTACCAAATCGACGTGACCACTCCGGGTTCGGGTAATCTTGCACCAGCGGGATACTATCTCCTCTTTGTGGTTCATCAAGATGTTCCTAGTGAGGGTATTTGGGTCCAAATCGGGTGAGAACATTCTTTACCGGATAAAAATAAAGATACACATAAATACAATATTATTTGTATTGTAAATATTTACTTTTCTTTGCCCGGAGAAATATAATACAATAATTATATACACATGCCTAAATTAGTACAAATGTGGAGCCCACCTCAATTTTTTTAAAACCTAAGTCACCTATTATATATAACTTTTTTTTTTATTTATGAAGTTATTTTTCATTATTATTATTATTTATAATATTTTTTTAAATATGAAGTTCACGCTATTTCAAAATTACGAATTCGTGCCTGGTGCTTACTCATATTTTGTACCATAAAAACATAATCATTCCTTTGATTTTCAATGTATCAAAAGGACAAATTATTGCAGAGTGTCATGTTATTTCATGTAATTGATGTTTTAATTAAGAATGTCTTTTTTATGCATTTATGTCCGACATTTATAACCAACACATGTTTTCCTAAATATTTCTGTTGCAATAATAAATACTCCCTCCATCCCACCAAAATAGATACTTTTAGTCAAAAGGGTGTAACTTTGATCAAGGGTTTATATAAAAAATAATGATTCTAATAAAAATCTAAAAATCATTATTGAAAGTATTATCAATCATGATACAATAATAATTTTTAAATTTTTATTAGGATCATTATTTTTTATATAAACCCTTGGTCAAAGTTACACCCTTTTGACTAAAAGTATCTATTTTGGTGGGACGGAGGGAGTATAGTATAATTTTCACCTCTTCAATGGTTCAAAAAAAAAAAAAACTAAATGTAAATATTGAGACTAATTTTATAGTTTTTATATAAAAAAAATAGAGGTAAAACATGCTCTATCCCTCTCAACATAAATGTTAAAATTTTATTTTAAGAATATTTTGAAAATATTTTTTTAATAAAATTTAATGACCAAAAATGAATAAAGCTTCTTATTAGTTATTATACACTTCTAAACTTTGACAAGAAATTTCGCTACCTTAGGACCGTTATAGTTACGGCGGTCGTTCATCGGGGCTTCGGTCGCAGGCCCTCTTTCATCATGTCACCAACTATATGATTTATTTTGTGAAAAATTTATTTATATATATTTATTTTAGAAGGTAGATATATATTGAATGTTCAATTGCTTTGTGGTTTGCACATCGCAAGTATCGCTATCACTTGGATAAGATTTCTTAAATATTGGTCCTAAATCAAACAATATTCTAGTACTCAGTATTATTATTAGCTAGCTAGAGACCAAGCAAGCTTCATGGTTTTTTTTTTTTATTTATTCCACAATTATCTTCTTTAAGACCGTACTAATTAAGGCTCCGTTTGTTTAGCTTGTTCAGCATAAAACATTTTTCGAAAAATAATTTTCGACAAAATGTTTTCCGAAAAATAAGATAAAAATGAAGTTTTTCCCATTTTCTGGTGCGAAACAAACACCAGAAAATGAGGAAAATGTTTTCCGAAAAACATTTTCCCCCAAATAAACGGAGCCTAAGTATCATGGCAGTTAATCAATTTGTTTTTATGGTCGTTTAGCCAACTTATATTATGCAAAATTTACATACTTTAATTTCATCTATATCTTTTATTTTCCAGTAGTTCATATTGTTGTGCTAATGGTTTTTTTCTTTCCCAAATGACTAAGATTTGGCATTTCTTTTCGTACTATCTGATGACCAGTTACAAAATGAAGAATTGCTTTTTCATAATTCCCAATTCTCAAATAATCCATTCATCCAAAATCCAAAATGATAGTATCTGAATGAACGGAATAAAAGTGACGGACTAGAAACAACGGGTCTATCCCAACGTAACGTACATGCTAATATGAAGGCTCAATAGGCTTAAAGAGTCCGTCTCCCTGTCTCTAGACTGGACAGCAACCTGTCAGTGTCCACTAGGTCGACCAAAGACCTGATCCGACCTAACAAGGTCCCGACCTAACTTGGTAAGACAATATGACCAAATGCTTGTGTATCTCTGCCTTCTTAATGCACGAACTTAGGTCGACTTCATTTTGTTGGAAAATAGTGTGTGTTTGAAGGAAATTATGGCTTATTTCCTAAAGGGTAATTTGTCAAATTACTAAATTGTTTATGAGTTTGTGTTCTACTCCATGAGAACAAGAAATCAAGTATTTGTTTCTCCAAAATGGTTGTTGGATGAATGAGATATGAATGCACAAAGTAAGTGGGTTGGAAAGGGATAAATTGTGTTATCCCACATTGGAAAGGAAATGAAGAAATTCCACATTGGTTGAGATATAAATGCTCAAAGTAAAAGGAAAGTGGAGTTATCCCACGTTGAAAAGGAATTGAACTTGGTACTAGTATAAAGACTTGGGCACTAGAGTAGTGTTCAAGATTATGTAGCATAGAGGCTCTCTCTCGCGCGCAGGGAATTGCAAATCAAGTTTCCAATTTGACATGCGAGGTGCGTACTCATGCATGTGCTCGTCCTGCGGACACGAATGTAGCACTGAAATTGCCTACGCAGACAAGCCCACCTTTTGCTATTATTTTGATTAAATAAAGCCCCAAGCATTGACTGATATGCTCGGCCGAGCCAGCTAGTGACTCTCCAGAGCTGAGCCTGGACAGAGTGGATAGTTTCTGTACAGGTATGCTCGGCCGAGCACTGCTGATGACTCGCTCGAGCAAGGCCTGGGCAGATTAGCCAAGTTTCTGGACAAATATGCTCGGCCGAGGCATATGCCTTGCTCGGCCGAGCAGTTCCTGAGCAATATTGTCTGCATTGATTTCAAATGTGTAACAGCCAAGGATTAATTGTCAAAACTGAAACCGAAGGATTAATGAGTGTTAATTTTTGAATTAATAGTGTTAATTTCGGATTAATGGTTATATTTTCAGTTTTGATTCCTAAAGGTTATAAAATGGAGTTCACAACAAGTTGTAAACACAACCACAAACAAGAACGAAAAACCCTTGCAATTTCAATCCTCCTCCATTTGTCTTTGCTGCATATTGTTCTTCGTTTCTTTGGCCTCCTTGCATCCGTAGTAACAAGAGGTGATTTTGTCCAAGCACGTTTCAGCTCGCTGAGATACTTAGGTGCAAAGTGCCTTCGGTCCGCACGTTCTATCATGTGAGACATGCGTTCCACAAAACTCAAGCACACTCGGTGAGGGAACGAATATGTCTTAAGGAGATAGTGATTAGTATTGGGCTCGTGCAACAACAACGAATTTATTTCTTTTGTATTTACAATTTGAATTTCTGTTTTATTTTTTGTAATTTTTCTTCGGCAAGTTTGTAACACATTTCACATGAGCGACCTCGACCAAGTCAACTGGCGTCGCACACGTTGCTGATATCCGCATCCTATAATCTAGGATTGGATTAGACTAAATTCATATATTCCCGCCGAATTTATAAGATTCTATAACACATTTCCAATTAATCTGGTATAAATATATATACCCTTAATCATCATTAAAGGGTAACATCTCTTTACACCCTGAGACTATAGTCAATGCAGTTTATTCAATTGCCAAATACTTATCTCACGACGAAGAGTATTAGCCGGAGACCCCCCGGCTAGTCGCTTGTTCGTGATTTCAGGCACTAGCATCAGAGTACGACCTATTGTTGTAATAAGACTGATTCAGATCGATTCCTACATCATCAGTCTTATTCGACTATTCAAAATTATTAATTCCATATTTTAATGTTCAAAACGACCCTTAAAATTCACTTATTACTAAAGTATTACTTATTCTCTCATTCTCTATGTTAAAGTATTTATCTCACATCGAAAATTAACAAGTCTTATCTTCATTATTTAATGATTTTAAGCTACTTTTAGTATTGCCAATTGGTGGATTACTTTTCGCATTGTGAATTGGTTTGAAATAAAATCCTAAATTTTTATTATAATATGGTATCAGAGCAAGCCTGATCTTGAAGGCATAAATTAAAGCACTTATCTACAAACAAGTCTTGCCTATAATATAATAAAATCATAGAATATTTCTCTTTTCTTGAAATGGAACCCAAAAACTTGATCAATCTCTCATCCTCATTTTTACAAGGATGGTTTTGAAAGTTGAATTACTTTATAACTCCCTTATTTACAGGGGGGATCTAGCATTGTATGTGGGGGTGCAGGTACACCCAATGGAATTTTATGACTAGTTAAAAAATATCCTCAACAATTAAGTGCACTTCCACCCATGAACCTTTGTATTTAATTTACATTGACAACATTATCATTACAATTTCTGTCCTGGTGAAAAGTTGGTAGCTTAGTTACTTGGAGATTTCGAGTTCAAAACCAGTGTCAGGCCTATATATTCGAGTTCAAAGCTCATTTCTACCTTCGGATGCTGAATGTTATATGTGCATTTCATCAATTTTAGAGGACTCTATGATTATTTTTTGAATTGTGATTACACAATGACAAATAAATATCAAAATAAGTGGGTGTAATTTTATACACTTTTCATAAATAGTTATATAAGGAATTGATGGAGTAGAAGGATAGACAAATAGACACGAAAAGAAAAATGAGTTTGCAATGAATATACTCCCTCCGTCCCATTAATAACTTCACTTTTTGCCATTTTGGGTGTCCCATTGAAAGCTTCACCTTTCCTTTTTTGGCAAAGAATCTTTACTATTCCCTCCACTCATTCTCTCTCCTACATTATTTTAATACTCACAACACCATTATAATTTATTATTCCCTCCACTCATTCTCTCTCCTATTTTCAAATTTCTCTCTCCTATTTTCAAATTACACTCACAATATTTTTTCTTCCCACCCATTTTCTTAATTTGCGTGCCGGAGCCAAAATGGTGAAGTAAATAATGGGACGGAGGGAGTATATGTTTTCAATATAATTTATTATTATATCGAAAACATAATTATCGTATCAATATTAATTTTATTGTATTTTTGAATAATTATGTACTTGTATCAACATTAATTTTATTGTATTTTTGAATAATTATGTACTTATTTATCCATGTATGAAATATTTTTGAATTTGAATTATTTTTATCTAAGTTTAGTGTTTGATTGTGATTTATTTTCAAATGTAGAGTTTGATTGTTTTTAAATTTAGGTCTTGGATTTGAAAATAAAATATTTTTATTTTAAAATTTTGGGAGATTTGGAAAAATTATATGATTTTAGGGCTTGGGTTTGAAAAAACAATTTGTATCGTAAATTGTGCATCCGATGTCTAGATATCCTAGATTTGCCCCTGCTTATTTAAGTAATGAGACCATTCGTATTAAAGAAACAAAAATAAAAAGTAAGATTATTATCATGGGGGTGAAAGTATTAAACCTCCAGAATGCCTTTTTTTAGACTTCATTATATTTAACTTCCGATCGTATTGTGAAAATATGGGGAAATGCAAAAAAAAAATAAAAAAAAATCAAATGATTAAAAAAAATGTGTTGTATAGTGACATTTTTAAAAACAAGTGAAACTTCGGGCGTATTGACATTTTTGTAAATAAGTTAAACTTCGTTCGTGCTGAGTGCGTGACCATCAAACCTTCTAATATCAAACTCAAAGGGTTTGAATAACAATATTAAAAGGCCAAAATACGTTAGCTCTCCCAAAGTATCCACTTATTCCCACTTTTCACCCTCGTTTGAAAAATTGGTCTGTTTGGTACCTAAACTTCCAATCTGTCTCACTTTGCCCTTGACACTAACGAACGTTGTAAAAGTTAACGAAATAGATCATGTGCTGAGTACATGATGACAAATGTGCTATTTTGTAATGGTTATTAATTTTTAAGGAGTTAAATGCAAAGTTTTAAATATAAAGTGGTAAAATTTTATTTCTTTTTCCAAAATAATTAACTTTTTCTTAAATAATTAATATTTCTTGAAAAAATATTTTTTGTATTAAAAAATAATATATGTGAACGGTATAAACCTAAGTACGAATATGAGCTAGTTCGGGCAAGGCCCAAGTAGATTGTGCCCTAAATATAATCCATCAAGACTCAACTAAGAGGGAAGACCTGGGCTTCCTCGTCTCTCTCTCTGTCTCGGCATTGCCTGGGCCGACCAGGGCCTTAGCAAGTCCAATGACCAAGGCCCAAATCAAGGGCCGAGGAGACTCCCCTCCAAGGCCGAGATACCCTCCCTTGGTGACGAGGAGGCCTCCTCGAATATCCCATCATAGCTCCTCGACTATACAATTACCAGGAATTGGGCATCGCCCATTCCTTCATGTCCTTCCCGACTCATCATAAACTGACCAAGTGACGATGACGAGGAGGGACCTCCCCGGCTTACCCGCAGAATTACAACTTTAAAGTCCTATTCCAACAAGGACATTAAGCAGTTATAATCTTATCAGGATTGTAACCACCTCCTATATTAATTCAAGTCAAATAAGTACTCTCCAACAGATATAATCCTTCTAGGATTATATCTTATCTCTTTACAGTCCAAGATCAACATGGATTCTACGTATCTATTCCTATAAATACAAGCCATAATCTCAATATTTTGGTATGTTATCTCTGACTCGAAGCTCTGTGAATTTGATTTCTCTATATACAAAATGTGAACTTACTCTCACGCCGGAGGGCCTTCGCCGGAGAAGCCCCGGCTTAGTTTACGTTTCTTGTTTGTTTTTCAGGCTATTCAATCGTCGGAGTATAATCAACCGCTGAATTTGGACTGATTCGACATTTTGGCATCATCAATATGCTTTTGTATTTTTTTTTGTAAAAAAAAGTTATGTTCGTAATAGCATATATTAATATTATCTTAAATAATTGATATTTTTAGAAAATATATTTTTTAAATTGGATTAAAAAATAAAAATTAGAGAATATTATAAATCAAAAAATGTATTTTTTAAGAGAATTCTATTTATTTTTGACAAAATAAAAAAAATAAAAAATATTAAATAAAAATACCTTATAATTTTTCATTTAAAATACATTTTTTTGATTTATAATATTCTCTAATTTTTATTTTTTATTCATATTTAATAAATATATTTTCTGAAAATATTAATTATTTAAGATAATGTTAATATATGCTATTACGAACATATTTTTTTTTTTACAATAAAAATACAAAAAAGAAAAAAAATTACCTTAAAAAATATAATTTTCATGAAATATTAATTATTTAAGAAAATGTTAATTATTTAGGAAATAGAAATATTTTTTTAGCACTTTATATTTAAAACTTTGCATTTAACCCATTAAAAACTAATAACTATTATAAAGTAGCCTATTTGTCATCATGTGCTCGTCACATGACATATTTCGTTAACTTTTCTAACGTTTGTTAGTAAAATGGGGAAAAGTGGGACAATTTGAAAGTTTAGTTTCCAAACAGACTGACTTTTCAAACGAGGATGAAAAGTGAGAATCAGTGTATACTTTGGTATGGTAAACATATTTTGGCCATATTAAAACCTTCTGGATATGAATTAAAAATCATATTTGAACAAGGTAATAATTAACAAACCATTTGGATATCAAGCTCAAATGTTTCTGGATAACAATATTAAGCATTCTGGATATTAATAACAAGTATATTTAAACAAGGTTATTACCAATAAACCTTATGGATATCAACATTAAAGGTATATGGATATCAATAATAAAGCCTTCTAGATATAAATGAAAAAACACATTTGAATAATAGTCTGGTCTACAAATCTTCTAGATATCAAAGTTAAAAATTTATGTATAATAATAGCAAAGGCTTTTAAGTATAAATTAACAAGCACATTTAACTAGAAAACCTTCTGGTTATATAAAAGCCTGTGATATTGATATCCAATACCTTTGAGATTGAGATCCAGAAGGTTTGTTGAAGAGAATTTCGAGACCTACAAAAGTCACTTGGCTTGGCCCCATGATAAAGAGTTTAAAAACCCCATTAGACGTCATTTAGGCCTCAAGTCTTTGAAGTTTTATAAATAAATGTTAAAAGACGATCAACGGTAGTGTTTGAGATAAAAAGATGTGGTGTTTAATATGCCAAGTTCATGTGTGAGAAATGCCATGAGATGTTGAAAAGTTACAATTATTTTCAAAAATGTCACCGTGTGTTTTTAAAATCTTTCGGTTATTTGCGAAAATATCATTGCACATTTAAAAATGCCAAATTAAAAATAAGGGTTCAAAGTAAGTACGGGGGTTTGCAATTCAGGGTCTAATGTATTATTTTTGGATAATACAGGGTTCAAAGTAAGTACGGGGGTTTGCAATTCAGGGTTCAAAAAATCGTGAAAAATTGGCAGTGGAGTGTTTTTGGATGAAAAAGTTATATTTTTTTCATTAAATCATCACAAACCGTCCACGTAACATTTAACAGAGGACATTTTGAAAATAAACATTAGTAAGACCAAAATACGTTTTCCCACCCAAAGTATCCATTGGTTCCCACTTTACACCCTCGTTTTAAAAGTCGGTATATTTGGTACCTAAACTTTCAAATTGCCCCACTTTGTCCCCTGTCACTAATGAACTTTAGAAAAGTTAATGAAATATGTCATGTGCCGAGCACATGATGACAAATCGGCTAGTTTATAATGATTATTAGTTTTTACGAGGTTAAATGAAAAGTTGTAAATATAAAGTGGTAAAAATTTATTTCTTTTTTCAAATAATTAACATTTTCATAAATAATTAATATTTCCTGAAAATAATTTTATTTTTATTTTTTGTCCACCTTAAATGATTTTTCCTCATTTTATCCTCAATGGGCGCAACTCCTACTTTACCTCTGATCACCTCATTCCCCAATCGATCCTTTCTTGTATGACCGCACATCCATCGAAGCATACGCATCTCCGCCACATTCATCTTATGTACGTATCACCAGTTTAATGCCCATAATTCGATCACTCTTCCTGTACACTTCCTCCACATCATTAATATACTCCTTATCAATAATGATGCCCACTCCATTTCTACCCTTATCCTTTCCTGAGTACCAAAGCTTAAAACCCCAAGGCGATATTTCTTTTGTTTTCTTTCCAACCCACTTAGTTTCTTGTAGACACATTATGTGAATCTTCCTCCTCCTCATAACTTCCACCACCTCTGCTGATCTCCCTGTCAAGGATCCAATGTTTCAAGTTCCAAAGCACATCCCACTACCCTTACACCTACCATGGACTAGCTTCTTTACCCGCACTCGTCCGCAATGCGGGAACCCTTGCATATTTGATACCACCCCCAGGCGAAGAGATGGCGCGTCGCTTCCGGAATACGACCTAGCAACCTTTGCATACTTATCACTGCACCCAGGTCTTTGAAGTGTAGCGTAAAAATTTTGTCACATTATCATGACATGAATCTGAATATGAATATCATTGGGGCGTTTCCTCAGCAGCGACGCGCTACACTTCAAAGACCTGGGTGTAGTGATAAGTATGCAAAGGTTGCTAGGTCGTCGTCCGGAAGCGACGTGCCATCTCTTCTCCCGGGGGTGGTGTCAAATATGCAAGGGTTCCCGCATTGCGGACGAGTGCGGGTAAAGAAGCTAGTCCATGGTAGGTGTAAGGGTATTGGGATGCGCTTTGAAACTTGGAATATTGGATCCTTGACAGGGAGATTAGCAGAGGTGGTGGAAGTTATGAGGAGGAGGAAGATTCACATTATGTGTCTACTAAACTAAGTGGGTTGGAGAGAAAGCAAAAGAAATATCGTCTTGGGGTTTTAATCTTTGGTACGCAGGAAAGATTAAGGGTAGAAATGGAGTGGATATCATTATTGATAAGAAGTATATTAATGATGTGGTGGAAGTGTGCAGGTGGAGTGATAGAATTATGGGCATTAAACTTGTGATACGTGATGAGATTATAACTATTATTTCTGCCTATGCACCACAAGTAGGGTTGAATGCATCTATTAAACAACTGGGAAGATTTGGAGGATGTAGTGCAACGAGTACCTAGTGGTGAGAAATTAGTCATTGATGGTGATCTGAATGGGAATGTGGGGTCTAGTCGACATGGCTTTGAGAGGAATGAAGCAGGAATGTGGGGTCTAGTCGACATGGAGGTTTTGGTTTTGGAAAGAGGAATGAAGCAGGAAATAGTATCCTGGACTTTGCGTTGGCATATGCCTTGAGTATAATGAACACTTGGTTCAAGAAGAGAGAATCTCACTTGGTGTCCTATAGGAGTGGAGGTAATGCGAGTCAGATTGACTTCTTCTTAGTAAGAAATACTTGTGGAAAGAGTTATACAGATTGCAAGGTTATTCCGGGTGAGAGTACATCAACTCAACATAGACTTGTGGTACTTAATTTTCGAAGTAAGAGAATTTCGAGGAAGAGAAAACCACAGGCAGACCCTAGAATCAGGTGGTGGAGACTTCAAGGGGAGAATCAACAGAAATTTATGGCTAAAATGGTCGATACCGATATTTGGTCGGATAATATGGAGAATATGGATATAGATTTGACTTGAACTAAGATGGTACATACCATAAAGGAGGCGGCGAAAGAAGTCCTTGGAGAATCTAGAGGAAACGTGCCACCAAGTAAGGACACATCATGGTACAACGAGGAAGTAAAACAAGCAATAAAGGGCAGCGAGAATGTTACAAATTATTGGGGAAATGTAGGAGTGACGAGAACTATGAGAAGTATAAGGAAGCTAGAAGAGATGCTAGGAAAGCACTAAAAGACGCAAGAGCAAAGGTGAATCAGAAACTTTATGATAAGTTGGATACAAAAGAAGGGGAAATTGACATCTACAGACTCGCTCGTATGAGGGATAAGAGGAAACGAGATATTGGGACGGTTAAATGTGTGAAGGATGTAGACCAAAGAGTTCTAGTCGGGGATAAAGAGATAAAAGATAGATGGAGTTCGTACTTTGATACCTTGTTCAATGGCGGTCAAGAGCAGGATATTGGAAACTTAAATATCTCTTCGAGTATGGTTAATCGAGATTTTATGCGGAGAATTCAAAAGAGTGAAGTAGAAATGACAATGAAAAAGATGGGATTGAAGAAAACGGTAGGACTGGATGGTATACCAATTGAGGTTTAGAGATGTTTCGGGGAGAGGAGAATAGATTGGTTAACAACGCTATTTAACAAGATATAGAGAATTAACACAATTCCATTGGAGTGGCGAAAGAGTAATCTGATCCTTTTGTATAAGAACAAAGGTGATGTCCATGATTGTGCCAACTATCGGGGGATCAAACTTATGAGCCATACTATGAAACTTTGGGAAAAAGTGATTGCACAAAGGCTGAAAAAAATTGTGAATATTTCGGATAACCAATTTGCATATGTTTTCATTGATTTGGAAAAGGTGTATGATAAAGTGTCAAGGGAGGTACTTTGGTGGGCATTAGCAAAGAAGGGTGTTTCAAAGAAATATATTGATATTATCAAGGATATGTATAATGGAGTTAGTATTTGTGTACAGACTAGTTTTGGAAAGACTGAAGAGTTTTCTATAAAGATTGGAGTGCATCAAGGTTCCGCACTTAGCCCCTTTCTTTTTGCTTTGATAATGGACGAATTGACGAGGTCAATCCAAGATGATATACCAAGGTGTATGTTGTTCGCAGATGATATTGTGCTGATTGATGAGACAAGAGAGGGTGTTGAGAGTAAATTGGAGTTGTGGAGACACACTTTGGAATCTCGAGGTTTTAGACTGAACAGAAGCAAGACTGAATATTTGAAGTGTAAGTTTAGCAGAGTTGGAAGTAGGGAGGCAGGGGCGGTCACATTTGATGGAAACATTGTCCAAGCGTCTGAGTTTTTTCGCTATCTTGGATCCATTATCCAAAAGGATGGAGAATTAGATGGAGATGTGGCTCATAGGATTAAAGCAGGTTGGTTGAAGTGAAAGAGTGCCACAGAGTTTCTATGTGATCGCGGCATGCCCCATAGATTAAAGGGAAAATTCTATCGCGCGGTAATTAGGCCGGCACTGCTTTACGACACCGAATGTTGGGCCGTGAAACAGTGTCACGTGCATAAGATAAATGTGGCGGAGATGCGTATGCTTCGATGGATGTGCGGTCATACAAGAAAGGATCGATTGGGAAATGAGGTGATCAGATGTAAAGTAGGAGTTACGCCCATTGAGGATAAAATAAGGGAACACCGTCTAAGATGATTTGTACATGTGAGAAGGAGACCGAGTGATGCGCTGGTTAGGAGGCCGGAACAGTGGAGAAATGATAAATTGGCGAGGGGTAGGGGAAGACCCAAACAAACTTGGATTAGAGTGATTGAAAATGATATGAGCTTACTTGGAGTGGATGAAAGTATGGTGTTGAAGAGGCCGGAGTGGAGGGAAAAAATCCATGTGGGGGTTGATTTATATATATATATATATATATATTATTTTTTTTTCTTCTAACAACCTTTTAAACGATGACATATGAGGATTCATGTTAGCCGACCCCAAATTATTTTGGGACTAAGGCTTTATTGTTATTGTTGTTGTTGTTGTATGTTAAAAAAATAATATTTTTTTTGAATTTTCATTGTAAAAAAATTATGTTCGTAATAGCATACTCCCTCCGTCCCTGATATAGGAAAATTTGCCATTTTGTGCATCCCACTCGACTTATGACGTTTCAAAAATGGCAAGTTAATATTATTTTTATATTCAATAAGGGTCACTTGTTATATTCACAACAACAATTTTCTTACTATTTATTTCACTCTCTTGTTTTACTTTTCATAATTACAATACCTTCTCCACATCATTATTTTTCCTCCTATTATAATAGTTTTTCTTTAATCCCGTGGCGGAAAAGAAAATCCTAATTCGAGTGGGAGGAAGGGAGTATATTAACATTATTTTAAATAATTAATATTTTCAGAAAATATGTTTTTTAAATAGAAATAAAAAATAAAAATTAGAAAATATTATAAATCAAAAAAATGAATTTTAAATGAAACATTATAGAGTTGGTCTTATAAAAAATACGTTTTTTTAATATTAAGGAAAAATCATTTTTACACTGGCACTTTTTTATCCTACACTGACACTGTTTTATACTGACACTTAATAATACATGCACCGGCACTCTTCATACTGCATTTTTTACACTAACACTGACACTTTTTAACACTAACACTGACACTTTTTTATACTGACACTTAATAATACATGCAATGACACTCTTTACACCGGCACTTTGTTACACTAACACTGACATTTTTTTACACTAACACTGGCACTTTTTTACATTAACACTGACACTTAATAATACATGCACTGTCACTCTTTACACTGGCACTTTGTTACACAAACATTGACGCTTTTTTACACTGTCACTTAATAATATATGCACTGGCACTATTTACAATGACACTTTGTTATTCTAACACTGGCAGTAGCGGGGAAATCAAAACACGTTTTTTCTAACATAAACAAAAAATGCATTTTTTGTAAGATTTTGACAACGTGATAAAAAAATTATTATTTAAAAAAATAAAAAAATATATTTTTTAAAGGGTTAATTGCAATTTAGGGCCTGAAGTCTTGTATGAGGTCCCCAAAAGGGTCCTGACTTTTTTTTTTGGCGATTTAGGGCCTATAATTACAATTTCTTATCAAATAAGGGCTTATTGACGATTTCCGTTAACACTTAACGTCAATAAGCCCTTATTTGATAAGAAATTGTAAGTATAGGCCCTAAATCGCTAAAAAAAAAAGTCAGACCCCATTTGGGAACCTCATACAAGACTTTAGGCCCTAAATTATAATTAACCCATAAATTTAACTTTCTACCTTTTTTAAATTTTCATTAAATCCCTTAAAAAATATTAAATTCAATAAAATAAATAAAAATATTTTTACTCAATAATAATAAAAAGAAATTTAACATCCCAATTTAACTATATTTAAAAAGGCATATGTAAATTATTTTTTACCTAATTTAACTAAATATAATAATTTTTTTGTTAAACACTATTGTTCATCGCAGTTTACAGTTTTTTGTTAATCTTCAAACATCCCAACTAAAATTATTGTATTATTTTTCCTTTTTTTAATATAAATGAAAAAATATGGTACATGAATTAAATGGACAATATTATTATGCCCAATTTTATCCTTGAATTTAATGTACAACAACACCTCACCCTTCACCACCATCAACATAAAGTCACCGCCCGTCTCACAAGCATGCAGGCCCGTGCGAAATGATAATATGGGGTCCTTAATATTTAGAAAATTAACATAAAATTATATGTAACTTCAATATTTTATTTAAAAAAGGGTTTTAAATTGCAATTTGCCCTTTAAAAAATTAACACAATAATATATATATATATATATATATATATATATATATATATATATATATATATATATATATATATATATATATATATATATACTCCCTCCGTCCCACAATTTTAGGGACTTTTGGGTTTCGAGAAAAATTAAGGAGGAAATATTATATTGAAAGTGTTGTGAGTGTGGAAATAAAATAGGAGAGAGAATGAGTGGAGAGAATAGTAAATTATAATGGTGATGTGAGTATTAAAATAATGTAGGAGAGAGAATGAGTGGAGAGAATAGTAAAGATTCCTTTCCATTTAGGAAAGTTATATATTATTGAGGGACGCCCAAAAAGGAAATTTTCCTTATTATCATGGGACGGAGGGAGTATATATTTAATGGGCATAGATAAAATCGGGCGAAACAAACTCCTCGTCGGTAGCTATCAAAATCTTGGTCAAAATTGAAATCACATTTCTTCTTCGTTTTGATTGATTTTGGTGATGTGTTAAATCCGGTGGCGGGTATATGTTGGTGGGGTGGTGACTTTCGTAGGCCTCCGACATGAAACATTAGGTTCCTTTCGCACAGGCCCCAAATTTTGAAGGGCCCCAAATTTATCTATGCCCATTAAATATATATATATATATATATATATATATATATATATATATATATATATAACGTATTATTGTGTTAATTTTTTAAAGGGCAAATTGCAATTTAGAACCCTTTTTTAAATAAAATATTGAAGTTATATATAATTTTATGTTTTTATTTATTTTATTGAATTTAATATTTCTTTTAAGGGATTTAATGAAAATTTAAAAAAGGTAGAAAGTTAAATTTATGGGTTAATTACAATTTAGGGCCTGAAGTCTTGTATGAGGTTTTCAAATGGGGCCTGACTTTTTTTTTTAAGCGATTTGGGGCCTATACTTACAATTTCTTATCAAATAAGGGCTTATTGACGTTAAGTGTTAACGGAAATCGTCAATAAGCCCTTATTTGATAAGAAATTGTAAGTATAGGCCCTAAATCGCAAAAAAAAAAAAGTCAGGCCCCTTTTGGGGACCTCATACAAGACTTCAGACCCTAAATTGTAATTAACCCTTTTTTAAATGGGACAAAGAGTACTTCCTCCATCCCGCTGCAAAGTTCACAGTTACTGTTTACTGTTTGCACGCAAATTAAGAAAAAAGTTAGTGGAGTAAGTGTTGTGAGTATGAAAAGTGAGGTTGGAGAGAAAAAGTGGGGTAGAAAATAGTGAGTTGATTGGTGTTGCGAGTATAAAAGTAATGTATGAGAGAGAATTAGTGGTGGAATAGTAAAGATTCTTTGTCATTTTAAGAAGTGTGAAGTTTGTAATGGGACAACAACAACAACAACAAAGTTTTAGTCCCAAAATAATTTGGGGTCGGCTAACATGAATCCTCATGTGTCATCATGTGAAAAGGTTGTTGAAAAAAAAATAATAAATAAATAAATAAATAAAATAAAAAATAAAAAAATATATAGGTTGTAGCGGGACGGATGGAGTATACTCCCTCCGTCCCACCAAGAGTGTCACCCTTTTAGGGGTGACACGCAAATTAAGGAAAAGTGTGGGAAGAAAAAATATTGTGAGTGTAATTTGAAAATAGGAGAGAGAATTAGTGGAGGAAATAGTGAATTTAATAAGTGTTGTGAGTGTAGAGAAGAGAGAATTAGTGGAGGGAATAGAGAATGGGATAATAGAATATTAATAAAATATTTTCTTTTTATGAAAAGTGACTTTAAACGGACGTCATTTTAAATAAAAAGTGACACTTGAAATGGGACGAAGAAAGTATCTTATTTCCATGCATCCGAAGAGTAGGTCTGCTGAGAAACGCGTTTCTCCATAACTATGGAGAAACGTGTTTTTAATAGTCAGAAGCTTTGCATTTGATATCCAGAAAAAAAAAATTCAAGGCCAAGACCAAAAGCTTCTGAATATCCAGAAGCTTTGGGTTTGATATCCAGAAACTGTTAGGTGTATATCCAGAAAGTATGTGAAATGTATATCCGTAAACCTGCAGGTGCATATTCGAAACCTGTTAGGTGCATATCAGGAAATGTGTTAGGGCATATCCAGTAATTGCTATTGAAGGTTTTCGGATATCCGAAACCTTTCAATGTATATCCGAGAAATCATCAATGAATATCCGTAAACATTTGAAGGTTTACGGATATTCATTTGAAAGGCTTCTGATATCACTTTCATGCGCCTTCCTGATATTCAGTTCATTGTCGCGTGACAAGTCGAGACCCATTTCTCCATAACTTATGGAGAAACGCGTTTTTCCATAGATTTTGGCGCATCCGAAATGGCCTTAAATCAAAATTTGTTAAATCAAAATTTGTCTGGAAAGGAAAGGTTCTACATAAAAAAGAATGCGATGGTGACAATTAATGTGGCGGCTAGCGAAGAATCACGGGTGAAAGAAATAAATAGCTAGAGAGATAAGGAGAGTTCACGGGTACTACTGCCCTTTTCGTCCTCCTCCTCCTCCCCCCTTTTGGAAAGTTTATAAAACATTAATTTATAATATTACAAGTATATATTCCCTCCGGCCTATAATAAATCTATAATAAATGTTAAAAAAAAAAAATTTGTCACATAACAAATGTTACCTAAAATATCAATGAAACTTACTTGTTACACTCACAACAAAAATATATTATTGAACGATATAAATCGAGGTAAGAACGTGAATCAGGGTCGAGCAAAGCCCAATGAATTGGACCCAAATATAATTCATACAAGTCTCAAATACGACAAAGAGAGCGGGCTTTCCCTACCTTTGCTCGTGTTGCTTCCCCGTCATTCCCACTATATTGACATAGATATAGAGCGAATAATGACTAATGCAAATCAATTATACATTCCGACCATGCTTCATCTCATATGTCGAGCAAGGCATTCAACAAGACCGACCAAGGTGTCATCCAATAACGAGGAGTTCCCTCCTCGGTCGTCAATAAAACAATTAAATGGGCTTTCATATCCTTACTCTCCACTTTCTTGGCGTCAACCCAAGTCGACCAAGTAACTTATGCCGATTAACTCACCTCCAAGGAGTACGTGCAAAATACATTATCTAATACTACTCAAATAAGGACTGTGAACAGTTATAATCCCAATAGGATTATAACCACCTGTTACACGAATTCCTATTCAACATGGATTAAAATATTATACATATATATACAAGTCATAATTCATATTATTTTGATAACACATCTTTTGACTCTAAACTCTTGTCATTGATTTCTCTCTGTAAACACAAATACTTACTCTCACGCAGGAGGACATTCGTCGGTGAAGCCCCGACTTAGTTTATGTGTTTATTCTTTTTTTTTCAGGCTATTCAATCATAAATGATACAACCTGTCGATTGATTTGTGCTGATACGAACGTTTTTGACATCACCAATCATATTTTCTCTCTGCTATTTTAGTTTTAATACTCACAAGTAACAATTATTATGAAATGGAGCGAGTATTTTAAAAGTAGTAGCATTATTAAAGTGATATTCCCTCTGACCCAATTAAAATTACAAAAAAAATATCATACATGCAGATTAAAAAAATATATATATATATAATAACAAGATCTTGGTAAATAGAGGGACTTTGAGGGGCATTTTAGTCTTTTCATGTCGTGGCAATCTTGCAAAAAAAATGGCTGAAATGGGATTTGGCAAGCTGTGATTGGGTGGGTTTTTTTTTTTTTTGGAAATTTGGACATGTGTCGTCCGTGTGGTGGAGGGTAATTTGGTCATTTTACAGGCGAGTGCACTTCAAGCGCCGACAATGGCGCGTGAAGACTGACGCAATTCTTTTTTTTTTTTTTAATTTGACACGTGGCACTTTTTGATTGGCTGGCTTGATTTCAAAAAAAAAAAAATTATCCCATTTCTTTAACCTCAATTATTATATATTAAAATTATTTTTTTTATTTTTTTTTCACCAAAATTCATAATTTTTTTTTCTTTTTAAATAGAGGCTTCTTTCATTTGATTTGGACATAGGAACAAATTCCTCTTTTTTAAAATAAATTTTTTTTTACACCAAAATTAAAAAAAAAAATCTCTTTAAATAGAGACTTTTTCATTTGATTTGGACAAAGAAAAAAAATCCTCTTTTTTAAATATAAATTTATTTTTATTAAGTGTGAATTATTTTTTTTACTTATAAATGATAATAATAATAATAATAATAATAATAATAATAATAATAATAATAATAATAATAATAATAATAATAATAATAATAATAATAATAATAATAATAATAATAATAATAATAATAATAATATAATAATAATAATAATAATAATAATAATAATAATAATAATAATTTTACTAATAATAAAAATAAAGAATTTAAAATAAAGTAAAAGTGGTGGGGTATAGGACGATGAGTTGGGATGGTTGAATTTTTTTAAACAAAATCATTTTGTATTTATAAAGTATATAGGGTTATTTAATATAATAATATATATATATATATATATATATATATATATATATATATATATATATATATATGGGAGTATGATGAATGTGGGTTTTGGTTTCTATTTAATAAGTGAGATTGGGTAATATGATTTTTTTTTTAGTTCGATATATCAAACAATTTTTTTTTAAATAATAATAATAATTATAATAATAATAAAAATATTATAATCATAATAATAATAATAATAATAATAATAATAATAATAATTTTACTAATAATAAAAATAAAGAATCTAAAATAAAGTAAAAGTGGTGGGGTATAGGACAATGAGTTGGGATGGTGTTGAATTTTTTAAAACAAAATCATTGTGTATTTATAAAGTATATAGGGTTATTTAATATATATATATATATATATATATATATATATATATATATATATATATATATAATAATAATAATAATAATAATAATAATAATAATAATAAGGTTGTGGTAAAAAGAGGAACTTCGAGGGGCATTTTTGTCATTTCACTATGTGGAAAATTGGCAAATAAATCGAATGAAATGGCAGGTGGCGAGCTATGATTGGCTGAGGTTAATTTGTTTTTTTTTTTTAAATCAATTAGGACACATGTCGGGCGTATAGTGAAGGGTAATTTGGACTTTTTCATGGCACGTGTTTGACACGCGCCGACAAAGGCGCGTGAATGCAGTTGGGGAATTTTTTTTATTTTTTTTAAGAGTGTGCCACGTGTCACATGTTGATTAGGTAATTTTATTTCAAAATTTTTTTTTCCCGTTTTTTTTACCTCAAATATTTTATAATAAATTAATTTTTAAAAAAAAAAATTACAACAAAATTCATAATTTTTTTCCTCTATAAATAGAGATTCGTTCATTTGATTTGGACAAAGAAAAAAATTTCTCTTTTTTAATATAAATTTGTTAATTATCCTTTGCTAATTTTTCAATTTTGTTTTAGTGAAAATTAATTAAGTGTGAAGTTTTTTTTTTAAATTATAAATGATAATAATAATAAAAAAAATAATTTTACTAAAAAAAATTAATAATATAAAATAAAATAAAAGTAATGGGAGAGGGTAATATGGTTATTAAGTTTATTTTAGTTCGATACATCAAACAATTTTTTTCATTTTTTTTTAAAAAAACTTTAAAGCATAGGAAATAAAGTATTAATTATCCTTTGCTAAATTTTCAATTTCTTTTTAGTGAAATTAATTAAGTGTGAAGTATTTTTTTAATTATAAATGATAATAATAATAATAATAATAATAATAATAATAATAATAATAATAATAATAATAATAATAATAATAATTTTACTAATAAAAAAATTATTTTGTACTAAATTAATTATTTTTAAAATAAATTTTACACCTAAATTCAGAAAAAAAAATATCTATGAATAGAGACTTCTTTATTTTTATTTTTTTTGGACACAACAAAAAAATCTCTCCTTTTTAAATATAAATTTCTTAATTATGTTTTGCTAATTTTTCAATTTATTTTTAGTGAAAATTAATTAAATGTGAAGTATTTTTTTAATTATAAATGATAATAATAATAATAATAATAATAATAATAATAATAATAATAATAATAATAATAATAATAATAATAATAATAATAATATTAATAATAATAATAATAATAATAATAATAATAATAATAATAATAATAATAATAATAATTTTACTAATAAAAAAATAAAGAATATAAAATAAAATAAATGTGATGGGATATTGGATGATGAGTTGGAATGGTGTTGAATATGTATAAACAAAATCATTGTGTATATATAAAGCATATAGGGTTATTTAATATAATAATAATTTATATCTATATATATATAGGGCGAAGTGAGATGAATGTGGGTTTGAATTTCTATATAAAAAGGGGGTGGGGTAATATGGTTATTTAGTTGATTTTAGTTCCATACATAGAACAATTTATTTAATTTTTAAAAAAAATATCTTTGAAGCATAGTAAATAAATTATTATAAATGTGTCAATTTTTCTATTTGTCTCAAAAAATTGTGTATTTATTATAAAGACGAATATCGGGGAAGATGGCCATCATCATTAATACATTGCACTCTGGGGACAAAGAACGACACTTTCTCAAGCTTCGGGGTCCCAGGCTTTCACGATATGGATTTCACACCGTCGAATAACTGCAAATAATTCGGCCTGAAAGTCACGTGGCAGCCTGTGATTAGGTTGAATATGGCGCGTGACGTACACGCGCCTGAAGAGGCGCCCGTCCATGCTTGACGATTTTTTTTTTAATTTGGACACATGTCCCCTGTTGAGTGAAGGGCATTTTCGACATTTCTCTGGCGCGTGTACTACACGCGCCTGAAATGGCGCATTTATAAAGTATTAATAAATTTGTCGATTTTTCTATTCGGCTCAAAATTTTTTGTATTTATAAAGACGAATATCGGGAAAGATGGCCATCATTTTTAAAATTTTGATTGAAGTGTATGTCAATATTATAAGAAATAAAGATAGTACAAATTTGTATTTTAAAAGAGGGAGAGGAAGAAGTGGGTTGGGTTTGATGAGGAAGTCGGGGGTTTGAGGAAATTTCTTTTCATTTAACGAAATTGTTAGTATTTTTATGATTTTTATTTTTCTCCTAAAAATTAAATAAGTTACATTGAAAATAAATATCATAATTATGTCCATTTGAAAAAAATAATGATATTAATTTTTATTAGATAACTGTACTATCCTTTTGGTATGAATAAATCATTTGTTTTTATTTATAAAACTCTCTTTATCAAAAAGAAATAAAATATCACATTTTTTTTAACTAGATTTTCAATGTTCACCTTTTTTTACTAATTTCAATAACTTATTTCGTATGTGATAAACATGTTCGTGTGTTTTATTTATTTTTTTAAATGATAAAATACTACATAATTGTATATAGAGAAATGCATATTTCTTATGATTTTTGTTTTATTTCTATTTTATTATTTCTAATTTTTATGTACTAACAATGTAGTATTTAAGGAAGTATTCTATAATGTATAAACGAATTGATTTTTTGGTTTATTTTAGTTCAATTTTTGTCTTTTGAATATATAGTAACGCCCCGTGCATCGCACGAAAGTCAATCTAGTATATATAATATTAAGATGTTGTGAACGTGAATAATAGAATAGGAGAGAGAAAATGAGATAGAAAATAGTAAGTGGTGTTGTGAGTATAACAAGCGGACACCATTATTTGAAAAGTATTAAAAACATGCAATTTTGGGAATTTTGCAATTTTAAATCGAATACTCAAAATAAAAAAAATTGCAATTTCAAATGAAAAGGATAAGTATTTAATGGTAAAACATTATTAAATAAAAACTACTAATAAAATAAAACTAATTTAAGGTTGATGGAAGTAATATTTTTGACACAAATACTCCCTCCGTCCCAATAAAAGCTTCACTGATTACCCAAAAGGGCGTCTCGTTAGAAGTTTCACCTTTCCTTTTTTGGCAAAGAATTTTTATTATTTCCTCCACCCATTCTCTCTCCTACATTATTTTAATACTCACAATACTATTATAATTTACTATTCCCTCCACTAATTTTCTCTCCTATTTTCAAATTATATTCACAATTTTTTTTTCTTCCCATTTTCATAATTTACATGTCCACTCAAAAAAGTGAAACATTTATAAGGACGGAGGGAGTATGTGTATGATTCACAAAGATCTATAGCTAAAAATGGCATATGTTCCTAGCTATGATAGTCAAGAAAAGGCCAGGTAAAAATGTCACGTGTGAGAGATCTGAATGGGAATCTGAAAAACAGACAACTAATATTGGTACTTGCAGTAGCCGTGAACTCTAAGTTGTTCATTTTGCAGCTTTATCTGAAACCAAATTGAAGAGTAAGGTGGCTTTTGTTATGTTAAGTGCTAAGTGCTGAAATCTAATTTCTTCTTTGAAATTGATTGAATTCTTATTAATATGTGAAAAAAAGAAATCGAAGCGAAAAAAAAAAGTCTACTATAGTAAAATACTTCTTCCGTCCCAAGGCAAAATATAGAAATATTCCCCTGTAATTAGATCAAGGATACAGATATTCACTTATACAAGTTAATTGTCATATTAGCCCACATACTTAAGAAAAAAAGTGTGAATATTTGGACATCATCATCTTTCAGTCCAAATTATAACGGAATTGTTGACTGAACGTCTTAATTGGCTTGTAAAATCGACTACGTGAAATAAAATTGCCTAAGCAGAATTTTCGAAGTATAAATAGCTTGAAATTACATCGTTTTGATACATAAACTAGATGACCAATTTGTTAAATAGTTAACATATCTGTTAAATAATTGATGAAATAACATGTTTCTGCCACTTCAGTTAGCAAGTCTGTTAAAAATGTCAATTTTTTTAAACCAAACTCTTCATCTACTACACCTGCACTACCGCCACCCACCCACCACTCAGTCACAACCATCACCACCATCACTATCATAATAACCACCACCACCGCCGCCACCACAATCAAGATAACCACAACCACAACAATCAAAATCACAACATAGATTAAGATAGATTATAAGGCAACATATATCTGAAAAGTTTCAATCCCAGTCAAAGCTAAAATTGTTTTTTTTTTTTAACAATTTGTCTAAATTTGAAATAGATATGAGAAGAAGAAGAGATGTGTTGGGGAAGGGGAAAAGGGAAGAAACGGATAAAGTAGCCATGCTAATTTGTGTAGATGCCTGAAATTCTGAAATCAATCAAGCTCGAAATCCTCAAATTAAACTATTTTATTTACCAGATTGAGATTTGGGGGTGTAGTTCTTTGGGTTAGGGCATGGTTTTGGAGAGGGGTGAAATAGATTAGCCGATCTCCGATTGCATTGTGAAAGATCGCAAAACAGTGCATGAACATTTTCCGGACGTCGATTATTGATTTGGTTGGCAAAACAGTGCAGAAATGATTTGGGTAAGGGGATTTTGAACCCTTAATGAACATTTTTGAAGAGATTACTATGAATGATTTGGTTGGCAGGGATCAATTCTAGTATTGTTAGGTGGGTCGCAGAACTGGTGTGGGCGGTGTGCGGAAAAGATGAAGTTAAAAGGTTAGGATTTTTTATTTTTTTATGTAAATCTAAATAGATGGGATTAGGTATAATGTTAATATCAAATAAGTAAGTTTATCCTTTCACTATTGTAAAATGTTTTTTGACTCATAATTTAATATTTCACATTCTACCCCTTTCAATTAAAACGATGTAGTTTAGCTCTATTATTATTATGTCCTAAAACAACGTAGTTTCAAGATATTCATAATTTGAATATTTCAATTGGGCAATTTTATTTCACGTAGTCGATTTTACAAGCCAACTAACACTCCAGACAGCAATTTCGTTAGAATTTGAACGAAAAGATGACGGTGTTCAAATATCCACATATTTTTCTTAAGTATAGGGGCTAGTATGGCAATTAACTTGTATAAGGGCATATCTGCATCCTTAACATAAGTATAGGGGTATATTTCTATATTTTCCCTCCGTCCCAAAATTCTACTTTCTTTTTCAAGACTCTCATCACACAAATAAGGTTTCTATTTTGACTTTACACAAGAATTAATAAAAATAAATAAATGCTATACGTATGAAAAGTAGAGTATGAGAGAGAAAGTGGGTAGAAAGTTTTATTGTGAGAATGACAAGTGATTCTTATTGTTCAGTTTAAATAATAAAACAACTAACTAAAAACCTTACTATTATGAGACAGAACAAAAAGAAAGTAAGAACCTTATTCGAAGTAGTAAAAATCTCATTTTAAAATGGCAAGTTATGAATAATATAATGATAACTTTTTCCTTACAATAATGCTTCTATATCTTTAAAAGAAAAATACTTAACAAACCTATGTTTACTAACTTTATTATAATTGAGCTATCATCCCATTAAAAGGTATTGTTAAGTGATGAGGTCATCCAACCTTTTAAGTCTTTATTAGAATTGACACTCTCACACTGGCATTCTTTTACATTAATACTGACACTTTATTATATATGCACTGACACTTTGTTACACATGCACTGACACTTTTTTACACTGGCACCAGCAGGAGAAACAAAACACGTTTTTTCTAAAGCTTAAGGAAAAACGCATTTTTGTAAGATTTTAGCTTCTCCAAATATTACAATGTATAAATATAGGGCTTATGACATTGTAATTTCTGAAGATTGAATAACATATAATATCATATTTTCTCCATATTTTAACAGGGTTCAATACCCAGTGTTGGTCTGTCAATCATTTTTCCAATATATACAAACTTCGCCCATACCTTACTGTAGACGTGTTCATTTTATAAACCGGACCTGTCAAATGGACGATTTTTAACAGGCCAAAACCGGTCAACGCCGGTTAACCGGAACCGGCTAACCGAAACCGGTAAATGGCCGGTTCGATTAAGGTTTGTGTTTTTGAAAAATCGGTTAACCGCCGGTTTTTGAGTTGCTCGGCCGAGTCATATGAGTTGCTCGGCCGAGCAGAACATTCTAGTGTGTTAATTTTCAATAACGGTCATGCTCGGCCGAGTCATATGAGTTGCTCGGCCAAGCAGAACGCCAGAACATGTTCCAACGGCTAATTTTTCAAACTAGCCGTTAGAATCGTCAGAACTTTAACTTGGGGCAGTCAAAAATTAAAAAAAAATGTTTTTTTTGCCTAATTTACTAACTATAAATATCACCTCCCTCCTCCCATTTTATTTCCACATTATTTCTCTCTACTCTTTCTCTTCTACCCTCAAAGATTCACATATACTCTCACTCTCATCCAATTTTCAGTTAAATATTGTCCTATTTTCAGTTAGTTTTCTAACGAAATTAGTGTTTTTCTCCATTTTCATCCATTTTTAATCTCCGTTTCGTTTTCAAACTTCATTTTATCTTGCACAAATGGATGGAAATCAAAGAAGAAGCAATTTAGGCAAGTCATATGTTGATTCTTCCTCCCCCAACGATGATTTTGATCATCAAAATCCAAATATTCAACAAAATGAGGAAGAAGAACAAGTTGAAATTGAAAGTGGTAGTGCTACTGCTACTGCTAGGAGGGGTAGGGGCAGCCGAGCTACTAGGGGAGGTGGTCGGGGACAACGACAACCTTTTACGAAAAGAGCGCCGCAATCCGATACCTTCGCCATCCATTTCACCAAAAGAAAAATTACTGTCGAGGATGATTATAAATTTTGAGCATGTTGCACTATTGTAATGCGTCTTACGCATTCAAAAGAGGTGGAGGGCATGGGACGCTCAACGGGCATTTGGCGGCAAAACATTCCGAGAAACTTGGCATTTCCGCTTCGCAAACTCAATTACAATTTCAACAACGTAGTTCGGGTTCGGGTGCACAAGGTTCGTCTTTCCCTTCTTCCGTCCTTTTTAAATTTGACAAGTGGGTTTATAGGGATGAACTAGCCAAATTTATTTGCGTTAAAGGTCTTCCTTTTAATTTTGCGGATTGTGATTTTTATGAAAATTTTGCTCGCATTTCTTTGAACCCTGCCGCCACGAGAGTACCACGTACGAATCTCGTACGTGATATTACTAGAGTGGTTCAAAAATATAAAAAAGATTTAATTGGTGTTTTATCAAAATTAGAAAATAAAGTTTCAATTTGTGCCGATGGTTGGAGTGATCATTGGCAAAGAAATACTTATTTGGGCGTTACTTGCCATTGGATAGATAATTCATGGACTATCCAAAAAAAATTAATTGCTTACAAAAATTTTGAGCCACCCCATTCCACGGAAAATATTTGTGCGAAATTGCTTGAAATTTTTCTTGAATATGGTATTTTAAATAAAATATTTACTATTTCATTTGACAACGCAAGTGCTAATACGGCTAGTTTACCCGATTTAATTATCGTTTGTCAACCCTCATTTGGGGGTAAGTTTTTTCATATTAGATGTTTATGTCATATAATTAATTTATGTGTTAGAGATTGTTTAGATGCATTAGAAACTAGTGTTAAGCCAATTAGACGAGCTCTTCAATTTATTTCAAAAAAAAAGAAAATCTAATACAAAAAAATGGATAAGATTTTTAAGAAGTAAAAATGTGCCGGACAAATATTTTACTTACGATGTTTCAACTAGGTGGAATTCCACCTATAAAATGTTAAGCGATGTATTGCAATTGTTACTATGTGAATTGTTAAAGATTTTATTTACTTATCATTGGAATGCATGCATTAATTTATGTGAATTGTTAAAGATTTTTAATACCGCTACTTTGGCTTTTTCGGGAGTTTATTATCCAACTTCCGTTTTGGTGCTAGAGCATTGTATTGCAATTGTTACTATTTTTGACAATTTAAAAGAATGTCATATTTTAAAACAATACATTTTTAACATGAGACAAAAGTGGCTTAAATATTTTGACACTATTTCGTCTCTTTTCTTGGTTGCAAAGTTATTAGATCCTCAAGTTAAATTAGATGATTTAGAGTCCATTATAACTTATTATTATATGAAATTATATCCCGATGGTGACGATACTTATGAACTTCCGTCAATTATTGTTAATGACACAAAAAATGATTTGATTAACCTTTTTAATGAGTATAATCTCTTATATGGAAACACTTCTCAAAGCCAACAACATGAAGATGATTCCTCTATTTCTTAACCAAGTTTTACTAGTGGGGATCCATATAGTTTTTTTGCAAATTTGTATAGTAAAAAATATGGTCCTTCTCGAGGTTCATCTTCATCATCATCAAACCTTTTCGTGGAGTTAGAAACTTATTTCACTACAAACTTTGAATTAAATCAAGATCCAAATTCAAATGAATTTGATGTTTTACAATGGTGGTCAAGAAGGAAAGACATTTATCCTATACTTTCCATAGTTGCTAAAGAAGAATTAGCCTCTCCCGCTTCAACGGTGGCGGTTGAATCGACATTTAGCGTTGGTGAAAATGTTTTGGATGAAAGACGTTCTCAACTAACAAGTGAAAACTTGGAACATCAACTTTTACTTGGCGATTGGGTTAGAGCGGAAAAAAGGCAACAAGACTTGCCTTATGATTATGATGAGGATCTATTGGATCCAAGATATCAATACGATGTCGAGGACTCCACGAAAAGTAGTGATGAATGAATGATGTTTTAGATTAATTTTTATTTTAATTAGATTAGTTTAGACTTTAGATTAGGCTTATTTTTATTTTATTGTAATAGTTAGGTTGAGGTAAAGGCTCCTAAATGTCCCCTCCTTATTTACAAAAGGGTAAGGTTGGTTGTCCCCCTCTTTATAATTTTATTTTAATTAATAAAATTTAAGGGTACCGTCCCTTTTTTCTTTTATATACTTTCGTTTCTTTTAAAAAAGTTAAGTTTTATTTCTTTCAAAATTCATAACTTTTTTTATAAACCATTTTTCAAAAAATGTATGTAGTAAACTTAAGTCTAAAATAGTCTTATTTATCCAAAAAAAAAATTGAAAAAAATTAAAAGTTAACTTTTTTCAAAAAATCGTTAAGTTTTATTTCTTAAAAAAATCATAACTTTTTTTATAAACCTTTTTGCAAAAAATGTATGTAGTAAACTTAAGTCTAAAATAGTCTTATTTATCCAAAAAAAATTGAAAAAAAAATAAAATTAATATACTACATACAAAGTTAATGAAAACTGTTAAAAAATTAACTGAAAAATGATATGCTCGGCCGAGCACTACTATATGACTCGACCGAGCAACCCTCAACCCCTAAACCCTAAAAGGGTTGCTCGATCGAGTAACACCAAAGACTCGGCCGAGCAACCCTCAAACCCTAAACCCTAAAAGGGTATGCTCGACCGAGCAAAATCAAAGACTCGGCCGAGCAGATCCAAACCGTCAAACTGGAGGTTAATCGGAAAACCGTTAAAACCGTTAACCGTTAACCGTCAAAACCGTAACCGATTTATCCGGTTAGGCGGTTCGATTTCGGTTGAGGTTTTCTTGATTTCCAACCGCCAATTTTTAACCGGCTAACCGGCGGTTTTATAAACTGGCCACGTTGTTGGTCCCAAAGGTGGCAACAAGGGTGAAAATACAGCTAGAGGGGGGGTGAATAGCTGTTTAAAATTTTTCGCCCTCGATTTAAAACTAATCCTCTATACTTACAAAACCTCTTGCAGTGTATAAGAAACTGCAATTAGAGTTATAAAATGCACAGCGGAATAATAAAGTTACAAAGCGGTTTTGGGAGAGGCGGTTTGTAAAGCGGTTTAGGTAAAGCGATTTTGACAAGTGCAGTTTTAAAAACAAGTGTAATTTTGACAATGTTAACTCCAAACACTATTTCACAATAATGGATATCTAAATAAAGATCAAACAGAGGAAAATGTAGATAATCAGTAAGCACAAGAAATATAAATGCAGAAAGTAAAAACACAATATTTGGAGTGGTTCAATCGATAAACGATCTACGTCCACTACCAAGATGGTTAGTCTTGGATTTTCAAGAGTGATTCTACTATTGAGTATGAGAGATTACAAGTTACAAAGATCGATACTCAAAGCTAAAATCTATTCTATGAAGATTGAATCCTAGACTATAACCAGTGTATCTCAAATGATTAATCTATGTGATTAAACAAGTGAGGTGTGTGTGTGTTCAAGATCAAGGCTCTTTAAATCTTTGAGATGTAGAGCACAATGATTCTTGATGTGTATAAGGCTTGATTTTTGGGCTGGAGAATATTTCTTGAAGGTAGAAGATGAAGATTCAAAGGACTTATGAATTTCTGGGCATAGCTTCAACTTCTTATGAACTCACAGAAATTTCTCAAGTTTCAAGCAAGCTTCAAATGATGAAGGTTGGGGGTATTTATACCCAAGCATCAGGAATATAGCCGTTGGACACAGCTGTTGAAAGGACAGTCCTTGATGCAATCCCATTGGTCCACAGCAACCACTTTTGTCCTTTGGAACTGTTGATGCAGGTAAAGCTGATCGGACCTCGACGCAATCAAGGTGGTTAGGACATCTGTCACCTTTTTAAGATCCTTGCAGATCTTGTCTGAAAAGTAGTCACGTGACAAGATATGGTGGTTGAAATTTGATATTGCTGACGTGGATTCCAACGGTCAAAGGAGTTCACTTCAAGTAGCCAATCATTGGGGCGGTTCTGGTGATGAGCGGTTTGACAAAAAGTGGTTTACACCAGAAGAGGATTTCTAAGAGGCGGTTGTTAGGAGCAGTTCCAAGTGAACTGCACTTGGAGTTCAGGAGCGGTTTTAAGGTAGGAATTCACCATGCGGTTTGCACGAGCGGTTCCAAGAGGAATAGAGAAAACGCGGTCTGAACTTCTGAACAGTAAATCCTCAGATCCAATGAGTCTTGTTCCAGTCTTCAAGCCTAAATTTAACCTATTCTATAAAATGGACTTAGCTAAAAAATTGAAGACTAAGCTTCATTACATAGGGTCCTAAAGTCCTTAAAACAAATAGGAGGTTATGGTATCAATCAAATCTAATACAAAATAGGAGGGTTAAAACATATGCATACCCAACAATCTCCCCCTATTTGATTGATGCCATTACCTACTACAGCAAAAGCAAACATTATACTTGATAAAAACATGTCCATAAGAATAAACATGGTAAGTCATGTCCCAAGTCAATGCACACACTAGCTTAAGCTATAGATTTCTATACTATTGAAAGATTGAAAAACTTACAATTTGAAGAGTATAGAAATGCATTCAGTGCATTTAAAAAATGTGAGTTTAGGTTTAAAGTGCAGTTTAAACTGAATGTTTAAACATCAATTCAAAAGAGTAATTTTTAAGTTTAAAAATATTTGAATGAGGTTTAAGACTTATAAACGGTTTCATTGTTCTACAAACAAGCAGTTTGATATGAACAAGGTTTTGGAACCATGATGTAATTTCCATTAATTCCTAAGATGGTTACAAGTACAGGAATGAAGGAAAATTACAAGGTTACAAAGAACAAAAATAAAGTAAGTTGGACAAAAGGAAATACAAGGAAAGTGCGGTCCAACTTACAAAGGCGGTTCAAAAACAATTAAGGAAAAACGGTTATTGCTGGGGCAGCCTTTTGACTTCATGTTCAGCTCCACTGGTCCCAGCTCTTGATTGGTTTGGCTCAAAAGCTTTCCTTAATCTTCTTACTTCTTCAGCGGTCCTGATCAAAGTTGACTCTAGCTTCTTCAAAGCATTGACAGAATGAGCAGAAGTAGAGTTGGTGGCACCAACCGCTTTGGTATTTTCCACAAGATTTTCCTTGATTATGTCAAGCTTCACATTGACAGAGGAATAAATAGAGTTGAAAATGGTGTGGATTTCTTCTTGAACTAAAGCGGTTTGAGCTTGGAGAGCTTCCTTCATTGGATCAAGATCAACAGTAACCTTCAGAGAGGATTTCAGACTATTCATTTCAGCTTCAACTTTGGTATTGAATCCAGACTTCAGGTTGTCAAGGCGGTCGGTAAATTCTTCTTGAATCTCTTTTAACTTGGCCATAGAAGTATCTCCAACACAGTTCAAATTAACTTTGGAGTCCACCTTGAAACAGTCAATCTGAGCAAGCACTTCCTCACACAAATTATCCAAGGCGGTCTGGACAACTTGAGATAATTGCGACCTGGATTGAAGGAAATCAAGAAATTTTGAGCTTGAGCTACCCAGATCCTTTTCAAGGGAGGAACATAGTTTTTCTCCAAGGATATCCAAAGATTTTTTCATCTCCTCAACTGATGCTTTATCTTCCAAGGCTTTGACCATACCCACTTCAAGAGATTTCTGAAAGGCTTCAGAAGCGATTTTGATTAAGGAAGCGATTTGGTCAGGAGGGGCGGTTGAGGAGGAGGATGGAATTGCTGTAGATCTCTCCCCCTTAATGGCATCAAGAAAGGAAGCTTTAAGGGTTGCCAACTCAAGGGAGTGAGATTCCACCTTGGCTTGTAAGGAGCGGTTGGATTCAAGGAGGGAGGCATTTGAGGCGGTCAAAGATATGACATGGCCTTGGTTTATAACAAGTTGGCCTTGAATCAGATTAAGGGTTTGGAGAATTTGGGAGTACTCTGAGGGAGGAGCGGTTGAGGGTAAAGCGGTTGTGAAGGTAGGAAGCGGTTGGGTTTGGTTGATTTCAGGGGCGGTATGGGTTTGGGGAGGTATATTTGGAGGAGGTGAGTTTTGTCTAAAGGGTGAATTGTGAGGAGTTGGTGATTTTGAAGGGGTGTTAGATTTGGAGCGGTTAGGTGTATGGAAATGGGAGTGGTTTTTGTTAGGGGAATTGGTTGGGGTTGAATCATCCCTAACAGATTTGGATGTTGCATGTCCAGCAGAGGGCTTGGACTGCCATTGTTGATAGGCAGATTGAGTGGGGGTTTGGTTTGAATGTTGGGAGTTTATGGAATGGAAATGTTGTGGTGAGTTATATGGTGATTGAGAGGATAATGGGGAAAGGGATTTTCTGGGGGAAGGTGAAGGGGAATTTTGAAGTGATTGAGGAGGAGAATTTTGAGGAGTAGGAGGAGAGGGTGATGGTTAGACAGGTTTGATTTTATTGGGAGTATTCTTTCTGGCCATCATCTTCCTTCTCCTAGGTTTCTCCCTCTGAATTGGTGCGGTTTTGATAGGGGAAGGAGTTATGGATTTGGATTTGGAAGGTGATTTGTTGGGGGATTGGACTGGGGATTGGGATAGTGATTGGATAGGAGAGTTTTGAGAGGTTGGGGGCGGTTGTTTTTCTGGAGGCGGTTCATGGGGTGAGGCGGTTCCAGCTTCAGTAGTTGATTTTCCCTTGGCCTGATACTTCTCAGCTTGCTCCTTGGCCAATCTGTTAATTTTATCCTGAAGAACCTTCATCTGTTCTTCCACAGTTAATCCAGCCATCTCATCTCTAGCCTTCTTGGCTCTAGCCACCAAGTTTGGAATACTTGGGTCTTCTTCCTCTTCTTCATCATCTTCATCCACCAAGTTCATGGCTTCAGGCTGCTTTTCCTTCTTCTTCCTTTTACTAGGACCAGCTCCATCATCAGTTGTAGGCGGTTTGGTAGCTGGAGCGTTCTTAGTCTTCTTTGGTGGCGGTTCTGCTCTAGTTTGGGGCTTCCTGGACCGCTTAGCTCCTTTAGACTGAGGAGCGGTAGTAGGATCTCTGAGCTCATAGGGCTCCTTCAAGGGATAGGTATCTGCATCATACAGAGACTTGTATATATAATACATCTTCATTAGCATACCTGAAGGAATGGCATGCAAGCAGTCCTAGGGAATCAAAAGAACAGTCCACCATCAGCTCTGGATTCTTGGTGACAATCTCATCTAGATGATCAAAATCCATCAACAGAGCGGTTAGAACCCTGCAAAATGGTCTCCACCTCTGATCTTCTTCCTTGACCTTTGACTGATAAGTCTCAATACTATCTTTTATTTCCAAGTAAAGGATCTTTGGCCAGTGCAGCTTGATCTCCATAAAAATAGCAGAACTATACATCCATTGTTGGGATGTAAATTTGTTGTGATTTCCTGTCTTTCCACAAACTGATCTTCCAACAAGATGACCTATGAAGTTCATCAGCTCACCAAAATTCTTCCTAAGGATCTTCTTGTATCTCCTAGCCAAGGTATCTACCTTGGCGGTTGCTAAAGCTGCATTGTCTTGGATTACTTGATCAACCTCCAAGGGAGCTCCTCCAACACCAAACTTGAAAAGTCTTCTGATGTCAATGTAGTCTATGGAGAGCTTTAGGCCTTCAACAACAGCGGTTAGGCATGGAACTTTCTGACATTGCTCCAGAATCCTGAATTCCTTGGCGGTTGCAAAGAACTGATCTACAAAGGATGTCACTATGAAGTCTTGCTTCTTGGTGAACAGCGGTAGAATGCCTGAAACTCTCAATTTCCTAAGCAGCTCCCTTCCTAGAGTATCAGTCTTGAGCTCAACCTCATTAACTTCCCAACCTGGTAGGAAGGTAGTTGGATCCTAAAAAATAAAATTCCAAGTGTTAGATCCATTTGTGTATTCATAGTTCACATGCGGTTTGAGCACCAAGCGGTTGAGCAATGGTGCGGTTTGAAAATTTCAAACCCCAAGTGAAACTATGAATACTTAAACAAATAATGAGGATTTGAGAACAAAATTACTTAAGTACGTGGCATTATAATCCAAATTTATCCCACACTGCAAGCGGTGCTTAGAGAGGAAATTCTTGGTTTCCAGCCTATATACTTAGTAAAATCTCAAAAAGAAATGAAGGAAGGAATTTAACCAGTATGCGGTTTCAAAAGATTTGAACAAGCGGTTCAACATGCGGTTAGCTTAAAAAACAGAAGCGGTTTTGAAACATAGAGTATAAGCGGTTTGCATACAAGCGGTTTCAAAACCAAATGAAATCCAAAAATTTTGAAAAAGTTGAAAATTTTTCTAAGTGTTGAAAAATACTATGCAGATTCAAGGCATCCAAAACATATAATTTTTCAAGAAAAGTTCATGGGTTTCATGAAGAACACGAAGAACATTCATTAACACCAAGAATAGAGATTTACAAAACTTAACCAAAATCAACAAATAACATGTCAAAATGATCACATTGGGAAGGGGAACAACAATATATCATTAAAAATTCATCCTTTACCCAGAATCATCCATAATCACCAAGAACACTAAGTGGGTTTTCGAAATATAAAAACTGAAAATCACAAAATTAGTGTTCAAGTCATGGATTGATCATGAAATAAACAACATATATTGAATCTATGCAAGAATCCGAACATAACCCAACCAAAATCATCAAAAATGAGCAACAAATAAGATCAGTATCATCAAAAATGGTGTTTGAAGAACATGAAGGGTTTTTCAGTTCATTCATGGCAGATTTGATGAAAATGAAAGAATTAGGGTTAGAAATTTGTTACCATTTCCAGAATAGGCTTCTTGGGACCCCTAGCAACAGTAGAAGCTCTTTGCCTTTTAGAAGTAGTAGTCATTTGATTAAAGGTTTAAAGAAATGGAGTTTTTCAAGGTTTTAGAGAGAGAAAGGAAGTTGGTAGAAGGTACAGTTTGCAGAGGGTTTGGCAACGAAAAGGTTTGAGAATTTCACCAAACCTTGCTTAAATAGGTGAAGGGGTGCAGACAGTTGCCTTAGATAGGAATGATTGAAATGGCTAACTGTTGTACCTTTTCACCTTCTGCACATCTCTCTATGACGGCTAACATGAGGGTTTTTAATGCTCATGTCCTCTTAGCATTAAATGCTCTTAATTTTGAAATAAACGAGGGAAAACATTTGCAAAAATACCCTTATGTCAAAATAAGGACCAAAAAATAAATAAAAAGAATTTGAACAGTTTTTTTTTTAAGGAAATAAGGATAAGACATAAATAGACAGAATTTACTCTTTGTTGAAACGCGATTTTGATCCAAGCGGTCTGACTGCATCAAGCGATTTGGAACTGGCGGTTGGATGCAGGCGGTTTGACTGCTTGCAGTTTTAGTAGAGGCGGTTTCAACATAAGCGGTCTCAATCCTTAATAGGAGTTTCATCCTAAACTTAACAAACAAGTTAGCAAATAAAAAGTATGGAATTTATTTAAGTTCAAGCATACCCATTTCTCCTCTGAGAAAAGAAAATCTCTTGGAGTCAAGAGCCTTGGTGAGGATATCAGCAATCTGGTTGTCTGTCCCCACGTACTCTAAATGGATATTCCTCTTCTCCACATGATCTTTGAGGAAATGATACTTGATATCTATATGCTTGGTCTTGGAATGCATGACAGGGTTGTTGGAGACTGAAATTGTTGAAGTATTGTCACATATGATAGGGCAATTTCCTTCATGGATTCCATAGTCCACCAACTGCTGCTTCATCCAAAGGATTTGACAAAGAACAACTTCCAAAGAAGAATATACTCGGCTCTGTGGTTGACATTGAAACCGAAGCTTGCTTCTTCTTTGGCCCAAGCAACTAGTCCGTATTCCGAGGAAATGACAAGTCCCACTAGTGCTTTTCCTGTCAATAGTACAAGCTGCATAATCTGCATCTGAATAACCTACAAGATCGAAGTTCGAATCTTTGGAATACCAAAGTCCAAGGTTAGTGGTTCCAGATAAATAGCGGATTATACGCTTGACTGCAATTAGATGTGCTTCTCTAGGATCAGCTTGGTAGCGAGCACATACACAGATACTAAACATGATATCGGGCCTACTGGCAGTTAAGTAAAGTAATGAGCCGATCATACCTCGATATAAAGTCTGATCAACTTTCTTACCTTTGAGATCTTTATCTAGCTTATTTACGGTGGCCATAGGAGTATCATATGCTTTAGCATTTTCTAATCCAAACTTCTTTATTAGCTCCTTGGTGTATTTGGCTTGGCTGAGGAAAATACCTTCTTCGCATTGCTTGATTTGAAGCCCGAGGAAGAATGTTAATTCTCCCATCATGCTTATCTCAAACTTGCTTTTCATTAGCTTTTCGAAACGCTTACAAAGTAACTCGTTAGTATAACAAAAAATGATATCATCAACATATATTTGAACAAGTAAAGTATGATCATTGTATTTGGAAATAAAAAGAGTTGTATCGATTTTACCGCGTTTAAATCCTTTTTCTAGTAAAAATTTAGAGAGAGTTTCATACCATGCCCTTGGAGCTTGCTTAAGTCCATACAAAGCTTTCTGGAGTTTGTAGACATGATTGGAAAATTTGGAATCTTCAAATCCAGGCGGTTGGGCAACATACACGGTCTCTTGCAGTTCACCGTTGAGGAAAGCACTCTTCACGTCCATTTGATATAACTTGAAACGCTTGAAAGAGGCGTAGGCTAAGAAGATTCTGATGGCTTCCAATCTTGCAACTGGAGCAAAGGTTTCGTCATAATCGATTCCTTCTTCTTGCCTATATCCTTGTGCAACCAACCTTGCTTTATTCCTAGTGATGCTTTCATTCTTGTTCATCTTATTCCTAAATACCCACTTAGTTCCTATCACTCCTTGATCTTGAGGTCTAGGCACTAAAGTCCAGACCTTGCATCTTTCAAACTGGTTGAGTTCTTCTTGCATAGCAACGACCCAACTGGAATCTTGGAGTGCTTCATCAATCTTCTTGGATTCAATTTGAGATATCAAGGAAGTATGCTCATCATAGTTCGATCTCCTAGTTTGAACACCGGAAAACAGATCACCAATCACATTAGAGAGAGGGTGACTGCTGACTTCACGAACCTCAGGGGTATGTGCAGTTGGGTTTGAGGTTTGCCGAAGATCTTTAATTGGAACGTCGTTAGATCCTTCAGCGAAGTCATGGAATGTAAGTTGACGAAGAGGTTCTATAAGCTGGATAGGGGAATTCTCAACTTCTTTTTCCCTAGGAGTTGCATCTGGAGTAGGAACTTCAGGTGCGGTTTCAAAAGTGCGATTTGAGGGAATTTCAGTTGAGGGTGCTGGATTTTGCGGTTGAGATTCAGGTGCGGTTTGAGATGGTTCACCTGTTTCATTATGCTCAACAAAATCATCAGTAACATTTGGAGCCAAATGTGGATCAAGGAGAGAATGCTCATCAAAAGTAACATGGACAGACTCAATTATTTTTAAACTAGTTTTATTGAAGACACGAAAAGCTTTTGAATGTTTAGCATACCCAACAAAAATACCTTCATCGGCTTTGGCTCCGAATTTACCTCTATTTTCTCTTCCGTTGTAGAGGACAAAACATTTGCAGCCAAAGATCTTGAAGAATGCAATGTTGGGGGGTTCTTCCTCGCCAAAGCATGCTGTATTGATTGCTTCAGCCCAAAAATACTGAGGCAGCTTGGCTTCAGATATCATTGTCTTTCCAGCCTCAATCAACGTCCTGTTCTTCCTTTCCACAATCCCATTTTGTTGTGGAACACCAGCGGTTGAGAAATTGTGATCAATCCCATGGTCATCAAAATACTGAGCAACACCGTTGTTCTTAAATTCTGTTCCATTATCTGATCGAACACTAACGATGTCGTCTTCTTTTTGAGTTTGGAGCCGTCTAAAAAGTGCGGTGAGAATTTCATAACAATCCTCTTTGAAAATCATCATCTCAACCCACGTATATCTTGAATAATCAACCACCACCACTAAAGTATATCTATTTCCTCCAATGCTGGCAGTGGTTACCGGTCCAAACAAATCTATGTGAAGCAGTTGTAAGCATCTTAAAGTTGATGGAGCGGTCTTACTGGTGAAAGACGACGCGGACTGCTTACCAAGTTAACATGCACTGCATTTCTCTGGATGATGGTCAGCCACTTTGGGTAAACCGCGAACGAGGTTTTCCCTACCAATCTTTGCAAGATACTTGAAGTTCAAGTGGCTCAACCTCTTGTGCCATAGCCAACTATTTTCGCTCATATTTTTAGCTACAAAACAGAGATTAGTAATACTACATGCAGAATTTAGATCAATAATGTAAATATTACTCTTACGAATCCCTGTGAGTAGGGTGACTCCGGAAATGCTATCTTTGATAAAGCAGTTTGATGACGTGAAGTTGCAAAGCATTCCTTTGTCGCAGAATTGAGAAATTGAAAGGAGGTTGTGCTTGAGTCCTTCAACAAGAGAAACCTTCTCAATGGTTAGGTTTCCTCTCCTTATAACACCATATCCAATGGTCTTTCCTTTGTTGTTGTCACCAAAGGTTACAGACGGACCACTTGCTTCAATGACATCTTCTAGTAATGATCTATCTCCAGTCATATGTCTTGAGCGACCCTTTGTCAAGATACCATTCATTTTCCTTGGAGTGACCGGCCATTAGCGAGAGGACCGAAATGTAAACATTAAGAACGAGGTCCCCCTTTATTCCTTGGGTCCTGAAGTTAGCAACCCTTACGACCCACACCTCGTTTGACGTAAGGAGGTTTACTCTTCCTGGCATTGGATGTTAACCGCAAAAGGCATTCTGCAGCCTTGTGACCTAAACCATCACACACAGAACATTTATAAAAGCTACAAGCATCATGAGGTTTTACTAACTCCTTACTCTTCTTAGGAGTTGCATGCGATTTGGGAGGCGCGGTTTCAGGCTAAACAAAAGGAACTGGCTTTAGTTTGACCACGTATTTTCTGGGAGCGCTCTTATTGCTTTTGAAGGTAGGTCGAGCGGTCGAAGAAGAGGCGCGGTCAGACTTGCGGTTGCCAGCATCTCTAGTTCCACCAGAAGCGGTTTTAGGGATGCGGCCAACTCCATATGCCATTTCCTCTGAAGCAATACTCTCAGAATCCTTTGGCTTCATCTGAGTGTTCTTCCCATATTGTTTCCCTTTTGTGTAGACATAATTAATTTGTTATCCTTTACCCTTGCCTTTAGCATGCTTCCCCTTAGGAATTTCTTTAGTTAGTTTCAAAATTTCCTCATCCTTTTCACTAGAGGATGCACACTTCTCCTCCTCTTCAGATCCAAAACCTAGACCCTCCTTAATTCCAGAGGAAACTTGGGAATCTATGATTTGATCCGAGTAGGATTTTGACTTGAGCCACCCATCAATAATCATTTGACGATCGTTGAGTTGGGTGACCAGGTCATCATTCCGGAGTTGAAGTGCAGCAACCTTAGTTTCAAGGATGCGGTTTTGATCAGCAAGAGGAGTCATCTTTTTTATTTGGTCCTTAAGATTTGAAATTTCAGACCTCATCACAGTTTTCTCCGTCTTGTACGGATTAAGTTCATCATGAGCTAAGCTTAAGGCTTTCTTAAGATTAGAGAATTGATGGATCACCATTTCAGCTTCCTTGAACATCCTTTCATGTTCCATGGGAGAAACCTCTTCCACCACCTTTTTCAAAATTTTCTTTTTTTGGAATTATTTTTGAAGGTGGAGCATTTGTAGACGAGAAAATGGGACGTGAATACGAACAATTTCCTATCTTAATGCTAGGAGTAAGTTTGACATTATCATCCAACTTAAAATTTGGAAGTTTTGCAGAAACTTCTTCTTCCTCCATATCTTGCAACTCGACTGACTCAGAATCTGATTCATCGGAAGCATTTGCAACTAAGCAGAGATTAACCTCTTCGGTTTTATCGTCACTTCCATCCTCAGAATCTGTTTCAATCCAAGTTGCTAATTCCTTAAAATTCTCTTCCTCCTCAGCAACCATTCCCTTGCGACGAGAAAATTTCGCATGAGAGGTTTTCTTTTTCAAGTATTCGTATTTGGGCTGTGGACACTCAGATGCAAAGTGACCAGGTTTTCTACAATTGTAGCAAACTAGATCACTCTTTTTCTTTGTATCTCCAGCCTTAGAAAATATTGCAGGAGGTTTGCCTTTTGAAAATGATTTTGTGAAAGGTTTTGAGGATTTTCTAAATTTTTGAAATCTTTTCACAAACATGGCAAAATCATCATCATCCATCTCGATGAGTGATGAGGTTGATATGGAAGGATCTGCAGTTTGATTGGATGTAGATGGTTTCTCCTCTTGTTCCACTACGGACATAGAAAGCGATTTGGTTTTTCCTTCAATCTCTTCAATATGATTTAATTTTAATTCATAGACTCTAAGATTGGCGTACAAGTTACTTAAAGACCAAGTACCCAAAACTTTGGAGTCTTCTAGAGAGGTAGCCTTATTTACCCATCTAGAACCTAAAGCAGCGAGGAAAGTCATATTGATTTTCTTATTGGTTAAAGTTTTGCCAAGAGATCTACAAGCATTAACTACCTCAACATATCGGTCGTAGGTTTGACGCAAGGTTTCGTTGGGTTTTCTGTTGAAGTTGTTGTAGGATCTTTCAACAGCATATAATTTGCTTTCCTTGCATTCGTCATCACCTTCGAGGTAGCTCTCTATGGCATCCCACATCTGCTTTTGCGATTTTGAGGTACATCACTTTCTGAAGAGTTGATACTGGAAGGGTTCCTGAAATGATGTGCCTTGCCTTGCTGTCCAAGGCAGCTAATCTCTTCTCTTCATCTGACCACTCATCTTTAGGCTTTTTGACCTCTGGAGTTTCTGTATTGGTGGTTGCATCAGTGTTGGCCTTCATGGGAACAAACGGGCCATTGATTACGCACTCCACCAACATCTCATCAATTGTTAAATGAATGAGCATTCTGCATTTCCAGATGTCGAAGTGGTCTTCGTCCAAGATTGGAATGTGTGAATAGTTAACAGTAGTCATTGTCTTTGTATTTGCCATATTGAATCGGCACACAAGCTGTTAGGCTTGAAAAACAGTGGTTTTAAAATGTGTTAGCTCTGATACCACTTGTTGGTCCCAAAGGTGGCAACAAGGGTGAAAATACAGCTATAGGGGGGTGTGAATAGCTGTTTAAAATTTTTCGCCCTCGATTTAAAACTAATCCTCTATACTTACAAAACCTCTTGCAGTGTATAAGAAACTGCAATTAGAGTTATAAAATGCACAGCGGAATAATAAAGTTACAAAGCGGTTTTGGGAGAGGCGGTTTGTAAAGCGGTTTAGGTAAAGCAGTTTTGACAAGTGCAGTTTTACAAATAAGTGTAATTTTGACAATGTTAACTCCAAATACTATTTCACAATAATGGATATCTAAATAAAGATCAAACAGAGAAAAATGTAGATAATCAGTAAGCACAAGAAATATAAATGCAGAAAGTAAAAACACAATATTTGGAGTGGTTCAATCGATAAACGATTTACGTCCACTACCAAGATGGTTAGTCTTGAATTTTCAAGAGTGATTCTACTATTGAGTATGAGAGATTACAAGTTAGAAAGATCGATACTCAAAGCTAAAATCTATTCTATGAAGATTGAATCCTAGACTATAACCAGTATATCTCAAATGATTAATCTATGTGATTAAACAAGTGAGGTGTGTGTGTGTGTTCAAGATCAAGGCTCTTTTAATCTTTGAGATGTAGAGCACAATGATTCTTGATGTGTATAAGGCTTGATTTCTGGGCTGGGAAATATTTCTTGAAGGTAGAAGATGAAGATTCAAAGGACTTATGAATTTCTGGACAGAGCTTCAACTTCTTATGAACTCACAGCAATTTCTCAAGTTTCAAGCAAGCTTCAAATGATGAAGGTTGGGGGTATTTATACCCAAGCATCAGGAATATAGCCGTTGGACACAGCTGTTGAAAGGACAGTCCTTGATACAATTCCATTGGTCCACAGCAACCACTTTTGTCCTTTGAAACTGTTGATGCAGGTAAAGCTGATCAGACCTCAGCTGCAATCAAGGTGGTTAGGACATCTGTCACATTTTTAAGATCCTTGCAGATCTTGTCTGAAAAGTAGTCACGCGACAAGATATGGTGGTTGACATTTGATATTGCTGACGTGGATTCCAACGATCAAAGGAGTTCACTTCAAGTAGCTAATCATTGGGGCGGTTCTGGTGATGAGCGGTTTGACAAAAAGCGGTTTACACCAGAAGAGGATTTCTAAGAGGCGGTTGTTAGGAGCAGTTCCAAGTGAACTGCACTTGGAGTTCAGGAGCGGTTTTAAGGTAGGAATTCACCATGCGGTTTGCACGAGCGGTTCCAAGAAGAATAGAGAAAACGCGGTCTGAACTTCTGAACAGTAAATCCTCAGATCCAATGAGTCTTGTTCCAGTCTTCAAGCCTAAATTTAACCTATTCTATAAAATGGACTTAGCTAAAAAATTGAAGACTAAGCTTCATTAAATAGGGTCCTAAAGTCCTTAAAACAAATAGGAGGTTATGGTATCAATCAAATCTAATACAAAATAGGAGGGTTAAAACATATGCATACCCAACACACGTCTACCTTACTGGATGGTGCAATTTATTTATTTTACGTCTCAAAATAAATGATAATAATTTATTTAAAAAAAAAACTAGAGAATATTAGTATTAAGGTCTAAAGATAAAAGTAAAGTACAAATAGCATAATTTTTAAAAAGGTTGAAAAATCTAATGTGTCATTTATTATGATTATGAGACGAAGGGTGTAATAAATTATTTATTATTTAAATGTTCCAAAACTTTGTTTACTTACTATTAATTTTACACAATTTTCCAATTTTCACACATTATTCTTAAATTAATTGCAAATATTTATAAATTCAAAGGAATTACAAAAGTTTCCAATATTTTTTACATCAATAAATTTTCAATATAATGCAATTTTCTATTAAAACATTTCAATACTTTAAAATTTAGTTAGTCGTTTCATATCGTCACAAAACATGAGTGCTTTAAATGATGTTATTTCACAAAAAATAATTTTGGCTCACATTCAAGAAAATTTCTGAATCCGCCACTTGTTAGTTGTTACGAATGGTAGGGTGGGGCGGGTGAAATGAAAGGATGGAAATGGGTGTACAATGGGTTGATTTTTTTTTTCTTTTTTCCTTTTATATGTCAATTATGCTTTATCATATTTTAGTTTTTTTATTAGAATTTTTTTAGTATATATTTTACGTCCAGTAAAAAATATACATATATTTTTCTTAGTATATATTTTTGGCCTAAAAAAAAAAATTGAGAGTTGTAAAATTTTTAACGAAATGAAGGCAAAACATACAATTATTGGACTTTATGGGTAGGAAATGCAATTTTCAAAAAAACTCGTTATATTTTTCGTTCATTTTGTTAGGTTACATCTATTGCCATCAAAAAAAGACTCAATTCGCTACAAAATGTAAACATTAGGCACTAACTTGCCACAATTGTATCATTAAGAACCCCATGAATATATCTCCAACAAGTGATGGTACATATAGCTAGCTGTCAATTTAGGATCGTCTCGTTCCGCCATATAAATAAGACGGGATGGAAAAGTATATTCTAATCTTGTATAAAAGCGAACATATTTGAAACATCTCGTTTGGGACGCGGGACAAGTTGGGACGGGATGAGACGTCTCGCATTTTTATAATTTTTATTTTTATTTTTTTAACCTCAAAGGTATTTTAGCACTTAGTTTTTAGTTTTTTTTTTCAACTATACGTTGTTTTTTTTTTTTTTTGTATTGATTAAGCTATTTTATGAATTTAAGAAGTTTTTATCTTCTTGGATTGCAAAAGATTAATCTAATGTTTTGGCATCATCTCAGTTAGATTTTAGTTTAATAATTTTAGCGTCTGCTTGTCCGCATTGTCTCGCGTCCTGAGGTGGGATAGGATGGGACGAGGAATTTCTATCCAGCGTAAAATTGCGTTATTTCATAGTTTTGTCCCGTTCCATTTTCCAGAATTGACAGCTCTAATGGTACAGTTGCGGTCTTTCTCCATCTTTCTGTCTCTCACCACTCTTTAAAAGAGATACTCCCTCTGTCATTCAAAGCCTGGCGGTGAGTCAAGGCGGGTCATTGACCAATGATTTTATGAATATCTAGATATTTTTTTGTAATTTTAAAAATTATTATTGCTTCACCAATAGAAATACTATCAATAACTTTTTTTAGAATTGCACAGAGATATCTAGATATTCATAAAATCATTGGTCAATGACCCGCACAGTTGACCACCAGTGCGGTTTGTAGCGGGAAGGAGGGAGTATATGTTTTTATCTTTTCATAAGTATTAAACTTGGTTATTAGACTACACACAACGATGACCTTCTGTTGTGGGTCATAGAATAGGACAAAAAACGAATAATAATAGAAAGTCACGAAAATTAAACAACTTAGAGTAGGGCGGCCAGCCAACCAAAAAATTAAAGGTTGGGTCACCAAATTGTTCCATATTTTGTACACATGTCACCCCTTCATTGGGTGGCATGTGTTTATATAAATATATTTTTAAAATTAGTATATTTTATATATTTATATAAAATAATAAAATAAAAAAATATATCGAAATTCATAGTTTTTTTATAATTGTATGGGTAATTATTTTTAACAATTGTACGGGTAATTTTAGAAATATTATTACTAATACATTATTTAAAAAAATAAAATGATAAGTATTTTAGGTAAGTTGGAATAAAGAAAAATAAACATTTTATTAAAATGTTGGGTTGGGTCACTGATGGGAGTATAAATTATACTCCCTCCGTCCTAGACCAAGGGTCCTCGGGGGGGGGGGGGATTTCACGTTTTTTAAGAATTTTTTTTTAAAGTGGGTAGAAAAATTTAGGAGAGAGAATGTAAAAGTTAAATGTGTGGTAGGGAATAGGAGAGAGAATGTAAAAATTAAATGTGTGGTAGGGAATAGGAAAGAGAATGTAAAAGTTAAAAATATTTAATAGGAGAGAGAATGAGTGGGAGGAATAGTAGGAAATATAAGGGTATAATGAATGGTTTTTTTGTAAATATATGAAAATGATAAGGGTATAAATATATGGAATACTTTCCATTTAAGGAAAGGGACTCTTGGTCTGGGACGGATCAAAAGGGAAAGTAGGACTCTTGGTCTGGGACAGAGGGAGTATAAGGTTGGGAGTTGTGTATATGAAAGTGAAAGAAATTAATATTTTATTTGAGGTTGGGTTGGATCACTGATGGGGATAGTCTTAGTAGGGGTGTGCACGGGCCTAAAGCCCGCGAGCTTTGGCAAAGCCCGGTATGGGCCCATTTAGTTGTGGGCTTCAATTTCAAGAGCCCAACATAGCGAGCTTCATGCGGGCTCAAATTAACGGGCTTTTACGGGCTTTAAACGGGCATTGAGCGGGCTCGGGCTTGACGGGCTTACAAATTAGACGCAGTATTTTGAAAATATTATTACTATTACATTTTGGGCTTTAAATTATTTTTAGCCCATCAATCCATTACCACTTAATCATTTTGCCATGGAGTTTTTGAAGCCCAGTTATTAAAGATCAAAAGAATTGCCACTACCAGAAAAACATGTTTTAGCGGCGAAAATTTTCGCCGCTAAAGTCACAATTCCGTCGCTAAAGTTCATCACCGACGGAAAAATTCCGTCGGTGGTCCGCCGCTATCATCCAGCCGCAGTGGTCCGACGGACCAAATTCTGTCGGTATACTTTTGATTTTACCGACGGAATTAATATTCCGTCGGTGATCTTTTGATATTAGCGACGGAAATTTTCGTCGCTTCCGTCGCTGAATTAATATAATTTGATTAAATTTTTATTTCAGTGACGGAATATTCTGCCGGTGAAATAAAAATTTAATTAAAACGAATTAATTCAGCGACAAAAATTTTCGTCGCTGAGATAATTTATTTTAATTAATTTTTAATTTCACCCGCGGAATATTTCGTCGCTGGAATAAAAATTTAATTAAATTATATTAATTCAGCGACGGAAATTTTCGTCGCTGTATTAATTAATTTTAATTAAATTTTTATTCCAGCGACGGAATATTTCGCCGGTGAAAATAAAAATATAATTAAAATAAATTTATATAGCGGCGAAAATTTCCGTCGCTGAAATAAAAATTTAATTAAAATATCTTTAATACAGCGACGGAAATTTTCGTCGCTGATAATGCAATAAAATAAAAAAATAAAAAATGTCAATTAACCAATTTTTTTTTGTACCTGATATAATTCAATTGATAAAACTAAAACTATAAATCTAAAAATCAAATATCAGCGTACCAAATAAAGGGGGTTGGGGCTCCCGCGGGTACCAAATCGGTGGGTGGGGGGACATCCAGTACCCAAAATGTTATTACAAACAAATATCACAAATATTACTACAAAAAAATATAAAATAGTACGAAATCAACTCGGGCAGAATTGGGGAGGCTGGAAATTATTACCCTGCTGCTGATTCTGCATATGGGCCATCAACATCGCAAATTTCCGATCATTCTCCGCCTGACGCTGCTCCTTAGCCTCCAAAGCGCCCAAAAGATGTGCCCTAGTCTATGCAGCCACGCGTCTCTCCTCAGCTAACTCAGCCTCCAGAGTGTCGATCCTCGAAGCATTATACCGAGTATCGGGCGTGAAAGCATTTGACCGACGGCCGGTCGACGTCGATGGGCATTGCAGCCCGTGATTCCCCATCCCTAACACTCGGTCTCCTCTCTTTGGATGTCCATCCGAGGTGACCGAGCGCCAAACTTCAGGGACGAAAGGAACGGGCTGCCCGGGAGGAGTACCTTCGGGAACAACGGCGGCTTGATATGTACTCTGTTTTTTAAATCTCATATACTTATAACCGTTTGAAATTTCAGTTAGTTTTTTAACGTTTTCAGATAGTTTTTTAGAATTTCAGTCAGTTTTTTAACGTTTTCGGTTAGTTTATTAGAATTTCAGTCAGTTTTTAAACATTTTCAGTTAGTTTTTTAGAATTTCAATCAGTTTTTTTTAACATTTTCAGTCTGTTTTTTAACGTTTTCAAATTAGTTTATTGAAATTCCAGTCAGTTTTTTAACGTTTTCAGTTAGTTTTTTAGAATTTCAGTCAGTTTTTTAACGTTTTCAGTTAGTTTTTTAACATTTTCAGTTAGTTTTTCAAAATTTCAGTTCGTTTTTTGAAATTTCAGTCAATTTTCTAACGTTTCCAGTTAAATTTTTTAATGTTTTCAGTTAGTTATTTTGTTAATGAGTTGGTCTTATAAAAAACTAGTTTTTTCTTAAGATAAGGAAAAACGTGTTTTTCAAAGCGTTGTTCAAAATAAACGGTGGCAATTTTGTAATTACTGGCAACCATGTTCAAAATAAACAGTGGCATTTTTGTAATTACTGGCAACCATGATAAATGCCAGTGTTAATATTACAAATGACCAGTGATTTCATACTGGCATTTTATAAACATGAAACTGGCACTTTTTACACGGGCACTTTTAAATACATGAACTGACACTCTTCACACTGGCACTCTGTTACACTAACACTGGCACTTTGTTACACTAATATTTTTGCTAGCTCTCAAAAACACAAGCACTGGCATTCAAAAAAACATGGACTGGCATTCAAAATCACGTACACTGGCACTCAAATACACATACACTGGCACTCAAAAAACACTGGTAATCATTTTTGCTGACATTCAAAAAAATATGGACTGGCACTCATAAACACATGCACTGGCACTCCAAAACACATGAACTGGCACTCCAAAACACATGCACTGGCATCTAATTACCCAGTCCCCTGCACACCATTCTACACCTTGCTGGCACTCATCATTAACCTTTGCTGGCACTCACCATTAACCTTTGCTGGCACTCTACCAACACACATTTCACGCATAGAGAAAACTTCTACTGATTCAACAGCCTTAGAACAAGAAAGAAAGTAACTGTGAAAATGCTTTGAGAAACAAATAGGGCAAGGAATCTGTAAAGATCATCCCGACCATTCTTCCATATTTCATAGCAAGCAATTAACCCACCCATCATCATCAGATTACAATCAAATTCAAAATCCTCATTCTTCAAACCATCTTTTTCCTGTTCACCCAATTCAATCTCCCGTAGTTTCAATTGCAACATACAGTCGGCAATCGATCTCCCGTAATTTCAATTGCAACATACTAGTTGAGAGTCTGTAAGTAAGATGCGCCTCTGCAGTTTGAGAACAAGTGGGTCGCTATGGAGCACGGACTCCGAACCATTTTCAGTCTTTCTTGCTTTGGAACTTTTGGCTAATCGTTGGGGATCACTTGAGGAATGTCGTCTTGGGTTTGTCTTGGGTGTAAAGCACAAAGTATCATCGTAACTAGATTCATTGCATAATAAGATCGGTGAAGAAATTGGGTCGCCGGCGATTGGGTTGGTGAGGATTGCGTTTAGTGAGAGAGAGACTGCGAGTAGAGAGAGAGATTGGGATGTTATTAGATGCGGAATAAAAACATGTTTTTTGTTAAGCTCACAAAAAACGCGTTTTTTATAAGTTTTTGGCTTTGTTAATTAGTTCTAAAAAATAATTAAAATTAAATGTTATAATCACCGATGGAATATTTCTGTCGCTGATAAAAAAAATAAAAAAGCAAAAAATATTTATCACCGACGGAATAATTCTGTCGCTGTTTAATTAAAAATAATTAAAAATGAAATGTTATAATCACCGACGGAATAAATCCGTCGCTGATAAATTAAAAAGAATAAAAAAATTAATTTATCACCGACGGAAATATTCCGTCGCTGCTTTATTTAAAAAAAATTAAAAAATATTTAATTTCTACCGACGGAATGATTTCGTCGCTGATTAATTAAAAATAATTAAAATTTAAATGTTATAATCAACGATGGAATATTTCCGTCGCTGTTAAATAAAAAAAGTTAATTTATCACCGACGTATTCCGTCACTGGTTTATTTAAAAAAAAATTAAAAATATTTAATTTCTACCGACGGAAGAATTTCGTCGCTGATTAATTAAAAATAATGAAAAAATAAATGTTATAATCACCGATGGAATATTTCCGTCGCTAATAAATAAAAAAAATAAAAAACAAAATTAATTTATCTCCGACGGAAATATTCTGTCGCTGGTTTATTTAAAAAAATAAAAAAAATATTAACTTTTCACCGACGGAATAATTCCGTCGCTGAGAAAGAACTAGCGACGGAATATTCCGTCGGTAAATCGGGCGTCAATCTAGTGGCGGTAATGAAACGAATATTCGAGGAATATTCGTTATTAGCGAGCCAGCGACGAAATTCAATTCCGTCGATAAAGTTGACGCCAAAATTATTACATAGCTATAGCATAAGCGACGGAATGATTACATCCCTGGTCATTCCGTCGGTATAGACTCAGTTTCTGATAGTGTGCTATACAAAAGAATTGCCATATAAATTATTTTCAGCCCATCAATCCATAACGAATAAAAAAAAAATTCAAGTTGTAATCAAAATTACACCATGTGCATCCTTTCGGGACTTCATTTTGTGCTGGAAACTCAAGGCCTGTAATGAGGAAATATGTTCTGGTGTAGTGGATTCAAGGTAAATTGAACATTGGGGGATCTATTTGGTGAATACTTATCATAGACATTCTTGTTATTTTATCTAAAGTTTTGAATATCTGGTTTTGAAGTGAGTGTTGACATGCTTTTCTTATTTGTCGAATCATCTCTTTTGTTGTTGTAGATAGATGCAGTCTGTATTTCTCAGGATCTTACCCATCTATATATTTTATGTCCCCAAGAGGGTATTGATTCATCCATATGGATTGCAACTGATAATATTTTAGTATCATTTTCTTATCTTACACCAAGTATCCAGTGAGATTATTAGATTTTACATGCATAAATTTTCTGGTTAACGTTCCTTTGTGGCAAACTTTAACTCGGGGGCATGTTTCCCTTCTATTATGTCTTGTTGTGGTAATTATGCATCAGTTGCATCTTGTAATGTTTGTTTTAGTTCATGCAAAGAGGCTGTATTTGAACAATTGAATCTTTGAAGTGTGGATGTTGGTTAATCTGCAAGTTCAATCCCATGTATTTGAATTAGACATGGGTAAATCGGAACCGGAACCGGCAAGAACCGGAGAATCGAACCGGAATCGGAACCTGAATCGGCAGAATCGGAATCGGCAAGAACCGAAACCGTCCGGTTCGCGGTTCAATCTCGGTTCGACATTTCCGAAAATCGTGAACCGCCGGTTTTGGAACCGGAACCGGAGAACCGACGTTTCGGAACCGGCGGTTCTTACGGAAAATTCAAAAAAAAATCGAAATTTGCCCCTTTTTCACAACTTTTTCAGTCAATTTCCCCTTTTTTTTTAACTTTTTACACCTTTTTCAGTAATTTAAAAAAAAAAAAAACAATTCCCACTTATACAGAGGTCAAATGGCGTTGCTTGAATTTGGTGTTGGGCGGTCGCCCACTTGTACAGCGCCTGGAGATCAATTTCTTTCCAAAAAAAAACAAAAAACAAAAAAAGAACCGGAAAATCGTGGAACCGGAACCGGGAACCGGTATTTGGCGGTTCCATCTCGGTTCCCCCCTTTCCCGAAATCGAAATCGGAATCGGGAACCGGTTGCTCATGTCTAATTTGAATGCAATATTGGGACGGGTCGGGTCGGACCCTAACGGGCTGTAGAACAATAAGAGCCCGAGTCTGCGGGCCTTCAAGCTGTCAAGCCCAGCAGGGTTGAAAACATTGCGGGCGTGGGCCTTGCGGGCCGGGTTTTGCTGGCCTTACGGGCCTTGCGGGCCGATGGACGGGTTTGCACACCCCTAAGTCTTAGATTGGTTTGGGTTCGGTTGGGTTTAGGGCTGTTACACGTCGCGAGCCTGTTCGGGCTCGGCTCGAAAAAAGCTCGAGTTCGAGTGGGCTCGAGTTGAACTCGAGCTCGAACCGATTTTTAAGCTCGTCATTTTTTCGAGCTCGACTCGTGTTCGGCTCGAATGTTCGACGAGCTTTGTTCGAGATCGACTCGTTTGAGCTCGACTCGGGCTCGGCTCGTTAAAAGCTCGAATGAATTTTAGTATATATATATATATATATATATATATATATATATATATATATATATATATATATATATATACAAGCTCGTTTAGGCTCGAGTTCGATTACAACTCGAATTACGGCTCGATAAAGCTCGTTTGATTTCAGATTTTTTTCAAAAAATAAGTCGAAGCTCGAGCTCGGCTCGTTAATACTCGAGTTCGAGCAGCTCGCGAAAAGCTCGCGAGCCGGCTCGCGAAAAGCTCGAAACTTGATTCGAGACGAGCTCGAACAGGAATATTGCAATAATTTTTTTGGGTTGAGATCACTGCAAAGAAATTTAAAACATATTGCAATAATTTTTTTCATTAATTGCAAATAATTCCAAAGAAAAATAAAAGCAAGCCAAACATAATTTCATTAAAAGCAATTAAGTCAAAAAAAAAAAAATGACCACAACTCATTTTAACATTAATTTCAATCTCAACCAGGTTTTAAAGCACACATCCACTCCCACTCCCCCACACTCACAATAACCATAACAAAACAAATAAAGTCACATGCCTCCACCACTTCACCTTCTCTTCTTCCTAGTCGTCGTCTTCCTCCTCCTAGGGCCACCACAATGCACCGCCGCCGATGGCCACTGGACACTCCTCCTCCCGAGCATAGGCATCTCCGCCATGCACATGCAGCTTCTAAAAAATGACCGCGTTGTTATGTTCGACCGAACCGATTTCGGCCGATCCAACATTTCCCTTCCCAATGGCAAGTGCCGCTCCGACTCAAACGACACAGCTTTGAAATTCGACTGTACTGCTCACTCCGTTGAATACGATGTCGCCACAAACTCAATTCGCCCCCTCATGGTCCTCACTGACGTCTGGTGTTCCTCCGGCTCTGCTATGTCTGACGGCAGGTTAGTTCAGACCGGCGGGTTCAACGACGGCGATCAAGTTGTCCGAACATTCCGGCCGTGTGATGATTGTGATTGGGAGGAGAATAGTTTCAGCTTAGCTCAAAAGAGATGGTACGCTACCAATCACTTATTGCCGGACGGTCGGCAAATTATCATTGGTGGTCGCCGGCAGTTTAACTTCGAGTTTTATCCCAAAACGGCGTCGGATAATCAAGCTTACAGTTTGCCATTCTTAAAACAGACTAAGGACCCGGGAAACGGAAACGAAAATAATTTATACCCTTTTGTTTTTCTTAATATAGATGGGAATTTATTTATTTTTGCTAATAATCGCTCCATTTTATTTGATTACTCGAAAAATAGAGTAATCAAGACGTACCCGGATATCCCGGGTGGTGACCCGAGAAATTACCCGAGCACCGGTTCCGCTGTTATGCTACCATTGAAGAGCTCAAAAGGAAAGGTGACAGAAGCCGAGGTAATGGTTTGTGGAGGTGCACGCAGGGGAGCATATATCAATGCTATGAATGGTAAATTTGATTGGGCCTTGAGTACTTGTGGACGGATCAAAATAACCGACCCGAGACCCGTTTGGGTTATGGAGACAATGCCGTTAGCTCGGGTCATGGGTGATATGGTGTTGTTGCCCAATGGGAACATTTTGATCATCAATGGTGGATCAGCCGGCACTGCTGGATGGGAACACGGCCGAGACTCGGTTCTAAATCCGGTCATTTACCGACCTAACAACCCTATTACATCTAGGTTTGAGGTACAAACACCAACCACAATTCCTCGGATGTACCACTCGACCGCAATTTTGCTTCGGGACGGTAGGGTTCTTGTTGGTGGGAGTAATCCTCATACTTACTATAAGTTCACCGAAGTCCTTTTTCCAACCGAGTTGAGCTTAGAAGCTTTCTCCCCATCTTATCTAGATTCAGATTCTGATAATATACGCCCGAAAATACTTACGCCCGCTTCTCAAAGTAAAATCGAATATGGCCAAAGACTAGTGGTTCGATTCACCATTTCGGGGAGGTTAAACGGAAATTTGGTCACTTTACATATGGTCGCACCATCATTTACCACACACTCGTTTGCTATGAATCAAAGATTGTTGGTGCTCGATGGTGATATTACGAAAGCCGTTGGAAAATCTATTTATGAAATTGATATAATCACACCTGGTTCGGGTAATCTTGCTCCATCGGGTTACTATCTCCTCTTTGTGGTTCATCAATATATTCCTAGTGAGGGTATTTGGGTCCATATTGAGTGAGATCATTCTTTAGGAAAAATGTAAGTTCATGATTTTCAATAATGATCATCAAACTTCACAAGAATATATATAAGTGAAAAATATATTAATCCACTAATTTGTTTCGTAGATTCTACAAGGAGGAAATAGGTGGTTTGTTGAAATCAGAGAGAGATATCTGTCTCATTTCTTCATTAAAACATATCTGTGTGACATGCTGACTAATTAAAATACTGAATTGGTCTTAAAATTTTATGAAATATTATGAGGTGCAAGTACGAAGGGGTGGTTAAAGTGAATAAAATTAAACAATTGACCTTAATTTTATTTCCTAAATATAAAGGGTTAAACAGATTTTTTTTTTATCCTATGACGGCGGCTGCTTCTTTTAATCGGAGTCTTTGGCTAGTGATGGAGACGGAGGAGATTTGAAAATTTTCTTGAATAACCGTCTGTCGACTTTAGGTAGAAAAATTTCTTGAATAACCCCATATTTGCAAACATGGGGTTATTCAAAGAATGATGTGAGTTTGTTTGTTTGTTAATTCAAAGAAAAAGAAATGGGGGAACAAGTTGATTGTGTGCGTGTTTAAGTTTTTTGAATCTGATTTTTGAATTTGATTTTCGAAGCCAGATTTGCAAACATCAACGATATTATGTGAGCCTTGCTTCGAGATTTTAATAAGAGATTGGAGTGTTTTGAATCTGTATCCATAAATTTTTTAATTTGGTTTTTGGTGTGGTGATGTATTAGTGGTGGCTGCGATGGAGGTGTGGTGGCATTATTGGTGGTGGTGTGGTGGTATTGTTGGTGGTGGTGGTGGTGAAAGATGTGGGACGGTAGTGCTGAAGATCTGATTTAAATTTTGTTTATTTCTTAATTTTTTATTTTTTGAAAAAGTCAACATCAAAAGTTATTTTTAATTAGACATTGAAAGTTGTCAATTAAGTTTATCTTTTCTTTAATTTCATATGTTTATATTTTTTCATAATTAAATATACTTATATATTGATATAAATTTGTAAAAATATAAAATTTTAAGAAGGGTCATTTTACTTTAAATATAGGAGAATTAATGGATCAATTGTTTAATATTATACACTTTCACCCCTTAACACAACACAGTTTCACCTCAGCCACTTTCATAAATTTGTTAGGCCAAGTCAGCATTTTACGTAATCATGCCAAATAGGCGTTTTTAACGATGAAACTGACGAAATACTGACGTAAGGATAACATCAACAAAAAAAAATATGACAAAAAAATTATAAAGTCTTTCACCCCTTTAACGCAGTTTCACCTCAGCCACTTTCATAAATTTGTTAGGCCAAGTCAGCATTTTACTTCCACCCCTTAACACAGTTTCACCACCTCAGCCACTTTCATAAATTTGTTAGGCCAAGTCAGCATTTTACGTAATCATGTCAAATAAGCGTTTTTAACGGTGAAATTGGCCAAGTCAGCATTTTACGTAATCATGCCTAATAGGCATTTTTAACGGTGAAATTGACGAAATACTGATGTAAGGATAATATCAACCAAAAAATATGAAGTTAACGGAGGAAAAAAGGATAAAAAAAATACAATACGAAAAAGTGACTATAGGTCGGAGACAATAATATAGGTCGGAGACAATAATAGAGGTATTATATCGTCAAAATCATGAATAACCACAAGTAGAAGGCACAAGTAGAAGGGAAAGGGATATCGTCAAAATCATGAATAACCAGGGAAAGGAACTACGTTGAAATCATGAACCACCACAATTAGAATGGAAAGGGACTACTATGCGGTGAATGGCCCGGGAACCTCGATAATCTAGGGCCAATAATTTTGAATGACCATGAATTACTAAGTCTACGCATGATAATGTCATAAATAATGCAAAATAGATGGATTACAAGTGATTTAAAAGCGAGAAACCATTAATCGGATAATTCACATAATACCCTACGAATTTACACAAGAACACAAGCCAAATTGAGTTTGGTTTCCCCTAAAAATCTTACAAATGATAGAATTGAAAAATAAAAAGCTAATCTTTTTGTGTATGTAAAGCTAACATACATCTCCCAAAAAAAACCCTAATTATATCAAATCTAAAAAAACTTAAGCACGTTCCCCGCGAATACGCCTGGCAAGTTGGATATCCTTGGGCATTATGGTAACTCTCTTGGCATGGATGGCGCAAAGGTTGGTGTCTTCAAACAGACCCACAAGGTAAGCCTCAGCGGCCTCTTGGAGAGCCAAGACAGCATGACTCTGAAACCTCAAATCGGTCTTGAAATCCTGGGCAATTTCACGAACCAGACGCTGGAAAGGCAATTTTCGGATCAGAAGCTCCGTGCTCTTTTGGTACTTGCGAATTTCACTGTTAAATATCAAATTAAACAATTAGAACTGAATGTTGGCAATAATTCATGAACGGAGAGATATTATGATTGGGCAGCGTGTAATTACCGGAGGGCGACGGTTCCAGGACGATAACGATGGGGCTTCTTGACTCCCCCGGTAGTCGGAGCAGATTTCCTTGCGGCCTGAGAAAAATAGCACAAAATAATAAGATTAGGGGAAATCGAATCGAATACTCCTAACAAACTGTTTCTTCTAAATTAGCCCTAAATTGAAGATCATAAATCGGAATCTGTCAATTTCAATTTGACTTCGATAACAACGGCGGATTATGAAATCAACTCATACCTTGGTCGCAAGTTGCTTCCTAGGAGCCTTGCCGCCGGTAGATTTGCGAGCAGTTTGCTTCGTACGAGCCATTGAAGATGAACAGATAAGGAACTGTGGCGATTTAGGGTTTCTAATTTGAAATTGAGTGCACAAACCTGAAACGGGGATTCGGGTTTATATAAGCGTCGAGTGTTGGCTTTGTCGGTTTAATTGGAGAGGAACAACGTGGACTTCAAGCTTTCAACTTTAATTTTGAGCTGGTCTTCATCCACGTGCTTAACTGTGATTAGTTAATGTATTGACGCGGATAGTGGAGTTTGTGTTTCTTTTGTGTCTTGATTTGGCGAGTTTTATTTAGTCATGAAAGAATCACACATTTTTGGTTTTCAATTTCAAGCAAAAAAAAATATACTCCCTCCTCCCACTTCAATGATCAAGATAATATTTCATGCTTCTTTAAAAAAATGAATAAAAAATTACAATTGGATAAAAGATTAGAGGAGAAATAATATAAAAGTTAAAACATTTAATCTTTTCTCCTCTTTTTGATTGATTTTTTTGTAAATATCTTAACATTATAAGGATATAATGAATGATTTTTTGTAAATATATTTACATTATAAGGATATAAATATCTAAAATACTGTTCAAAATTTGTCATTTATGAAATGGAACTCTTAATCTGATACGAACCAAAAGGAAAAATCGAACTCTTGAAATGGGACTGGGAAAGTAAAAATTATAAAAAACACAAAAAATAATTTAGGGAGAATCTTTTTAGAAACACCTCCGTCGGCACTCTGTTACTTACTGGCCTGGTGGCCAGAGCTCATGAAGGCTTTCTCTCCCTAGGATTTTTTAGGCGCTTCTGTGTGTGTGTGTGAGTAGTGAAAAAAAAATAGAGCATTATTTAACCCAAATGAAATGCCAAAAACTTGTAAAAAATGCTTTTTTTTTTAAGATTAATAAAAAACGTGTTTTTAGAACACGTCGACTCTTCCGCCTCGCTTGCTGTGCCCAACTCCCGTTCATCCCCAAATTCAAAGATTCAAAAAATCTTTTAATCCACCTGCTCCCCCAACTCTCAATCGAAATCCCCCAAATTTTTTCGTACGAAAATCCGACTCCTTTCCAAAAAAAAATATAATATAGTTTTATATGATTTTGTAGTAAAATCAGTCGAATCTATAATACTGTAGGTAGAAAACATAATGAAATAGTTTATTTTTCTTTCATAAGAAGGGACGGTTTTTGTAATTTGGTTTCGGTAGGTTCCAATTCAAATATATTAGGGGATTGGAAAAGGTTGTTGACTGTAACAGTAACTCTTTCAGGAATGACCGAAATTTAGCATGTGTGTAATTAGATGTCAGTGCATGTGTTTTGGGGGTGCTACTATATACAAGGCATGGTTTTACAAGGCATGCACAAAATGACCAAAATACCCTCGTATAAATACTTTTAAAAAAAAATTCTTCCCCTCCCTCTCCATTTCAAACGCCGTGTCCCTGTTCATTCTCTCTCTCGCTCTCAAAAACTAAAGAAAAAAACGACGGTCTCTCTTCTCTCTCTCACAAACGCCGCCGATCACCACCACCACCGCCGACGATGAAGACAAACCTCCCTACCGGTGGAAAGTCCGCCTCTTCCGCCGCTCCAAAGAAAGTAATTAATTTTAACCTAAAATTTCAATTTGAAAACCCTACAACAAATGTATGCCTAAAATGGATTATATAATGCTTAATGTTGTTTAAACGTATCCTAAATGGTTCTAATTGCGATTTCGTAACATTAATTTGGGTTTTTTGTTTGAATCGGATACGAATTTGTGTGCCTAAAATTTGAAGTTGTCGGCGTGCGTTTCGTATGAACACATACGAATGGTTACCAACATATCGGGTATTGGCATACGAAATGTAAACTGATTCATCAGTTTACATTTCGTATGCCAATACCCGAAATGTTGGTAACATTTCGTATGTGTTCATACGAATGGTCACCAACATTTCGGGTATTGGCATACGAAATGTAAACTGATGAATCAGTTTACATTTCGTATGCCAATACACGAAAGGTTGGTCACCATTCGTATGAACACATACGAAATGTTACCAACATTTCGGGTATTGTCACACGAAATGTCATCTGAATCTTGAATATTAACTGTCTCTTATTTAATTTTTTGTAGGGACGTAACCCTGCGACGGCCTCTAATAGAAAGAGGAAGGCCGAGGAGGCAGCTGCAGCTATGGCAGACAAACGGTCCAAAAAGAAGAACGACAAGAATGTCGTGATTGCTGAGCCGGATGTGGTTGAGGAGAGTGATAGTAGTGAGAGTAGTTATTCTAGTGAGGATTCATCTTCACGTACTATGTCCCGAGGTGCATCTGTGCAGGAGGAGGCACATTTATCTAGTGAGGAGGAGGCGGAGGAGGAGGCGGAGGAGGAGGCGGAGGAGAGTGTATCTGTGAGGCCTCGCAAGAGGCGGGAGGCACGGGGCAGAAAGGGGAAAGGGGCCAAGGATGACGAGTGGCAGCTGAAGAGTAACCCCGGTGGCGGCCCGGAGGAGGTTCAGTTGTTTCCGGACCTGTACTTGCCACCAAAATGGCATACAATCTTCGCGTAGCCTAGGATCTTGCCACTTGTCTTCCTCGAATCCACTATAGAAAGGGTTATATTTTGACGGGCCGCAATATCCCGTACGTGTTTAACAAGATCATCCCTATTTGAAAATAATAGGGATGTATCGAATTGATCACTGACATCCGGTCCCTACAACATCAATTAGAAAATTGCACAATAAGCAACAGGCTGTATGACATTTCGTGTAGCATTATACGAGATGTTCCTGGAACATCTCGTGTAAGTGTACCCGACTTAAACCCATTTATCTCGTGTCATACAATACGATATAATACACCATAACTCGTGTATAAAAACACGACAAATAGCATAAAACTCGTATAATATGACACGAAATAGAGTAATATCAGAATTTAAAAATCCAATCTTGAAAAACAATTTCGTTTCAAGATTGGATTTTTATTGCGACTTTGATCAAAACACCAAATATAACTTTAAAAACTTACTTCATTCTTTGCTTGGATTTTGATTTTGATGTGGAGAATTTGGTGGCAAACCTTCTTCTTCAAAAATATATTCCACAAGCTCAAGATCAATATGATCATAAAAACTTGGAGAATGTTGTGGAGAATCCATACTATGGTGTTAGATGATATGAGAATTAATGAAAATAATGGGCATAAATTTATGGGTGTTAAGAATAGGACAATGGTGTCATTTGCATGGGAGTACAAAGCAACGGTGTTTCTCTCTGTTGGGCCGTTGTCTGCGTGAATATCGTTTTTGATGTAGGGTTTCAGGGTGTATCTCGTGTGTATATACACGAGATACTATGGTACATATCGTGTATACAAACACGATATAGTATTTGTTTCTGGTAATTATATCGTATGAACAATACACGAGATGCACCTTGATTACTTTCGTGTATTGTTCATACGAAATGCCTCAGTAAATATCGTGTATTTAGACACGACACAACATATAATAAAATAAAAAATGGTATACGGCTACCTCATTTATTTATTTTTAATTTTTTTATACATTCTAAATGACATTTAAAGTGTTTTTCATCTACATCACTTTCCTCAAAATCCAAATGGAGATTGAATTAGAAATATTTGCCATTATTTAGGGTTTTTAGGGTTTTACATGTCCCGATCTTGCCAAAAATGGTATACGGCTACCTCGTTTATTTTTTTTTAATTTTTTTCTACATTCTAAATGACATTTAAAGTGTTTTTCATCTACATGAGTTTCCTCAAAATCCAAATGGAGATTGAGTTACAAATATGTGCCATTATTTAGGGTTTTTAGGGTTTTATGTGTCCCGATCTTGCCAAAAATGGTATACGGCTACCTCGTTTATTTTTTTAATTTTTTTCTACATTCTAAATGACATTTAAAGTGTTTTTCATCTACATGAGTTTCCTCAAAATCCAAATGGAGATTGAGTTACAAATATGTGCCATTATTTAGGGTTTTTAGGGTTTTATGTGTCCCGATCTTGCCAAAAATGGTATACGGCTACCTCATTTATTTATTTTTAATTTTTTTATACATTCTAAATGACATTTAAAGTGTTTTTCATCTACATCACTTTCCTCAAAATCCAAATGGAGATTGAATTAGAAATATTTGCCATTATTTATGGTTTTTAGGGTTTTACGTGTCCCGATCTTGCCAAAAATGGTATACGGCTACCTCGTTTATTTTTTTTAATTTTTTTCTACATTCTAGATGACATTTAAAGTGTTTTTCATCTACATCACTTTCCTCAAAATCCAAATGGAGATTGAGTTACAAATATTTGCCATTATTTAGGGTTTTTAGGGTTTTACGTGTCCCGATCTTGCCAAAAATGGTATACGACTACCTCATTTATTTTTTTTAATTTTTTTCTACATTCTAAATGACATTTAAAGTGTTTTTCATCTACATGAGTTTTCTCCAAATAAATAAAGTGGTATCACTTAAATGTGATAGGTTATATGATATTGTATGATCCAATATGACGTTTGTTCCTTGTCATGTATAAGTGTATAAATTTTGCTCAATTAACAACACAATTCAATAATATAACATAGAATATGCGTATCATTAACATCGTGTCGCAAATCATCGAAGAACACCTTCATTATGATATGTCGTATGGATATACACGATTTTAGTACATTATATCGTGTTGTTGTGTACGAAATTAATGACAGAGTAAATTTAAATTTCGTATAATTTCATACGACCTATTATTTAACCCAATTAGTTTATGTCGTGTAAAAGTACACGACATGAAGGCTTCTTGTCGTCCTTTCGAGCACGACAGACGAAGGGTAGTTTGGGAATTATTGGTGCCTTGTATATAACATGCCTTGTATATAGAATTCTCCGTGTTTTGGAGTGCCAGTTCATGTGTTTTGAAGTGCCAGTGCTTGTGTTTTTGAGGGCCAGTGCTTGTGTTTTTGAGGGCCAGTTCATTGTTTTTGAAGTGCCAGTTCATGTGTTTTGGAGTGCCAGTGATTGTGTTTTTGAGAGCCAGCAAAAATGATTACCAGTGTTTTTGAGTGCCAGTGTATGTGTTTTTGAGTGCCAGTGCATGTGTTTTTGAATGCTAGTGCTTGTGTTTTTGAGAGCCAGCAAAAATGTTAGTGTAATAAAGTGCCAGTGTTAGTGTAACAGAGTGCCAGTGTGAAGAGTGTCAGTTCATGTATATAAAAGTGCCCGTGTAAAAAGCGTCGGTGTCAGTTTAACAAAGTGTCAGTGCCATTTTACACTGGCACTTTGTTAAACTGGTACTGACACTTTTTTTTGTGTGGCACTTTGTTACACATGGACTGGCACTTTGTCACACTGACACTGGCACAAACGAAAAAACACAAAACACGTTTTTTCTAAGTACAAAAAAAAAACGCGTTTTTTATAAGACCAACTCAAATGAAATTCAAATAAGCAACTCTATTTATTGCATCATATTTAGGGCAAGGGTAGAGCTGCATTATTCTATTTCTCTTTTTTTTATGAATCTTTTATTTATATTTATATGTGAAAATATTTACATAAAACTATATACTTCCTTCTTCCTAAAAGATTGTCTTATTGTACATTTTACAATTATTAAGGAAGAGCTTCACCTTCTTGTACCTTAGTAGATTTGCATTAACATTCATGTCTAAGTTTAGAAATGAGACATACTTTTTGAGACAAGTCAAAATGACAAATGGGACAATCTTTCAGGGACGGAGGGAGTATAACTTAATACTCCCTCCGACTCATTATATGCTTCACCCTTTTGAGAAATCACGCAAATTAAGAAAAACGGTAAGTGGAGAAAATGTTGTGAGTGTAAAAGTAAAATAGGAAAGAGAATGAGTGGAGAGAATAGTAAATTTGAAAAGTGTATTGAGTATAAAAGTGAAATATGAGAGAGAATGAGTGTGTGGAATAGTAAAATTTTTTTGCCATTTTAGAAAAGGTGAAGCTTTTAACGGGATACCCATTTTGGCAAAATGTGAAACTTGAAATGGGACAGAGAGAGTATTATTTATATAAGTAAAATAATAATAATATACTCCCTCCGTCCCGCTACAAACCGCACGGTTACTGTTTGCACGGGGATTAAGAAAACAAATACTAATGATATAAATGTTGTGAGTGTAAAAGTAAAAGAGGAAAGAGAATGAGTGGAGTGAATAGTAAATTATAATGGTGTTGTGAGTATTAAAATAATTTAGGAGAGAGAATGAGTGGAGAGAATAATAAAGATTTTTTGCCATTTTAGAAAGTGTGTAATTTGTAATGGGATGTTCAATAAGAAAAGTGTGCAATTTGTAGCGGGATGAAGGGAGTATTATATTTTAAGAATATTCTTATTTGATATAAAACTTAAACCAAATTGTTTGAGATTTTTTGTACAATAATTGCACCATTATAGAAACGTGTTATTTTTTCATTAAACAGTTGGAACTAGTCTGAAAGAAAAAGTTTCAAAATGTCATTCAATTCAATATGAAATAAAATAGGTTAGACAAAAGAAGTAATAATATATTTTTAATATGCACTTCCTCCGTCCCAGACCAAGGGTTCATCTTTTCCTTTTGATTCATCTCAGACCAAGAATTCATTTTCAGAAATGGCAGTATTAGTTTTTATATTTAGTTTTTTTTTATTAATGAAGTTAAGACAGAAGAAGAACTAATTTTTATATTTGGTTTTTTTTTTTTTTATTTGGTTTTTAGAAAAAACATAATGGGAGTATTAGTTGGATTTTGACAAATGTTTCTCTTTGTTAAAGCTTCCTTAATTTATTACTTTTGTTTTCGTAAAGTTTAGTATATTGTTAGAGCATCCGTAGTCATGCCACTTCAAAGCCATTTCTCTCTCCTTCAACTCATTTCCACGTCATCAGTCATCAATAACATAACTCCAAACAATTTTATCTTCATTCATGACAAAAGTCATCAGTTTCTCTCTCCTACTTTTTATTATATCCCACCATATTTTCTCTTTCCTACTCATTTATATTACATTTATTACTACTATAAATAATTATTAATTATTGTACTATATAAATAATTAATTATAAATTTTATTATAATCAATTATTTTATTAATATTTATCTATTTCATTATAATCTATATAAATAATTAATTATAAAGTCATCAAAATAGCCAAAGGAATTATCTATTTTGTGGGTTGGCCCACAAAGTCAATGGCATCTCACGACTTAGGCCAAAACAAAAAAATGTAATGGGTGCCATTGAAAGTGTCATGGATGTGGATGGCATATCCTCCACCTAAGCATATGCCGTGAGATTGTGCCATTGTTGTAAATGCTCTTAATTAGGAACACAATCACCACCACCACTTTTCATATTAATATAATATTGTATGTTTTCTCCCAATGTTAGAAGCCTCATTAATTTATTACTTTTGTATTCATAAAGTCTATATGTTGTTAGGACAGCGACCGCTACCTTCACTTCCCACATTAGCATAATATTGTCCGTTTTGAGCATAGCTTGCTCGGATTTGTTTTTTGATAACCCTCAAAAGGCCTCATTTTATTGAAATGGGTAAGTGTTCTTATATACCTGACAATTATTTCCTCAATTTCTGATGTGAAACTTTGGATTGCACCCTAACAATCCTCCCCTCAAATCAAGGACCACACCACGTTATGGCCCGCGGTGTCTTTTCTGGCTCATATCCGCGAAAGCTTGTACCAATCGACGCTATGATACGCGGGTCGCTTCGTCTGATAATTATCATCCGGATGCCTTTCGATTGCAAGACTTCATTCGCAATGTCACAGCAGTGGAATCCCACACAATACACATAATTGCACACACACGGTCCACCTGATCGGACTCATCTGAAGGCTCTAATACCATTTGTTAGGACCGCGATCATCACCATCCCTCTCCACATTAGTAAAATATTGTTCGCTTTATACCTAGGTCGCGCAAATTTGTTTTTGGGTAACCCCCAAAAGGCCAAAATCTAGTGAAGTGGGTGAGTGCTCTTATATAACTGAAAATTATATCCTCAATAGTCGAAATTTTGGGTTGCACCCAAACTTATGTTTGTTGCAAGATTTGTCATTCAGAAAACTATTGCATTGTTGTCTTTGATAGGGGTAGTGTTTTCATTGAAAAAAAATGGGGTCCTTGGTTGAAAGTCTTAATTCGTCAGGGAGATAGGGAGAATTGGACAACCAATGGTAGTCAGCAATTGGATGTCGAGGGCGATGATGGTGATGTAGACGATTACAAACATCCAAATCCAAAAGTGGTAGAAATTAACCGCAAATCCAATTACGGGGATTAATACCCTAGATAACATTTTAAATAATGAACTTAGATTTTTGTTCCCTAACCACGGGGGAGTCCTCAATGTTAATCTAACGTTTGAGAAGGATGGTTTGCAATGGAGAATCAGTTACAAGACTTTGGATAAAATATTTGTGATGCGAATGAGACTACTATGGCTGCAATGGCTACAACGCAACAAGGGGTTATTCGGGTTGTTGGGGAGAAGTACTTACTCTACTTGATGATTTGATGTGATATAATGGGCAAAATACATGACTTTGCCAAAGGTGGAGTTTGAAATTGAATTCATGATATCATAAGATGGGGCGGTCAGTAGATCCGAAGATGCAAAAGACCGGAATTGTATTATTGTGCAATGTCAGACTAAAATTAAAACAAATGTCCAACTCTTGGTTCATTTAGTCAAAAGATGAGCCAATACATTGGCCGACTCTCTTCTAGGACTTTGGCCTCGCCTGATACTGTGTTTTGACTTAAAATGGGATCTATAACACGGCTTTTTTTCCTCACATACATATTAGTAGAGCGGTCCAATCCACAACTTTTCAAAACGAGGCCTCACTTTTGGACGCTACAAATTGGAGCGGCTCTGGAAACGGGACAAAAAGAACGGATCAAATAAAAGAATTGTACCAAATTAGCCTTTTAAATAGGGCTTCAAATTTGTACTTGGTTGAATGATATAGGACTCTGTAGAATAGAATTCCAATAAAAACGATTTTCTTAATAATACCCCTAAACTCACGATAAAACCAACCCTACCTTCTTCTCAACTTTTCACATCTACGCTGCCTCTACTGTGCGAGAACCCCTCTGTATCTCTTGCCACCGCGAAGCTGACAATATACGGGTTTGTTCTTCAATATTCTCCCCCTCCCCCTCTCTCTTTCTATGGGTCTTAGCTTCTAGGATTTGAATGTTATTCATTCATATCAATCTCAATATTCTTCGTATCTATTACACTTGATTTCTTTGCATGCTGCTATGATATACGGGTTTGATTATTATGTTACTATATCTTTAGCATATCCTTATTTGATTGTCCAATAGATGATAGTGATGATGAGATAAATAGTAATCACAATTCAAACGAAAGATATGAAGTCCACCAATCAAACAATCGTAGAGAAAAGAATCGTATGATGGATAAATTTCAACAATCCTTATTGCAATCTGTTATATCAGATCTATGTAGAAAATAAATCAATCACACAACACGATGATATACGTGGTTCACCAACTTGGCTACGTCCACGGGCAGAGAGCAAGAATATTATTATCAACTGGCAATCACCAAATACAATCTCTAATCTAATGCACGAACTTCTTTATCACAAGAATTTACAACTTTGCAAACCCTAAATCTAGAGAAACAGAGAGACAAGAAAACCTTTGAAACACCTAGAATTATTGATCTCTATCACAATAGGAATTGCAACCATTTAAAACTGCTATGGAATATGACTTATTTATACTGCCTATTTCTAACCTTGCAGGATTTTCTAATCCTGCACCAATTATGTCGCTGATCAGTCCCAAACCGGACAGGCGCGCAATCGCGCCCTCTTCATGGCGTGGTCACTCCCTTCGATCTATCAGAGGAATTACTGATTTGCCCTTGTTCGATCCCCTAAGTTGTTCCCAAGTTAGATGGTATCAAACCCAAAAAATCTCCACCTTGACATCTAACCTCCCGATCACAAAATCAGAACTCCACTTTGCATCAGATGTGTTATGCCAAACACCAAATTTGTCCTCCGGACAAGCAAAACTGTATCTTCATAGACACCCAAATGTGTTACGCTGAACACCAAAACACTTGCTGCAACGGTTGATGAGACCCGGTTAACAATTAAACAAACGTGTCTGCTAGACACCCAAATAAATCCCCCCTAACACCCAAACTATGCTGCGCCGAGCAAACCAATGTGTCTCCAAGACACCCAAATGTGCCACTACAGTAGGCACTCAAGATTGCCCCAACTGACAATTGGGCAAATCTAATCGACATTGGATCTTGCCAACTCAAACAAATGAAGCGGCCATATCCGTGGAATTCCCAATAGTACGTACATTTTCCTATATTCCATCCTCGCTTCCCAATTTCGTGCGTTGACTTACTAACTGTGGCATGCCCAGTTCAACTCCACATTGAGTAACTTGTTGCTCCACCTGTTTGTCAACCACCCCACGCGAATCCATGCAACATGCTTTCTTCAGATGTGTCTATACCATACCCTCTTTTGTACGATGCTCGACACGTAGAACCTTTTAGCACGTACAAGAACCCTTGTTTTACCCCTTTCAAAATTATATTTGAACCCTTGCAGACATTTAATGCTCCACCTTCACCTTTGAAACAGTATCCCATCTTTTCTAGCCGACTAAGCGATATCAGATTCTTCGTTACTTCAAGAACATGTCTAACCTTGTTAATATACAAAACTTACCACCCAAAGTACGCACCTTGATGGAACCCATGCCTACTACCTTGCGGACAAAACCGTTAGCAATATAAATATCACCCCCTTTCGTCTGTTCGTACGTTGCAAATCACTCCCTACGCGAACACATGTAATAAGAAGCCCCATAATTAAGAATTCGTGTATCTATCATACCTTTGTCGTCTTCGGTTACTAGTGCGTAGTTCTTCCCCATCGTTTTGTGCCATAGCTGCAGTAGAACCAAATTGCTCGCTCTTATTCAACATGAGACATTCACGTTTCCAATGCCCTTTTTACTTGCAGTAAATACAGACATCTCCAGGTTTTGTACCACTTTTAGAAGAACCTTTGTTTTCCATATCTTGACCCCTATTACCTTTTGCAACCAACCCTGCTGACTGAGATTCTGTAGATAAACCGCTCGCCTTGCGGCGCAGATCTCTGGTATTGAGATTATTTTTAACCTCTTCCAAAGTAACCATATCCTTACCATTAATGCAGGAATCCACAAATCCCTCATATGACAGTGGTAAGGAAACACAGCATAAGAGCAACATCCTCATCTTCAACCTTACCATCAATATTACGCAACTTAAGTAATAAAGATGTAAATCAATCTATATGATCCCTAATGGGCGTACCTTTCATCATTCAGAGAGAATACAACTTCTAATTCAGATACAACTTGCTGGAAAATGATCGTGTCAGATACATATATTCCAACGCAAGCCACATAGCACCTCCGGAATCATTGCAATATTCGACAGAACATTATCATATAATCACCTGATAATTTTAAAGTAGGCCCTTTAATCTATCGTGTTCAGATCTGTTGTTTCCTTCTCAATTGCCTTCCCTGAACCCTTTGCTGTTGCAGCCGCTAAATCACATATGGAACCTGCTAGCGCTTTGCCTTTTAAATTTTGACGATTCCTGAGTGCAGCAGCCATCGGATCCCACAAACCCTTATCTCTCAACAAGTCATTCATCTTGATCTGCCAAAGATAAAAACTATTATTCCCATTGAACTTGTCAACTAGTGATTCGATTACTGATCCTATCTTCTTATGCAGCGTAACAGCCTATACCTTAATCAATCGAGTTGATTTTGGGAGAAACTAGTTTCTCCCAAATATTATAAAAAGTCCAGTTTTATTTTAAAAATCGGTTCAATGACCGGTTCAAAAAGTCGGGTTAGTTTGGTTTAAAATTCATGTACCGATTTTTTTAAGTTAAAAACAAGACTTTTTATAATATTTGATTTCCCCCAAAATTTTCTGTTATCAACCTGACAGGCTCTGATACCAGTTTGTTATAACAGATTTATGTAGAATATAGAAAATAAATCAATCACATAACACGACGATATATATGGTTCACCAACTTAACTACGTACACGGGAAGAGAGAAAGAATATTATTATCAACTGACAATCACCAAATACAATCTCTAATATAATGCACGAACTTATCAATCATAAGAATTAACAACTGTTCAAATCCTATATCTAGAGAAACAGATATAGACAAGAAAAATAAATAGAATTATTGATCTATATCGCAAAAGAAATTACAACCATTTAAAACTGATATGGTAAATAATCTATTTATACCAGTATTCTAAAAGATCCCGCTTAAGGGCGTCCAAGCCCCGCCTAAACGTTAGGCCCCTTTCCAATGTCTAATTCTAAGCCTCGCCTAGATCTGCCTAATTCCGACTAGTCCCCGGCCGGTCACTAGGCGGTTGCTTTTTCAGAACCTTATTTATACTGATCGCGCGATCGCGCCCTCTTCATCCCCTCGGTCTGTGTCACAAGAATTACTGATTTGGGTTTGCTGGCGTACACCACAGGACCGGTTGGGACCCCCGACAGTGTGGGAGTTTGACTCGCCCACCCATCAGGCTTCAGCGCAACGATTTGGCCTAGTTCCAGACGGAGGTTGAGTTACGATGGTGGGGAGCAACAAGAAAGGTTACGGTTGGGCGGTCTCAGCCGGACTCAACGCTGCTTTTGCTGCCATTTCCGCCAAGTTCTTCTCATACGCGGTATTCTCTTCTCCCTTCATCCATCCAAATCTCAAAATTGATCTCCAACATTATCAATCTGTGTCATGTGATTCGTCTTGTTTCAAGTTTGATCCGCGTGCCTCAACTTGTATTCATATTATGTTGCTGTTTGAGATTTCAATTACTCCCGACTGTTCGTCTGTTAAAAGCCGGAGTATTTGATGTTTAATTGCCCTTCTTTTTTGTTTCTTCAAGATTTGCAGTTCCCATTGAATCAGTTTCAAAACCAGTTTGAAGATTTTGAATTGGAAATGAGAAAAAAAATTGAATGTTCCATAAATAGTTCCGCCATTACTCAGTGTGTCCTGATTGAGTGTGATCATGCACAAATTAAGTACATACATAGGTTTAAAAGACAAGTAGTGTTGTAGCCACGGCCACTGTTGGAGGCTAATAAAATTGTTCTACTCCCTCTGTCCCAAAATGAATGTCCAAAATTTTTTGATCAAGAGCAAATTTGAAAAAAACGAACATTCATTTTGAGGAGTGAGTAGTATTTTTCTTGTATCAGTCCATTCACCAATTCTGATATGGGCTCTACTAGAAATAGTGTGAAACCCCTAATTGATGTAGTGATATTAGAAAGAGCTTACCAGTTCTCTCTGCCAACGCCACAACTATTTACTCGCTAATTTGATCAAGCTGCAACAAATGGTAAGGTAAAGCAGTCCGCCAGAAATTTCTGCTCCAAATGATAACTGAAAACAAAGACAATAATAGCTTATAGATCTAGAGTTCGGTGCTTTGATAGGATTTATGTTTTAAACGGTTTTGTTCAGATCTACTTTTAATAAATTCATAGAGGTACTACCATAATGATTTGAGTGTTAAATCTTGATGATTTTTCCTCTTCAGTTGTTACTGTACTTGTGAGAGAATCTGAAGGTGTTTTCTAGACTTGATGATTATAAACTCTTGGTTGTGCATGTTGGAAAAAATGACACAAGTTGAAAGAATCTGCTGTTCAAAAAAGCCAACTTCGCAGCAGATATCAGTAAAGAAAATAAATAGTGCCAAAATGACGAGAGAGTGCACACATTTATGTGTATGAGAAAAACCTGCCTACTTCTACGAAGCGCCAGCCATTTTATTAATTGAGAAGTACACAATACATAGTTCACTCTCATTTATGCTGGCACTAAGTTCCTTACGCGGATAATCCCTATATATACCAACTCTCGCAGTCACTATCCTAGTGGTGAAATTATTTAGTCTCACCCCTAAATCGCTCTCTTTAACTTACTGGATTTTGTTAGGAGTTTGATACTCACCCGAGCCTCTTTAGTCTCATCTTGGCGCCCTGATCTTTAACCCTCCTCCGCCTACTCCCGGCCTCCACTCGTCTCTTTACCAGCTCTATCCAATGTAATACTCCCTCCTTCCTGGAATAAATTTCGCACTTGACTTGTCAACGTTTTTAAGGAGGGTGCTTTACTATTTGTACATCACTTGTACAATGATAAAAGGGCAAATTGCAGTTTAGGGCCTGAACTCGGGGGGGGGGGGTCTTCTATACGGTGCCTCACTATTTTTTTGGCCACATCAGGGCCCTATGTGTAAAAATTTTGTCAGTTAAAGGCTTTTTGACGGAATTCATTAGAAATGTCAGTGATATCCCATGTGCCTCGCACGTGATTAACAAAGTGGTTCAAATTGAAGTAGATTTTCCATTTAAAGGGGTTAAATGAAATTTCCTAAATTAGTAGGATTGGAATAATTTTTTTGAAAACAAATTAAAGTATAACTTAAAAACAAAAATATATTTTACCAAAATATAAATAAATAAATTTAATAAAAGTAATATAAAATAATTAATAATAAAATAATACATTGAATTTTTTTCTCAATATATTATTTTATAATTTGGCAAGTTTAATTGGATAAAATTTATCTAAAAAATATACTAACCACATAATAAATTAGAAAATTATAAAATAAAAAATAAAAAATAAAAATATATTTTACCCAAAAATAAAAGAAAAGAAAAAAGAAAAACAGAATATCCACCCACAACCCCACCCATTAACAGTTTCTTCATCAACCCCCCTTTGCCCCCAACTCTTCCTTCAATTTGCTTCAATGGCCTACCTTATCTCCCCCTAAAAAACCCCACCTTCGGCTAATTCCCAACACCACTACTACTTCTCCCACCGCCACCAGATTGAATGGCAGGTCGAGAGTTGTGACAGAAAGGGTAGTTTGTTATGACTTGAATTGAGGCGGTGGCTATGAAAGATATGGAATGGAACGCCGGAGATGGAGGTAGTGATGATGGGTTAGAGATGACGAGGGTGACGTCTGTCTGATTGGCCGGGGATGGTGTTGGCCAGTAGATGGTGGTGACTGGAGGATGAAAAGTGGGGTGGTCGTTTTGTGTTGGTGGTGTGTAGGCGAAAGGTGGTGGGTGAGGGTGGTGAGATGGTGGTGATGGGGAAAGGTGAGGTTAGGGAAGATGAAGAAGAATGTAGGATGAGGGGGGATGAGCCTGGACATTCTCCCTCTCTTTTTATTTCAATCTTTCTAATTTAGAAAGTTTCATTTAACCCTCTTAAATGGAAAATCTAGTTCAATTTGAACCAATTTGTTAATCGCGCGCGAGGTACATGGGATATAACTGATTTTTCTAACGAATTCCGTCAAAAAAACCCTTAACTGGCAAAATTTTTACACATTGGGCCCTGATGTGACAAAAAAAAAAGTGAGGCCCCCCGTAGAAGAAACCCCCCCCCTCGAGTTCAGGCCCTAAACTACAATTTGCCCCTGATAAAATTGCACTTAGTCACTTTCCTTATTTAGAAATGCGACATTTATTTTGGGACAAACCAAAATGGAAAGTGCAACATTTATTCTGGACGGAGGGAGTAGTTGATATTTTTTTCTTTCCAATTACTTGATTGAGATATCTCTTGTAAGGCTTTAGCATATTAGTGTGTTGACTAAATAGTTAACAAAAGTTAGACTGACTGGATTGACCAATGGCCAATGACCAAGTTAGACTTGATTATAAACTCTTTGTTGTGCATGTTGGAAAAAATGACATAAGTTGAAAGCATCTACTGTTCTAAAAAGCCAACTTCGCAGCAGATATCAGTAAAGAAAAATAAATAGTGCCAAAATGATGAGAGAATGCACACATTTATGTGTATGAGAAAAACCAGCCTACATCTACGAAGCGCCAGCCATTTTATTAATTGAGAAGTACACAATACATAATTCACTCTCATTTATGCTGGCACGAAGTTCCTTACACGCATAATCCCTATATACACTGACTCTCACAGTCACTATCCTAGTGGTGAAATTATTTAGTCTCACCCCTACATCGCTCTCTTTAACTTACTGGATTTTGTTAGGAGTTTGGTACTCACCCAAGCCTCTTTAGTCTCATCTTGGCACCCTGATCTTTAACCATCCTCCGCCTGCTCCCGGCCTCCACTCGTCTCTTTACCAGCTCTATCCAACGTACGTAATACTCCCTCCTTCCTTGAATAAATTTCGTAGTTGACTTGTCAACGTTTTTAAGGAGGGTGCTTTACTAGTTTGTACATCACTTATACAATGATAAAATTGCACTTAGTCACTTTCCTTATTTAGAAATGCGACATTTATTTTGGAACAAACCAAAATGGAAATTGCAACACTTATTCTGGATGGAGGGAGTAGTTGATATTTTTTTCTTTCCAATTACTTGATTGAGATATCTCTTGTAAGGCTTTAGCATATTAGTGTGTTGACTAATAGTTACCAAAAGTTAGACTGACTGATTGTCCAATGGCCAATGACCAAGTTAAGTTGGCCACTCTACTATCTTCTGTGTATGATGATCTATGAGATTTACTTTCCTTTTTCTTTTGTTTGTTTGTTTGACTACCAAAGTCAAAGCCATTGGTCTCCCACTTATCTCATTTAGCAATAGTTGAGAACATGATCAGCCACTCTGATCATTGGTTCTTACATTTTGATTCATTATGCTCATGGGAATAATTGAAACTAGCTAGTGATTTTTAGTGTTTTATTTTTATATATTTGAGCAACAACATTGTGTAGCCAATTTTGAAGGAAACCTGTGTTCTTGTACTGCATTCTAGTTTCGTGTAATCTAAAGATAATGTACTCATAATGTGGAATGGAGGGTAAATAGAGATCTCTTTTACCAAGCACATGAGAAAGCTTGTTAATAAATTAATCAATCTAGGTATAGAAAAATATATTAAAAGGAATAGATGAATTTTTTATTGCCTTTTTTGTTTCTTTTTTTTTATTTCCCTTTTTTACGTAGCTACCTCGTGTAAAACAAACAACTTAGCAAATATCTTCCATTTGTTTTGTGTTTTGGTGACTATATTGCAATTAATTTAAAATCGGGATTGAATGTTTTTTTTTACATTTCTTATCATTATTTGTCATATATTTGGGCGGAAAATTAAGATTGTTGTATTTCTGTTGTAAGCTTCGTCCGAAGGTACATTTACTTGTATCAGGCCAATCTGTTGAAGGTGCTACTATTTTAATTTAGAATACGCAACTGTGCAAGTGATTGTACAAGTTTGTACATTTAATATCTTAATACTAGATTCTCTCTTTGTTTTCACAACGCAACCTTTCTTTCTTCTCTTAGAACTGACAAACCTCATGAGTTGTGTCCAAGGCTGCTGCTTTCTATTGTGGCAAGGCAACTTCACTAACTCCAATGACTTCCAACACCAATTTGAAATTTCCACTTATATTGGTTTTAAACTTTTATCAGATGAAACATGGAAACCTCAAACCGGCTCAGGTCAGTGTTGTTGCTCCATAAGGTGTTACTTGCTGAAATTGGAATTCATGCAATCATTTCAAAGAACTGAAGAAAGAACAGTACATATGAAACTAGAGAGAGAAATATATGGATTATTATTTACCTGAAAGTAGAACTATGTAAGCACTTCATACGTCAGCGAGGAGAATGTACTGAACTACGTAACTACATCTAGTAAATGCACAAAAATTTGTTCATCGATAAAGAAAGATAGCTTGTTGGGAATTTCCACTTTGTTTAAACAGTTTGGCACTACGCAAGTTCTCAGCCACAATATAGTCTCAAAATCCTTCTCTTACTTTCTACTCCGTAGGTATTAAAACTTCAAAAACCCTTGCATGATTATTATTAAGATGATTGCATGTTTAAATCACATGCATGCAGGATCTGATTCCATATGAATATGAATCAATTTCATGCATGTGTCCTCTTCCATCACAAGGCCATGAATACCATCTCGGCTTGTTAATTGGCCTTATGAATGTCCTAGTTTTGAGCACTTGTCACAACTGATGTATCGCAGTTTCTTCTTGTAACAGCTCATTAGGTTTGGTCTTGTCATATTCTTCAATGTGGTAATGTGGGGATGCTATGTTAATAGCCTGAAAGCTCTTTCATCTCTCCAAGCCACTGTTACGAATTTCGCTACCAACTTTCTGTCTTCTGGATTAGCAGGTTTTTTCCTCTTTGAGGAAGCATTACCTCTCCAGGTAAACCTATGAACTTCTATATAATAGTGAGTGATTTTTTTTTGCGAATATTGGACCTTTTTCTTTACCAGAGCTATACTCCCTCCGTCCCGAAATGATCTTCCTATTTTTTTGTTGTCAATATGAAGGTATTTTAAGCAATAATTTTAGGTTAATTTAGTTATCCTAATAAACATTTAAAATTGTTATTGATAGTATTTATAATGATTTATTAATAACAAGTTTTTAAAAAAATTCATTATGATAATTAAATGAACCTAAATTTATTGCTCAAAGTACCTTCATATTAGCAATGAAAAACATGAGAAGATCATTTCGGGACGGAGGGAGTATGTATTATTAGATCCGTCAATTCGGGATAACGGGACGGGACGAAGCTATGATATCCCGCAACTACGCGGGACGGAACGGGTCGTCCCGAATTCTTTGCGGGCCTGATATACCTCATCCCGTCCCAAATCTACCTTGGGACACGGGACAATGCGGGACAAGAAGACTCTAATATTATAAAACTAAAATCCAACTGAGATGATGTCAAAACATTAAATTGAAAACATAAGATTAATCTTTTACAATCCACCAACAAAATCAAAAAAATTTAATTTCATTAAACAGCTTAATCAACACACAAGACAATGTATAGTTGAAAAAAAAAACTAAAGATTAAGTGCTAAAATATCTTTGAGGTTAAAAAAAAATAAAATTAATATTAAAATTAAAAAAATGCGGAACGTCCCGTCCCGCTTTGTCCCGCGTCCCAAACGGGATGTCCCAAATAGGTCCGCTTTTATACGGGATTAGAATATACTATCCCGTCCCGTCCCGTCCCATTTATATGACGGGATTGGACGTCCCGACGGGACGATCCCAAATTGACGGCTCTATTTATTATCCACGCGACATTTATCATCATGGCCATGTTTGTTTGATAATGCTTTAAGTTGTCTTCCTTGATCAAAGATCTTGAAATAGTTTACAGAACCTATATAGTGTAGTTCTTTGAAGAATTATGATTAGATTGAATGTGGGCCTTACTTATAGTTGCACAGTGATTAATCTACTTCATTCTCTAGGTGGCGTGAAACTGGATATCAGTTTTGACTGAGTGAGAAAGTTATTTTCAAACTCAGTATGGAGAAACTTGACCGTAATGTTTTTATACTCATGATAGAATTAGATGCTTTAGGTCTCTGTTTTCTGTGGAGATCTGTGTTACGGTTTTTCTATTTTCTCTTACAAGCCCAAACCCAGACTTCATGCATGTTTAATGAATCATAACACCAACATCTTTTCTAGTTTGTTACTTCATCTAAGGTGCCAGTGATGTAACTTCAAGAAGGTACACAGCATGTAAATCTACATTCTTACGAAGTTTGGCTTGTCAAATTGGACTATTATTTTGAGAAGAAGGGAGTGCTATCATTTTTCATAATTGGTAATTGGGACACATGATAAAATTGTACGACGTGGTTTGGGGGGTGATGGCATCTCACTGTTCTCCCACCTGTACTGAAACTTGTTTTTGCTTGTTAGGGAATTGTTAAGAGCATTTCAAAATAAAAGTTGCTCGTAAATCTCTGAAAATGCTGTGCATTGCAACTGCTTGTCTTTTGATCTCATTTATGAATACCCTTTGATCCTGACTGAAGTTGAAAGTTGTGCGCGTGTGCGCGCGTGTGTGTTTGTTCCTCAATTGTTGTGAAACACGTTTAAGTTTATGGAACTTAAGTCTCACCTACCAGCACCAGGCATGAGTGCATTTCTGACAGGAAGTTTGATTCAGTGGTTTGCAGGGGCCATGCTCATTGTGATTGGTGTATTTGTACTCAGCAGGTCAAGTATAGAGGAGAAAGCAAGTAAAGACTAATGTTTGTTTGCTCGTTGTGAGGAAAAATTTCATAGACTACTCCCTCCGTCCCAAATCAAAGAATGTCCAAGAAAAAAAAAATCAAAAATTCAAATATGAAATATTTTTTGACATTCATTTTGGGGCGGAGGTATTATTATTATTATTATTAATCATATTTACTCTTTTCACTGGCACTCGACCTTGTATATGTACTTGTGGCCGTTGTGGGTCTTGAAGGCCTGGTCATTTATGCATGAGAGAGATACTGTGGACTGTGGAGTAAACAATTGTCAGAACTTAGAATGGCAGGATCATCTAATGAGAGATAGATTACTGAAACCAGATCTAACAATTCCTACTTTGGGTATTAGTCCCTGTCTCATAATAAATAAATGTCGCCATCTGTCTCGTAATATCTGTTTCGTAATAAATGTCGCAGTTGACTTGTCAAAATTTATAAGAAACCTCTGTCTCATAATAAATACTTGTAAGAAAGGCGCTTTATTAACTAGTACAATTGTTAGATTACACTATAGTATTATTTTTCTTATTTGAAAATGTGACAATTTTTTTGTGACGAAACAAAATAAAAAACGCAATATTTATTATGGAACGGAAGAGGTATCACTATCTATAATTCAACTAGCTTAAAACTCCTTTGCACTCACCATCAGAGAAACTGTGTCGGTTGAAAAATAAAATAGAAAACTCCTTCATGGTTGGAGTATTTGTTTGTTTATTTTTTTAAAAAATGGGGTATGATTAATGGCTACAAGAAGAAACTTTTAACATTTGCTTTATTCATTATCCATGAGGACCATGACCTTTTTACATCTGATAAATGGATGCTCTTTACTCCTTTTTCATAAGTAATTTTTACCAAAAAGTCCTTGACATAGGAGGGAATTTACTAATAAAAACACACATTTTCATAACTCGCCAAAAAGCCCCTCTAAATAAAATTCCAAATTAAAAACTCTAATCTTTTTCGTTCATAAAATAAAATCCTAATAAAATCCCAAATTAAAAACCCTAATTAAACCTGCTAGTCGAATTTTCCGTCAATGTCACCTCCCAATTCCTCCGCCCTCCTCCCACCACCTCCGCCGTCATTGCTGCTTCAATTTGACCATCATCCGTAGGCAGCAAAGCCACCGGCGTCGTTGATCAAACACAAGTCATGGTCGCCTGACATCAGCCGTGAAGCGTTATGGGCTAGACGGAAAGGAAATCACCACCAGCGTCAACATACACGGCGGAATAGCCTCACCGATGAGGATCTCAACGAGCTCAGAGGATGTATTGAGCTAGGGTTCGGTTTCGCCGTGGCTATCTCTCTCCAATTCACCCGTTTCTCCATCCGTACAGACCGTTCTATACCTGAATTCAAGCTCTTTCGCTGCCCTAAACCTATCTCCGTCCGATTCTCAGCTGTCTCCGGCGAATCCACTCCTTCATCTTCCTCGATTTCCGTCGGTTCTGACTTCGATGCCAAGGTTTTCCGGCATAATTTGACTATATGTCGCGGATTGGGAAGACAGTGCTGGACAGTGGATGGCTTGCTTCTCGATCCACTGATGTTCATCTCACCGGAGTTCAGCTCACCACCACTCATCCTCCTCCGCCACCACTTCTCCTTGTATGGAAGCTGTTGTTTCCTGTACCTTTGTACCTGTACCACTTCGCCAACAATAGAAAGCCACCCAAATTCAAGACCTCCAAAGCTGCAACTAGGTAATAGAAGTAATCCAGTTTCCCCTTGTTAAGATCTTGTGCCAGCCAGTTTCCATTCTCAGCTTTTCCTGTAATGTGGTGAATTGTTGAAACCAAAAAGCTACTGAAATAACTTGACATCGCCAGCCTACAAAACAAGAAAGACCCAGCAAAGCTTCTCATATTTTCTGGGAACTGCTTATAGTAGAATTCGACTTGGCCAATAAGCGCAAATCCTTCTGAGAGTCCCGCTAGTACCAATTGAGCAATTAACCAAGACCCTGACATTGAGGAAATGGCACCTTGTCTTGGCTCTAATCCCAATGTTGGCTTAGTCATTGCCATAGTCCTCCTTCCATATTCAACCAAGGCTGATACAAACATAGTGATTATAGAGAGAAAAAGGCCAACACCTATCTTTTGGAGGAGTGTGATTCCGTCTTCAATTTGTTAGTCTTCGGAGCAATGGAATAATCAATCTGTCATATAGAGGTAACCAGATTGTGAGGCTTAGCATGGTAAAGACAGAGTAAGATGCTGCTGGAATCTTGAAATTTCTGTTCTTCACGCTTCTATCGGATTGAATGGCTTGAAATACTACGTAAGTTTGCTGTTGAATGATTGAGATGTAGTAGACAACTCCGACAATCCATATGGGCATCAATCTCAACAAGCATTTGACTTCTTCTACTTGTTGAATACTGCAAAGCCTCCATGGCTTCGTCCCTGATCCATCTGCTTTTATTTGATCTTCAACAGTTACAATTGCTGCTTTGCTGAGAAAACTGATTTTACACACTCTTGGTTAGCCAGCTAGCGGAAATAATACTGAAGTAGAGGTGATATTTGGATGAGCCATGCATAGCAAGAAATGCCATGTAACAATTCTTTTTGAACGTGGAAATGTTTATCCAATACCCATCTAAAGCAAATCAAGAAACCTATATTTGTGAAGTAATACCCCCTAGGCCCCTACATCCCTAAATGAATGTCAATATTTTATTACAAAATTCTCCGTAAATGATTTTTCACCCTTGACTATATATTAATGTATACTTGCATACTAAATGTTTATTAGATATACAGTATAATAGAGGTATATATACATTTATGCCACTAAATTTGGTTAGATTTTTCTTTAATTGTTAGTCTAATAAATTATGAATAACTGAGAAATGAAAGTCTCATTTTATAACTGTGAAATCGGTTTCTCAGTTATTTATAATGTTGTAACTGAGAAATCGGTTTCTCAGTTGTTCATAGTGGTATAACTGAGAAATCAGTTTCTCAGTTAAGTGTTCATAGTTTTATAACTGAGAAATCAATTTCTCAGTTGTTCATAGTGTTATAACTAGGAAATGAAAGTCTCAGTTTATAACTGTGAAATCGGTTTCTCAGTTATTTATAGTGTTATAATTGAGAAATCAGTTTCTCAGTTGTTCATAGTGTTATGATCGAGAAATCAGTTTCTCAATTAGAAATCAATTTTTATAACTGAGAAATCAGTTTTTCAGTTGTTCATAGTGTTATAACTGAGAAATCAGTTTCTCAGTTAAGTGTTCATAGTGTTATAACTTATAACTGAGAAATCAGTTTCTCGTTGTTCATAGTGTTATAACTGAGAAATCAGTTTCTCAGTTGTTTATAGTGTTATAGCTGAGAAATCAATTTTTATAACTGAGAAATCAATTTTTATAACTGAGAAACTGATTTCTCAGTTGTTCATAGTGTTATAACTGAGAAATCAGTTTCTCAGTTATTCATAGTGTTATAAATGAGAAATCAGTTTCTCAGTTGTTCATAGTGTTATAACTGAGAAATCAATTTTTATAACTGAGAAATCACTTTTTATAACTGAGAAATCAGTTTGAAGTAAGTTTTAATACCTAAGAAATCATTTTATATAACTTTGAAATTATTGTGAAATCAAATCATAAAAATGTGAAATTGAAAGATGTGATAATTAGTTTTTATAAATGTAAAATTACTATTGGTCAAATCATAAAGTTATAAAGTTGATCTAATAATAGCCTAAGGACTTATTGGCGAATTTATTTGGTCTAATAATAGCCTAAGGACTTATTGGCGAGTTTTGAAAATGTCAGTCCTTTAAGGTAGTATTTATTTGGCTGAAGGATGTATTGGTCAAAGCCTCTTTTCATAATAAGTGTTGAGGTTACTTGTTAATCAATTTATTTTTTACGATTTCCCACGCTAGAAGGTAAGAAAAGGGATCGAAATCTGACGTTCATCAGGCTGAGGTCTGGTTTAACTATTTTAATTAATGTGTTTTAATTGTTTGTATTATAATAAAATTATACTTATGGATAAATTAAAAAATAAAAAATAGTTACACTTTTTTTACAACATTGAGGGAGTGATATTCAAAAGCAAAATGTACTTTATTCTTTTCAGTACTCTTTCCACCATCCCCTTCTTTTTGTTGGGGCACGGAGCAAAAGAACTCTTGGGCGAACTCTTGGGCGAGATATCAAATTTCAAGTAAAACGCAAAATTTCATATAAATAAATTTATGCTCACATATATTCCTCCCTGTTATTTAAATTACTCTTATAATTAGGTATAAGAGTATTTTTTTCATTTTTTTATATCTATAGTATAAATGGGAACTGTCCTTGCTACAGTACAATGAACAGTTTCATAAGCCAAATTTTCCATTTTGCCCTCACTAAGTTGTCCCTTTTCCATTTTGCCCTTAAAAAAAATTAATTTTTTTTAAATTAAAAAAAAAATTAATTAAAAAAAAAAACACGTGTCCTTGGACACGGGCTTGCTCTAGTTTTCTTATAAATAATAAAAAAGACTCATATTTTATTAAGCAATTTGCTCTTGTACCTAAAGATGTATGACTTAAATTACTCTTATACCTTGAGGTATAAGAGTATTTTTTTTTCACATATTTTTACAATTTTTCTTAAAAAAATAATAAAATTTGCTTTATACCATAACGTGTAAGATTAAAATCACTCTTTGATGCTACCATAAAAAATAGTTGCACAGGAACTGACCGGGGTAGCAACGGAGACCGATCCGGATATGCACGCTCCTCGAGGTCCTAAATAATGTGGGACCTACAAGAGAAAACACCGTTAGGGCGGGGGGATTTTCCCCCCGAAAACCCTCCGGCGTGAGAATCATTAATCCGGTACACAACATTTATATATGACATATTTCTAGAGAGAGAAAGAGGGAAGAGAGAGAGGCTCCTCATTTTAACATACCTTTCAAATGGCCAAGGGGGAAGTATTTATATCAATTCCATGGGTGATGTCATCAATGACATCACCATCCACATCATTATACTTATCTTAACTTTACTTTGACACGTGTCACGCCGGGGTGGAAAGTCAAATAAAAGACTTAACATTTAACATCTAACATCTAACATAAGTCATATAACATAAATCATGCACCATTATATACACATATGACATATGAGAACCAGCATGCGAGACCCATCTACAACATGCGACAATTATATCATTATCGACATGCATACAACACGACATGCTACATGCGACATATGATATACGAGAACCAAGCCATATGCGGAAATCCGACCATAACCATACACACATAATCCTTGGATAAAACCATCATCGGAACCCGAACATGCGACATATAACATACGGCAGGTAACCATTACAACATAAATAGCATATATCATGAGACATGCGTCCTACGATGTGCGACATGACACATCGACAACCAACACCCGTCATACGGGAATCTTCATCCGACATGCGGGAACGACATCCGTCGTCATGCGGGAACCAATATTCGGTATACAATATATAATATGCGAGGGCGAGCCATAGGTGGGAACCAGGACCAGAACCACAACAATAAGCATAACTTTGGCTAGCATCATAATCATAAGCATATAATATGCGACATATAGCAAATAACACCTACTATGCGGCATATAGCATATAACTCATAATATGCGACATCGATCACAACACATATAATATGCGGCATATAGAATATAACACGGGGGAACCAAACCATAATTATAACTTTGGCAATATTCTCATAAAATGTGGACCCCCTATAGACCATAAAATAGGGCCCCCTATCCTCATAAAATAGGGCCCCCCCCACAGACCATATACTTGGGCCGGGTAACCATTATACGGGAATAATATTTTGCTAGGGCGCATCAGAAGCCCCCGACTCCTTAGCTCGATTATTCATGATCGAGTTGAGGAGTAAAATAATATACAGAACAAAATATTACTTATCACATCAAGTCAACTTTCACGGTACAGAACATAGGTCTGTTCCGTGATCTTTTCAACACTTTCATTACTGACTTCTCATTTTACTTCTACTTTTTGCATTTTCTTTTTCCCATTTCAATCATTTCTGTAAATTTTTAGCTGGTAAAATATGCGAAAACCAATCATACGAGAGCCACCATTATACGCGGCTCAGGTCCATAAGTGCCAGCGACATGAATCTTGGTCGCTGGACTTTCGAAAGACTCTCCTTCCCTACAATTTGTTTCGACAATTCTGCCAAAAACCTTTCGATCCCTCTGACTTTTGGGGGGAAAATTTCTCTCTGATCTGGATCTATACTAAAACAATTTACTTTTTCGTCTTTTAACTTTGCTTTCCACACTTTGGTTGTCGCGGTGCGACTTCCACTCTATGATTAACTTTTAACTTTTGATATTGCCTACTGCATTTTGCTTCAATAGTTACCTTTTTTGCTTCGATAGTTTATCGAAGACTCCTTTACGTAACTTATCTATATACATACTACTCCACTTCAAAAGAGTGAGGCTTGTCTTTAGCAAAAATTTTTTACTCCCTAATCAGATACTTCTCGCCCTTCAGCTTTATTTAGTTTCGGGGCGACTTACTATTCCTTGTCTATCTGTGCCTGGCGCCTTTAAGCCAGGTCTTTCTCGAACCAACTCTAAAACCAAAATACACCCAGGCCACATCCTTACTTGGGCTAAACCTTGCGAGCCACTGGCAGCGAACCAAAACTCGCGGCCAAACCTTTTGGCCGAGCGAAACCCAGCTCGCGACGAACCTCTTGGCCGAAAACAAACTCGCGGCCAAACCTCTTGGCGAAACTAAAAACTCGCGGCCCAAACCTCTTGGCCGAAACAAACTCGCGACGAACCTCTTGGCGAAAGCAAACTCGCGCCAAACCTTTTGGCGGAAACCAAAACTCGCGGCCCAAACCTCTTGGCGAAAACCAAACTTCGCGGCCAAACCTCTTGGCCGAAACCAAACTTCGCGCCAAACCTCTTGGCCGAAACCAAAAACTCGCGGCCAAACCTCTTGGCCGAAAACAAAACTCGCGGCCAAACCTCTTGGTCACACTTGGCTCAAAAACCGCACTAAGGCCACACTTGGCCAAACCGCACTGATCAAAGCATAAAAATGCGCCAATCACAACCGCGCCAACTAAAACGCGACAATCACAAACGCGCTAATTGAAACCGCGCTGATCAGAACCACGCTGATCAAACCCGCGCGAACCAAAACCTTATTAATCAAACCGCGCCGATCAGAACCACCTGAGACCACTATCCCCAGGTCGCCGCCCCTGATCTCGCCCGTAAAAAGGACGGGACTTTCTAGACGCCTGGAACCACTATCTCCAGGTCGCCACGCCTGGAACCAATATCTCCAGGTCGCAGGAGCTTCGCCACACAGGCTAGGCTAGATCACATAAGCTTCGCCACTCAGGCTAGGCTGGGAGCTTCCGAGTCTGCAAGCGCAGATCCCGTTGTGCCTGGAACCACTATCTCCAGGGCTTTTCTGAGCTTGGCCTTTTGCGAGACTCCCCAGTTGCTAACGCTTGAGATCCGGGTTGCAATGCTGGCTTTTAAACCAGGACTTTTCTGAGCCTTGGCCTTTTTGCCAAGACTCCCGAGTCTGCCAACGCAGATCCCGTTGTGCCTGGCTTTTAAACCAGGACTTTTCTGAGCCTTGGCCTTTTTGCCAAGACTCCCGAGTCTGCCAACGCAGATCCCGTTGTGCCTGGCTTTTCAACCAGGACTTTTTTGAGAACTTCATCAATTTCGTCGCAGCTTCATCAACTTTGGAGCCGCTTTATCAACTTTGGCACATGAGCAGTTCGGGATGCGAGCCCAACAGCATGGGATGTCAGCCCAACAGTTCGGGATGTCAGCCCAACAGTTCGGGATGTCAGCCCAACAGCATATACTTTATTATGTTCTTTTCTCAAAACTTTTCAAAACATTTTCCTTGCCAAAAAATTCAAAACATGGCGTCCCACCAAACTTTAACTTTTTTAAAACTTTTGAAACATGCGGCATCCCGCCAAACTTTAACCTTTCAAAACCTTTTCAAAACACTGGCATCTCGCCAAACTTTCAATTCCAAAAATTTTTCAAACTGCGGCATCCCGCCAAACTTTTCCTTTTCAAAACCTTTTCAAAACACTGGCATCTCGCCAAACTTTAAACTTTCAAAACTTTCTGTGCCCGTAAAAAACCGGGACTTTCTAGGTGCCTGAAACCGTTATCTCCAGGACACCGCGACGTGAAACCGTTATCTCCAAGCCGCAAGGTTTGGCGACTTGAAACCGTTATCTCCAAGCCGCCTCCCCTTTCTCGCCCATAAAAAAGCTGGGACTTTTCTAGGTGCACAGAAACCGTTATCTCCGGGACACCGCGACGTGAAACCGTTATCTCCAAGCCGCAAGGTTTGGCGACTTGAAACCGTTATCTCCAAGCCGCCTCCCCTTTCTCGCCCATAAAAAAGCTGGGACTTTTCTAGGTGCCTGAAACCGTTATCTCCAGGACACCGCGACTTGAAACCGTTATCTCCAAGCCGCAAGGTTTGGCGACTTGAAACCGTTATCTCCAAGCCGCCTCCCCTTTCTCGCCCATTAAAAAGCTGGGACTTTTCTAGGTGCCTGAAACCGTTATCTCCAGGACACCGCGACTTGAAACCGTTATCTCCAAGCCGCAAGGTTTGGCGACTTGAAACCGTTATCTCCAAGCCGCATCCCTTTCTCGCCCATTTAAAAGCTGGGACTTTTCTAGGTGCTCAGAAACCGTTATCTCCGGGACACCGCGACTTGAAACCGTTATCTCCAAGCCGCAAGGTTTGGCGACTTGAAACCGATTATCTCAAGCCGCCTCCCCTTTCTCGCCCATAAAAAAGCTGGGACTTTTCTAGGTGCACTGAAACCGTTATCTCCGGGACACCGCGACTTGAAAGCAGTTATCTCCAAGCCGCAAGGTTTGGCGACTTGAAACCGTTATCTCCAAGCCGCCTCCTTTCTCGCCCATAAAAAAGCGGGACTTTTCTAGACGCCTGGAACCACTATCTCCAGACGCCGCGCCTGGAACCACTATCTCCAGGTCGCAAGGTTTGGTGCCAAGGAACCACTATCTCCAAGGCATCGCCCCTTATCTTCAAGCTTTCGCAATCCATCTTCAAGCTTTATCAATCCAGCTTTAAGCTTTATCAATCCATCTTCAAGCTTTAGCGGCAACAATCTTTATCAACTTTGTCGCAGCTTAGCGGCAACAACCTTTATCAACTTTGTCGCAGCTTTAGCGGCAACAACCTTTATCAACTTTGTCGCAGCTTTAGCGGCAACAACCTTTATCAACTTTGGCGCAGCTTTAGCGGCAACAACCTTTATCAACTTTATCGCAGCTTTAGCGGCAACAACCTTTATCAACTTTGTCGCATGTGACAGAGTCGCTACAAAAGACACGAGGTACTCATTTGCAAATCAAGCAAACACTTTCTTTATATTTGACACAATAAGCAAATATCACGCAACTTTTATATGAACGAGAGAAATAAGGAATTACAAATATCTTTCTCATTTTACCAAGCATATCATCATGACCATCAGTTTTCATTACTCATCATTTCAAGATCTCAAACATGTAGCAGGTCAACGCTCCCATATATCATGATACTTCCATTTTCACTTAAGGCCTTAGCATAATTTTTCATAATTCTGACGCCATTTTGCATATAAGCGCATAGCATAAAACTCACATATTTTTCTTTATGAAATATCATTTTTCTTGTGCCATAATGCTTTCATATTTAATTCGATCAAGATCCATACTTTGCTAATCTTGACGACTTTCACCATTAAACAACTAAGCAAGGGCATAATTTAAAAATTGGCACGACATGTTACAATATCATACTAATCCACTTTCATTAATACTTTAGCAAATAGGCAACAGGTGTTTCATATCATATTATACATTCTGAGGGGCATATTAAGAATCCTTACGTGAATCATGCACATTAGCATTACGTTATGATCTTATATCTTCATATTTATAAGGCACGCTCCACATTAGCGGCAAAGCATGTCTCTTATCATAATAATCACATACTCTAGTTACATTGGATTTGTCTCATTCATACTATCACGTAATCATAGCAAACAAAGAACATTTTTTACTTTATCAGATACTCATTAACTATTTTTATTTTCAGTCACGCCTATTTAGGATCAACAAAGCTTTAGCGACTCATTACCTCTTTTTAGTGACATAAGTAGGCGAGCAAGTTAAGTCAATAATTTTAACATAGCAGTTCAGGACACATTTAACTGTGCTATGTAACAACATTTTTAAGCATGCATTCATATTCTCACATAATGAGCTTATATGAAAAACAATTCAACACAATTGGAAAAGATGGAAAGAAACAACCTGACGGAGGTTAACGATATTCCAGATGGATTTAACAACGAGGCTGTACCACACTTGCCCTTCCCATTAACTTTCAACTTTCTCCGTCCGCTTTTCCTGTCTCAAATTCTTAGCCCAAGAAAAATAGCAATACCATTTTGTCTACTTTTCATTTTATCAAAGTAAAGGCTATTGCGAAAAAAGGAAGAGTTGACCTGATTTATTTGGCCGGCAATCACTGTCTCCGGCGGCTTTCCTCTTCCCGCACCAAATTCACTGCCCAAAAGATAACAAATTCTCCCAAAAAGGCATGCAATTTGCTATTTCTTAACCAAGAATATATCATTTAAAAACATAAAGGTGATATTGGCAAACTATCTTGAATATAGAACTAAACATAAATTTTCATATGTCGCCAAGCACTTCTTTCTTTTCTCTTCATATGAAATCGCCAATTATCAAAACATTATTTCAAAATATACTTTAGCCATTTCACGGAGCTTTTTCCCGCTAGACTATAACCATTCATGTTCAAGTTTCTATATCCCATCATTTCTTTTTAGGAACGGGAAACATGTAAGCAACACATTAAGTCGATTTATTCTATTAAGTTGGCATAGTAAATAGAGAGCATATTTGACTTTAATACGCCCCATAATTTCTAATCATATATTCATTTAAAACACGATTTTACTCGCGTTTTTACTTTCCTTTCATTTTCATCTAATTACTAGAGCAAGCCGCACGGCACACTTTCCATCTAATGACTCTTAGCAATTGACCACAAGATTTAACATCGCTTAAAATAATATCAAGTTAAAGCCCCCACTTAACATGATAAACAATCCAAAACATATTCATATCTTTATTAAAAGCATATTTGCATATACTTGTGATCAATTTACTAAGCCTATAATGTTAAGCAGTTATTCACTATAAATGAAAGAGATGGAAAGAAGCGACCTGATGGGGATTTGCCGCAACTTTTGACGAAACCCGTCAAAGAATTAACGAAATTCTTCACGGTCATCCGTTAAGATAACCTCCCAAGCTAACGAGGCTAAGGCATCCAGAAAAACCCAAGTCCTTATCCAGTTGCCCTTCCCATCAACTTTAATTGCGTGGCCCAGAGTTGTCAACCACTTTCTCATCTTTCCTGTATATCACAATTACAGCCAAGTAAAAAGAAAATGAAAATATTACTTTAATACTACTTATTTCCTTTTCACCTCCCCATTTTCCTTTTTCTTTTTCCATTCAATTTCTTTTCACTTTCTGCTCATTTCCTTCTCCCTTCATTTCCTTTCCTTTTCAAATAACAAAGACCAGTTGGTCGGCGCTCAAGGTGGCGATGATCGGCGACGCAACCTTGACAGATTTCATCTCTCTGTTTTGATTTCTTGAACCGGCGACATCCACAGCCACGGTTACTGCCCGCGACATCACCTAATTTCCCGCGGATTCCTTCCCCAGCTGCGACATCAACCTTGCCGGCGCCACCCACTACCGGCGACCTCCACTGATTCCGGCTTCAACCTCGGCCCCTCATTAGTTGACACGTACTGAAAAACGTGGCCAGGCAATTGACACGCGTCGGACACGGCCATACTCTCGTTGACACGCGTCTCCGTCTTACTGTTCATCACTGTTCAACACTATTCACTTTCTCTCTCTAACTTTCTTTTTAATTTTCCGGCGACTGATTCCTCTACTCCGGTGACTAAGGACGTCCCCAGATCTGCCCTTTGCTCTCTCTTAAAAAACTGTTGCTCTGACTTTACCTCACTATTCTGTTCTTACTCACGCCGTCGACGAAGAAGACCAACTGGGAACTTCCGATTTCCATTAACTGCTTCAAGGAAAAACATCAATTTTGACTCCTCACTCCGGTTAACTTCCAGCAACTCCGATTGACCATCTGATTGCTACCCCCCCGCCGTTGTAGTCTAACTGATATATCCGGCTCCTCTATTCCGGCCAAAACTCCGCCGGAAAATTGTCAGTCCCGGCAACGGAACCAACTGATGCTACCATAAAAAATAGTTGCACAGGAACTGACCGGGGTAGCAACGGAGACCGATCCGGATATGCACGCTCCTCGAGGTCCTAAATAATGTGGGACCTACAAGAGAAAACACCGTTAGGGCGGGGGGATTTTCCCCCCGAAAACCCTCCGGCGTGAGAATCATTAATCCGGTACACAACATTTATATATGACATATTTCTAGAGAGAGAAAGAGGGAAGAGAGAGAGGCTCCTCATTTTAACATACCTTTCAAATGGCCAAGGGGGGAGTATTTATATCAATTCCATGGGTGATGTCATCAATGACATCACCATCCACATCATTATACTTATCTTAACTTTACTTTGACACGTGTCACGCCGGGGTGGAAAGTCAAATAAAAGACTTAACATTTAACATCTAACATCTAACATAAGTCATATAACATAAATCATGCACCATTATATACACATATGACATATGAGAACCAGCATGCGAGACCCATCTACAACATGCGACAATTATATCATTATCAACATACAACACGACATGCTACATGCGACATATGATATACGAGAACCAAGCCATATGCGGGAATCCGACCATAACCATACACACATAATCCTTGGATAAAACCATCATCGGAACCCGAACATGCGACATATAACATACGGAAGGTAACCATTACAACATAAATAGCATATATCATGAGACATGCGTCCTACGATGTGCGACATGACACATCGACAACCAACACCCGTCATACGGGAATCTTCATCCGACATGCGGGAACGACATCCGTCATGCGGGAACCAATATTCGGTATACAATATATAATATGCGAGGGCCAAGCCATAGGTGGGAACCAGGACCAGAACCACAACAATAAGCATAACTTTGGCTAGCATCATAATCATAAGCATATAATATGCGACATATAGCAAATAACACCTACTATGCGGCATATAGCATATAACTCATAATATGCGACATCGATCACAACACATATAATATGCGGCATATAGAATATAACACGGGGGAACCAAACCATAATTATAACTTTGGCAATATTCTCATAAAATGTGGACCCCCTATAGACCATAAAATAGGGCCCCCTATCCTCATAAAATAGGGCCCCCCCCCCACAGACCATATACTTGGGCCGGGTAACCATTATACGGGAATAATATTTTGCTAGGGCGCATCACTCTTATACTCTTCAATAACTCTAAGGTTAGTGTTGAAATTTAACAATCAATTACAATTATCTAATTTTTCTTTGTTAATCTTTGCTAATCGTCTATTTCTTCAATTCATTTATATTCGTCCATGGCTATTCTTAGAACATATTCACGACTATTATTGTTTATTTTTGTCAAAATCACTCTGTAAAAGCTTATAGAATTACTAATTAGGGTTTAAATATGTGTTATGGGTTTGTATTTTGTTGTGATTATGTTCATCATTAATGTTTATATGGTGTGGCATTATTGAAATGGTAGAGAAAGTTGAAGGTCTAATCATATGTTAAACGTTCAAGGGTTGTGGGTTAGAGCATCAACAACGGTGACCATTTTCACCTGAACTTGCTGACATGGAAGGGATAACCGGCCACAATGGTGATCAAGGAAGTGGGCTTGGAATGACCGGCCAAAATTTTGGCATGCCAGATGACGGATGGTCATCAAAATTATATGTGTCCTTCCTCACATGGAAAAGCTAGTGTTGTTTGAAAAAAAAAACCCTTTTGAAAATAGAATATGTCCGTTGGACATCATTAAAATTTCTAATTATTATTATAAAAAAAATGTAAATTTAAAAAAAAATAACCAACGGATATATTTTTATTTTATTTATAAATACATCAACAATTTCATATGATTTGCACTCCTAATTCAAAAATCTCAATTTCTTTCAATATTAGTTATTCTTAGTTTCTTTCAATATTAGCTTTTGTCACCATTGTTGGTAAAATAAGATGGATTTTATGGGATTTTAATCTCGGTATTCAATAGTGGGTGTGCTTTTGAATATTGGGGTTTTATAAGATTTTAATCTCGGCGTTCAATAGTGGGTGAGCTTTTGAAAATTGTTTAGACTTCAATAGTGAAACATGACTTAACAGTGAAATATAATATAGTTATGGAGAATGATTTTAATCTCAGTTTTCAATAGTGAAACATGACTAAGTAAAATTTTACATTAGTTAGTAAAAATTTATTAGTACAATTTTATGCAGAATTGCAGCAGCAAATTGGTGGCAGCAGCAGTGCCGAGTAAGTTGAAAACTGTATTTTTAATGGAGTATTAATATTTACTTAGTGAAATATAATAGCAGCAAGAAAACCATAGAAAGAGCAGTACCAAATTCACTGACAACTACTCCGTTCGTCCCGATAGTAACTTCACACTTACTGTTTGTTTACGTGTAAATTAAGAAAAAAATTAGTGAAAAAAATGTTGCGAGTATGAAAAGTACGGTTGAAGAGAGAAATGGGGTAGAAAATAGTGATTTGATTGGTGTTATGAGTATAAAAGTAAAGTAGGAGAGATAATTAGTGAGTGAAATAGTAAAGATTCTTTGCCATTAAGTGTGAAGTTTGTAATGGAATGTCCAATAAAAAAAGTGTGCAGATTATAGCGGGACAAAGGGAAAGGGAGTATATTTTAATTTGAGAAAGACTAAAAATCGTGATTACCAACTGCTTCTTTGTTTCTATTTATTTGCAAAAACAATAAAGTAATTTTTTTTGAAACACAAAAAATAATTTTTTTAGTAAAAATATTAAAAGAAAATGCCTTTTTAATAATTAAAAAAAAACTTGTTTTGTTTTCGCCGCTAGTGTCAGTCAGGCCCGTCTCAATCATTTTTGAGGCCCTGTGCAAAAATAAATATTGGGCCCTTAATATATAAAAAATACACACAATATATAAGTACTTTTTAAAATTCATTACATTGATCATAATTTTCCAATACAACTTAAATATTTTATTTAAAAAATGACATTCTTCGAGCACTCTTTGAAGCAAAATCATCAATCAAATCTTCATAATCGACACTTTCCAAAGAATTTCTCCTACAGGCTACAGGAAGGGATAGGATTTTGGGCTAGGTAGGCAATGGGCTGGAAAAAATATGGGGCCCTTGCAAAATAATGGGCCCTGTTCATTTGCACCTTTTGCACACCCTTGTCAACGGGCCTGGTGTCAGTGTTAGTGTAAAAGAATGTCAGTGTAAAAAGTGTCATTGCATATATTATTAAATGTCAGTGTAAAAAAGTGTCAGTGTTAGTGTAATAAAATGTCAGTGTAAAGAGTGTCGGTGTATATATTATTATGTGACAGTATAAAAAAGTGTCAGTGTTAGTATAAAAAATGTCAGTGTAAAGAGTATCAGTGCATACTATTATTAAGTGTCAGTGTTGATGTAAAAAATGTCAGTGTGAAAAGTGTTAGTGCATCTATTATTAAGTGTCAGTATAAAAGAGTATCAGTGTAGGATAAAAAAGTGTCAGTGTTGATATAAGAAAGTGTCAGTGAAAAAGAGTGTAGGTACATATACTCCCTTCGTCCCAATCTAAATGTCTCAACTTTCTTTTTTGGGCGTCCCATTTAAAATGTCTCAATCCAAAAAAGAAAAGTTTTTATTACTATTTCACCCACTCATTCTCTCTCCTACTTTACTTTTACACTCACAACATTCTCTCTCCTAACTATTTCTCCCACTCATTCTCTCTCCTATTTAATTTTTCATACTCACAACATTTAAACTTTTTCTCTTTCCTACATCACTTTTCTTAATTTTCGTGCCAAACCCATTTTTGAACATTTAGATTGGAACGGAGGGAGTATTATATAAATTATTAAGTGTCAATATAAAATTGATTTTTTCTTAATTTTTATAAAATCAACTCTTTTTTTGAAACGTAAAAAATAAAAAAAAAATAAAAAAAATTAAAGACAACAGTAACGTACAGTCAGACAAATCAGCGACCTAGCGTGGACAAAAGGACCCCACTTTTACAATTACACGAAAACCAAGACTCATTTATTGGTCTGTCCGAAACAACTAGCGAAAATTATTTACCCACTCAAAAAAAGAAAAAGATTAAAAAAAAAGTAAAAAAAGAGTGACAGATTACAACCTGAAAACCAAAATTATAAAAAAAAAAAAAAAAAAAAAAAAAAAAAAAAAGCAGAAAGATGTGTGTGTGTGTGTGTGTGTGTGGGTCAGTGTCATTCTTCCGAGCCCCTTCACCAACTCAGGACAAACGAAACTAACAGAGTTTCTTCATTTCATTTCATCCCCTTTCTTCCTCCTCTTTTCTCTTCTAGGGTTTTCACCTCTCTCCGTCGCTACTCCATCGTCATCACCACTGTGAGCTTCACAATTTCTCTCTCTACCTTTTCAATTTCCGAATTTATTTTTTTTCACTACTGGTTGTTTCTGTTGATTCATGTGGCTGCTAATTTTGTTTAGCTCAACTCTCACTTTCTTTTTTTTTTGTGCTTTTTCTGATTATTTTTTTTTTCCTGATTTTTTTAATTTTCTGTTTGAAGCTTTGCTCTGACTGATTATTGTGCTTGTTTGCTGTTTTAGATTGCATCGTCCTCTTTGAATTTCTGGATTATATATTTTAGATTGATGTTCGAATTTAGATAATTCTAAGCTTTATCAGCTATTTTTGTAGTGAAAGGTTTTTATGCTACTGATGATTAATTTGTAAAAAGTGAGAAAAGTGCAATTTATGATCATATTTTTTCGAATTTATATACTCTCAGCTTAGACTGAATTTTGAGCAATTAGCCTAAGTTTCTTCTATGATGTGATCCTTGAAGTGATTCAGAAGGGAGTTTTACATTAATAATTGCTGTGCTCAACCGTCAGTTCACGGATATGATCCTAAACAAGACCGGTTTGTATTTGTGAAAATATGCTACTGTTATACTCTGTAGCGGAGCAAAAAAAAAAATTTAATGGGGGGTGCAAAATTTTCATAAAGTAAAAGGGGGGTAAAATAAAATTTAGTGCATTTTTTTCTTCACACAAATGGGGGAAAGTTTTAATAAATTGCTCTAATACCCCAAAACTTTAAAAATATTTGTACTACTAAAAAGAAAAAAATTAAAATCAAAGGGGGGCAATTGCCCCTCCTTTGGTGAAGGGTAGATCTGCCAGTGGTTATACTGGTGTGTTTCTCTCATTCCATGCCTCCCTCTGTCCCGATATCTTTATATCCATGTAGATGTGCTTGCTTGTGTCTGAGGTCTACAATTGTGTAGTGATGGTGAAGGTGTTCAAGGCCGAGAGTTTCTATTTTATTTTATTTTTCTGTTTTTTGATTATCATCGGTTGCCACCATCTTCGGATTGTGGTGTATGATATTCAGTTTCTAGTTGCTATGTCTTCTAATACTTTATGATATACTCCCTTTGTCCCCCCATAAAGATAAGTCACATTTTATTTTGATTGTCAACTCAATTGAAATTTGATTTTTTTAAAAAATTTGATTTTACCCATGAAATAAATTTTATTTAATTGATGCACTACACAAAATACTATCAACATTTTTTAGAATTTCATGAGGATAATGATTTCTTTTTCTAAAAAAAATTGTCATAGTTTAATTAATTGAGTTGACCACCAAAATTAAAATGGGACTATCTTTTCATACAGAGGGAGTATCATCTATTTGGATCAAGCCCTAGCCAATCATGGTAAGTCTTAATGATGTTATTTATTTATTTATAGTTTTGATGTGTTTCTAATAATAGTCTCCAATATCCTTGAGGATAGGATTTTTTATTTTTTTTTTCGAGTGAGCCAAATACTCACTAAACTGTCTCTTCTTCTTTGTTATGAAGCAGTAGTCAGTCCATTCAGTTTTCGATGCAATTTTCAAGATGGGTCATCTGAAAACACCTCTCTGTGATTTAATACATGGGCAAGGTTGCGTGTCTGACCCCCTTACCACACCGTAGGTGGAAGCCTTTGCGGCAATGGGGTAATGTTGTTGTTGTATTCCTCTTTTTTGCTAGCAAATGCTTCCACTGGCCAAAGAACATTTCACATTCCTTTTCATCTATCCCAAAGGATGTAGTCCAAATTTTAAATTAAGCTACGGCAAATATGAAAAGCGTATCTTTTTGTATTTCTTTCAAATAGTCACTCTTATTCTTCAAACTTTTTCTAACTCCTTGCGCGTGTGTGAGAGTGGGTATCATACTGAGTTCGACTTCTGTTTTGCTACATGTGATGGTCTAGAGTACCCTTGTTCAGTTGGATGATTGTGAGGGTCCAGTCTTCTACTGTTCCGTTGTTATAGTTAACTTGTTGGTTACATTGTTAAGAAGCAACATAAGAGCTAGGCTAAGTAATGTGTGAAAGCCTATTAAGAAACTGAAAAGTCCCTTCGGGGACATCCGATAAAATTGGAACGATACAGAGAAGATTAGCATGGCCCCTGCTTAAGGATGACACGCACAAATCGAGAAATGGCCCTAATTTTTACATATCAAAAAAATGAAAATAGCTGATTTAGAATAAAGAGACACCCCTTAGGATGTCATCAACTTACATGTCTTGTAGAAGACATGTCAAGTATATTGCTACAATCATCTTTCTATAAACAATTTAAAAAGTATTGACTTATTTATTGAATACAATGATACGACTGGGCTTTGCCCTGTCTCTTTGAAAATAAAAATATCTTCTTTTTTTGGGTCAACTATAACATTTCAAATACGTACATTGTAGGGGAGGGGGTTGGAGCCCTTGACTTAAAATAAAATTATCTTCTGCACCATTAGGGAGAGATATAATATATAAGTATATGTACATACATACATATATATACACAAATAAATATATATATCAAATACATATACATATATCAAATACATATACATATATATATACATATCTATAGTATAAATAAGACCATGCCACCTCACCCATGAACAGTTGAATGAACAGTAGCATGTGTCAAATTTTCCATTTTGCCCTCACTATTTTGCCCTTTTCCCATTTTGCCCTTAAAAAAAAATTTAAATTAAATTTTGCCCTTAAAAATTTTTTTTTTTTAAATTAAAAAAAAAAGGCCTCGAACACGGGCTTAATTAAAAAAATAAATAAAAAATAAAAACGTGTCCTCGGACACGGGCTTAGGCTAGTACATATATATATATACATATATATATATATATATATACACATGATATATATACACACATATATATATATATGTATGTATATGTATATATATATTACCTCAATGCCTTGTAAATGTGTAAAGATATTTAAATGTGTAGCATCGTTCCTCTCTTCCCCCTTTTCTAAGAAGCAACCATGACTTGCCATGGATCTGTAACTTCCGTTACTTGCTTCCATTAACAACGGAATGACATGAAGACTAACCTACCAGTACTTCTCATCTCTCACTACTAATTGCTGTGCCTTTAGAATCCTCTTATTAAATACTTAGCGTTTCTATTTTATACCCCAAGTTCCACCAAGTACTGTCACAGCGCCCTAAGTTCCCTTATTAGATACTCCCGATTCCCCAACATCACTATCATTGTTGCACAACTATTGTCACCACCACCATTCGTCGGCAACCATCATCATCAGGTGAATTTGTTTTGGTTAGAATGATGGTGACTATTTTAAAGATGTAATAACCAGGTTGACAGGAGACAATACCATATGAAATTTAATAGCTTGGAACATGACAAGAAACCAAAGCAAGTACTGAATTGTAATGAATCAAGCATGCTGTGCTTCAGCACCTACTCTTCCGCCGCTAACACTGCTAATCCCCAGCTGCTCCGCTTCTCTCTCTCTCTCTCTCTCTCTCTCTTCTGTTTCTTGTTGTGTTGTAGCTGCTTGGCGATGTAATGAAATTCCCATGTGAAGCAAACAAGAACTGAAAATAGGGGAAGCAGGATTGGCATATAGTGCAAATTGGGAATTTAGAAAAACTCATCAATCAAACTGTTTGTTTCATGATTTTCAACAATTAGGAAATTCCTCACGGGCTCTAATGATTTAGATTTGTAGTTAGCTTACAGTGTATTAGCTTATACTGTATAAACTTAGAAACATGCACTATATTTTTAAGCCACTCCAAGTAAGCTCTTATAAACTGCACTTTATCTGGCAAATCTATTGTAGTTATTATTTTTGGAACAATGTAATTGATATTGCTTCTTCGTAGTTTTAGGTCAGTAATTGGTGTTTTATAGGTCTAGGCCCTTGCTATTCAATATTAGATGTTTTACGAGATTTTAGGCTGATGCATGACCAACTTAATGTGGACAAAGAAAAGGATATGTTTCTATTTCAGTATCATCCTGCTTGTAACGATGAACTGTGCACTTTTTTTATTTTTTTTGGAACGAACTCTTCATCCTCTTTCATCAATGTATGCCAGAGCTCGAACTTTGAACTTAATTATTTTCGTCTTTCTTTACTTCAGAGGGGTTCTTACTGAGCTCCAGATGTGGATAACTGTTTTGTGGTGCTCTCTTGAAAGTGTGCTGCACATATAGTCGCGGTTTTGACGTTGGCAGTCTATTTGTTGTGGTTATCAAATGGATGACAGTGGGCATCGTGAGAATGGAAGGCATAAACCACTTCCGGGTCAGGTAATGGCTGCTAGTAATTTCTGCAAAGTAAAAAAATGCTTTTGATCTTTTTTCTCATAAAATATACTCCCTCCATTTCAAATAAATAGACTCATTTGATAAGTCAAACTTGAACAATGTACTTTATTTGCTTTTACCCTCTTGTAATTGCATTATAATTTTTATTTCTACCCTGTTTAAATGGGGACCAAATTTTGGGGACAAATGGAAAAAGGAAAAAGACACTACTTTGGCCAATCAAAATAGAGTAGAATGATGAACCTTGATTTAAATGTATAAAAATTTCCCTCCCCGACTGTTCTCCGTCTACTTTTTCAGTGGTTGATGCAGCATCAGCCATCGATGAAGCAAATAATGGCCATAATGGCTGAAAGAGACGCAGCTATTCAAGAAAGAAATTTGGCAATGTCCGAAAAGAAGGCAGCCTTAGTAGAACGAGACATGGCTATACTACAAAGAGATACAGCAATTGCTGAACGGAATAATGCAGTCATGGAACGAGACAATGCCATAGCCACTCTGCAGTACCGTGAAAACTCCATGAACAGTGGAAATATTTCCCCTTCATGCCCACCTGGATGCCAGATCTCACGTGGCATAAAACACATGCACCACCCACAGCAATACATGCATCATCAACAACAACACCAACACCAACCAATTGAAACTCCACAGCAGAGTACCAAAGAGATGAACGCTGATGATTTTCCCCTCCCAATATCTCCAGTTGCTCCGGAGCTCCCAAAACCAAGGAGGAACAAACGAGCAAAGGAGCCAAAAACTTTAACAGACGGTAACAAGAAGACTCCAAAGGCGAAAAGGGTAAAAAGGGAACCCAGTGATTTGAACAATACAATATATGAAAAGTCAAACGAGTGGAAGGGTGGGGACGATGAAATGGGCATAGGGGTCGATGACCTAAACCGACAACTAAGTGGGCCCAAGATGGACTGGAAAGACCAGGACCTGGGGCTGAACCAGGTGGCATTTGATGAAACAACAATGCCAGTGCCTGTTTGCTCATGCACAGGGACCATAAGGCCTTGTTATAAGTGGGGGAACGGAGGGTGGCAATCTTCTTGCTGCACAACGACAATGTCAATGTACCCACTTCCATCGGTGCCTAATAAGAAACATGCACGTGTTGGGGGTCGGAAGATGAGTGGTAGTGCATTCAATAAGCTGCTTAGCCGACTTGCTGGACAAGGACATGATTTGTCGAATCCAGTTAATCTCAAGGACCATTGGGCCAAACATGGAACAAATCGCTACATAACCATCAAGTAAGTGTCTTTTTTGTGAAATGGGATAGAGGAAAATAAATCAATAAATAAATTTCACGAACGTAGGTTTTGGTTTTTGCACTCAATATCCTCTCTATCATGTGGAAAGGGGGAGTTGAAGTGTTGTAGTGTGGTTCTGATCCCTTTTCTGCAATCCTCATCTTGCCCGTTCTGTGTTATAAAATTGTTAAAAAGATGATTACTGGGAGGGATGGACTGTTGGAAATATTGATTTTGAGTAGCAGCCGAAGCAGCATCGATTTATGTGTGTAGAGAGTAGAGAAGGGTTGTATGTCAGATAGTCAATCATGTTGTATAAGCACTGCATTCAACTTGTGATAACATTTGTTCTAATAATTTATGTTTTGTCTGAACCACATGTATCTGTGGATTTGTATACTGATGTGGTCTAATAACATTAAGCACTTGTACATGTGATACATTTTATATCATGGACATCAAAAAGATGATGCAACAAATAAATTAACTGATCAGTTGCCAAAATAACAACTGACTCTTTATCTCAAATATCCCAATTCACATGCGCCAATTCCTAAGGGTGTTCACGGTCCGAATTGATTCGATTTTTGTCAAAATTTTAGAAAATCAAGATCGGACCAAATATTTCGGTTCTGTAAAAATATAGGATCAGGACCATACCATTATATTATAGGATCGGTTCCATCGATCCAATTCTAATGGTCTGGTTCCGGTTCAGTTCCATCGGTTCTACAAATTACAATATGATATAATTTTTTACAATAACAAAATCTACAAACAAGCATATTTAAGAATCAAATTGTTGAACAATATTTCAGGACGGAGGGAGTATATAGCTGTCTACAAGCAAGCATATTTAAGAACCAAATTACAATAACAAAATCAACAGTAACCACATGGTAAGAAAGTTAATAATATATATATATATATATATATATATATATATATATATATATATATATATATATATATATATATATATATATATATATATCCGGTCCAAGACCGTGTATATTTTTTTCAAAATCAAGACCAGACCAAATAATCGATTCCACAAAATTTTGGAACCAAGATCAGACCAATACTATTTTTTCGATCCGATTTTTACTGATCTGATCTGATTCTGCTAATCTGGTCTGATTCCACGAGTTTTTTTTGTACATTCCTAGTTCCTGGCTCCGATTCCGTATTACAATCACCATTTCAATTTTATTTATTTATTTTTATTTTTAAAACAAAAAAACAATGTAGTTGAAAATAGTTATTCAATTAATAAAAGATTAACAAAAAGGGTCACAATTCCCGATACCAGGGTGGTTCCCGGTTCTGAGTTGGATCCTTATTCAAATTGTGGAACACCAGGCTAAGATTTCCACAGATCAGTTATTTCACAATTCCGGTTCTTGTTACCCACCGTTTCTCCCCAATTCCCAGGTATTTTTTACCATACATAGTTACATACTCCCTCCGTCCCATACCTACGTGCACACTTTCTATTTTGGGCGTTCCAAACCTATGTGCATATTTCCTAAAATGGAAATGAATCTTTACTATTCCCTCCACTCATTCTCTCTCCTACATTATTTTAATACTCACAACACCATTATAATTTACTATTCTCTCCACTCATTCTCTCTCCTATTTTATTTTCACACTCACAACACTTTCAATATAATACTCTCTCCTTAATTTACGTGAAAAGTCAAACTAGGCACCAAGGTCCGGAACGGAGGGAGTACACGAAATATAGAGTATTTTATTTTTAAAAAATGGTAAACTCAATAAATACTCCCTCCGTCCCAGACCAAGGGTCCTCGGGAAATTTCACGCTTTTTAAGAAATTTTTAAAAAAATAAGTAAAAATAAAATATGAGATAGAAAATAGTAGTTAATGATTGTTTTTTTTGTAAATATGTTAAACCTTATAAGGGTATAATTAATGATTTTTTTGTAATATGGGATAGAGAATAGTAGTTAATGATTAATTTTTTAATAGACTCACCTTTCCTAAAATGGCAAAAACTCTTTAGTATTCCACCCACTAATTCTCTCTCCTATTTCACTATTATACTCACAACACTATTCAAATTTACTATTTCCTCCACTCATTCTCTTCAATTTTCAAATTACACTCACAACATTTTTTCTTTCCACCTATTTCCTTTATTTATTTCCTTAATTTGAGTGATTTGAAAAAAGTGTGAACCTTGAACCGGGACAGAGTATTGAATACTCCCTCCGTCCCACAAATCTACGCACTTTTTGTGCCGGCGCAAAAATTAAGTAAAAAGGTGATAAAGATAATATGTTGTGAGTGTAAAAGTAAAATAAGAAAGACAATGAGTGGAGAGAATAGTAAATTTGAAAAGTGTTGTGAGTATTTTTGGTATTTATATTTAGGTATTAACCTCCTTGGGCCCTTTTTCTGCACATGCCCAATTACCTAGCCCACTTGACGTCATTTAACCCATTCAATTAACTTTTAAACAGCCCATTTATTAAAAGTTAATTTATAATTTTAATTACATTAATTAATTTTCCTAATAAAATACTCCCTCCGTCCCACTATACTTGACACTTCTTTCCATTTTGGGTCGTCCCACTTCACTTGACACCTTCCAAAAATAACCTGGTTTTTATATTTTTATATTAGATGGATCCCACCACTAATTCTCTCTCTTCATTTTCCACCACTCAATTTATTCAACCAACACTACTATTTACCCCACTCATTCTCTCTCTTCATTTTCTACCACACATTTTCTTTATTTAATTGTTTCTTCTTAGTTCCCGTGCCCACTCCTTGGGTGTCAACTATAGTGGGACGGAGGGAGTAATTAAATTAAAGGTCCAAAAATTTTGGGTTCTTACATTCTTACCCCCTTAAAAGAAGTTTGTCCTCAAACTTAACGTACCTTAGCTTGAAAACAGGTCGGGATACAATTCACACATCTCGCTTTCCAGTTCCCAAGTTGCTTCCCTTTCGGTATGGTTGCTCCACTGTACTTTCACATAAGGAATCAACCGCTTTCTCACATTCTCGTCTTTTTTGTCGACAATCTTGATCGGCCTTTCGTCATAAGTCAAATCAGCACAGACTCTTAGTTGTTTGTACTCGATCACGTGACTTGGATCGTGAATATACTTCCTTAGCATAAAGACATGGAACACGTCATGCACTCCAGCTAAAATCGGTGGTAATGCCAATCTATAGGTCACTTCCCCAATCTTGTCAAGAATCTCGAATGATCCCACGTATCGCGGACTTAACTTTCCTTTGATTCCGAACCTCATGATTCCCTTTGTTGGCGAGATCTTTAAGAACACTCGATCACCAAACTGAAACTCCAATTCTCGCCTTCGGTTGTCTGCGTAGGATTTCTGTCTACTTTATGCAGTTTGTAGCCACTTCATGATTCGTCAGTACTTTATCTCAGCGACTCGTACTAATTCCTCCGGCCCACTTAACTTTCTCTCACCAACCTCGTCCCAACAAGCCGGCGACTCTACATTTTCTTCCATATAAGCTTCGTACGGAGCCATTCCGATGCTTGCGTGAAAACCGCTGTTGCACGCAAACTCCACTAATCTGCAGTGTTCATCCCACGAGCCTGGCCAATCTAACGATGTAGCCCTCAACATGTCCTCCAATGTCTGGATGGTCCTTTCCGACTGCCCATCTGTTTGTGGGTGAAACGTCGTACTCATCGTCAGTTCTGTCCCAAGTGCCCCTTACAGACTGTTCCAAAACTTCGAGGTAAACCGCGCATCTCTATCGGACACTATTGAGACTGGTATTCCATGTAACCTTACTATCTCATCAATATACAGCTTGGCCAGCTTTTCTAACGGATCAGTCTTCTTGATTGCTAGAAAGTGTGCCGACTTCGTCAATCTATCTCTGATAACCCATATAGCATCCTGCTTCCCTTGTGTTTTCGGTAATCCACTCACAAAGTCCATAGCAATGTTTTCCCACTTCCACTCCGGAATTGGTAATGATTGTAGTAAGCCTGCCGGTTTCTGATGTTCACTTTTCACTTGCTGACAGGTCAAACATCGTGCCGCGTATTCTGCCACATCATTCTTCATGTTATTCCACCAGAACGATCCTCTCAAGTCTCTATACATTTTAGTACTTCCCGGATGTACGAAGAACTTTGAGCAGTGAGCTTCCCTCAGTATTTCTCTCTTAATCTCATCATTGTTTGGCATCCATATTCTTTCCTCAACAATTTACGTGCCTTCATTGCAGTTATCAAGCCTACTTGGCTCCTTGGTTTCGAACCTAAGAATTTACACTCTTCGCTGTCTTTCCCTACAAAGGTCATTATCTTCTCGTAACAATTAACGTTAGCACGGTTCATGGCTAACCAATCCATTCCTAAGATCACATCGAACTCTGACATTTCTAATTCAATAAGTTCAATTTTCAATTCAGTGCCTCCTATTCCCAAGGTGCAATTCTTGTAAACTGTGGTGATAGGTATAGGTTCTTTTGCAGGTGTGTCTATCACTAAAGGTATTTGTAATGCTTCGGGTTGCAATTTCAACTTCTTAGCTACGCATTTACTAACCACTGAATGTGTAGCTCCAGTACTTATTAACACATAAACATTGCAGGAATTTAACTGAAGTGTACCTGCCACAAGATCATTGTTCACATTGGCCGCTTTCGCTGTCATCGTGAACACTCGTCCACGACCTCCTCCATTTCCTCCGTTACCTTCTTACAGTTGGTATCAGAGCAATGGCTTTAGGTCTTATGGGGAAATTAGACTTGAGTACTTGGAAATAGTTAAATTGACCTTGAGAAATGTGAGTTAACCTATTCAACCTAGAACTAAGTAAACAAGGTTGGAAGAACAACTTACTTGTGTGCCTAGAGAATTATACTTGTGCCTTATTTTAAAAGAAATATATATATTGTGTTTTGGAGTTAGCCTAATTAAGTTCTTTGTCTAATGTGTGTAGGATCATGGCACGAAGACCGAGAAAGTCTGTAAGATATAGTGCGGCCCTCAAAGAGACAATTGCAGCTAAGGACCACCGCATCAAATTGATCGCTAAAGAGTTAAAGAAAGAGAAGACAAAGGTAAAGAGTTTGCAACACGCCCTCAAGATAAGCAATGAAGATATGGAATTTATGGAAAATAAGCTGGCTAAGAGTATCCAGAAAGTCAGGACCGGGAAGATACATATCACGATAGCTAATAGAGAATGGAATAAACTAAGTGTGCAATTACTGGACGAACAAAGGCGAGTGTTTAACCTCGAGAGGCAAATAGATGAACAAGAACAACGTGAACTGGAGATAAGGAAGACAGGTTACCAATTGTATGAAGAGAAAATAGAGATTCAAGCTAAGTACGATGAGTTAGCAGCCAAACATGAACGGTGTGGAACCTAGAGACCACGTGAAGGAACAGAGAGGACTTCTGATTGTCCATCAGTGGGTCCTCTATGTTCCTTCACGTGGTCTCTAGGTTCCACACCGTTCATATTTGGCTGCTAACTCATCGTACTTAGCTTGAATCTCTAGTTTCTCTCCATACAATTGGTAACCTGTCTTCCTTATCTCCAGTTCACGTTGTTCTTGTTCATCTATTCGCCTTTGTTCGTCCAGTAATTGCACATTTAGTTTATTCCATTCTCTATTAGCTATCCTGATATGTATCTACCCGGTTGTGAGTATTTTTGGTATTTATATTTAGATATTAACCTCCTTGGGCCCTTTTTCTGCACAAGCCCAATTACCTGTCCCACTTGATTTACTCAACTAACCCATTCAATTAACTTTTAAATAGTCAATTTATAAAAAGTTAATTTATAATTTTAATTACATTAATTAATTTTCCTAATAAAATAATTAAATTAAAGGTCCAAAATTTTTGGGTTCTTACATTCTTACCCCCTTAATTAAGTTTGTCTCCAAACTTAACGTACCTTAGCTTGAAAACAGGTCGGGATACAATTCACGCATCTCGCTTTCCAGTTCCCAAGCTGCTTCCCTTTCGAGGTTGCTCCACTGTACTTTCATATAAGGAATCAACTGCTTTCTCACATTCTCGTCTTTTCTACCGACATTCTTGATCGGCCTTTCGTCATGAGTCAAATCAGCACGGACTCTTAGCTAAGAGTACAAATATGCCACTTTCCCAATCTTGTCAAGAATCTCGAATGGATGGATTTCATTTTCATTTTGTGAAAGTGCAGATTATTGTAGAACGTACAAAAGGGATTTTTTTTTTCATATTATCGTGAGACGGAGGGAGTATAAACTAAAAGTAAAAAATGTGTCATCACGAATATTCAGCAAATTGATCTCAGACAGGGATAACTGTGAATTGTTTGATCTCATCATTCACAATAATTTCATATCACGAATATTCAGCTAAATTGATCTCAGACAGGGATAACTGTGAATTGTTTGATCTCATCATTCACAATAATTTCCAACAAATGGATCTTAATAACCTCCGTCCCAAATTGATTATAATAAAAAATTATTTACCTTGATCAACAGCAATTTTTAAGTAAAAATCATTAATTTTGAATTTTAAGTACTAAAATTGGTATTTTGAAAAAATAAAACAAAGTAGAAAAACCTTGATGCTACTTCAAGTGTCAGATCAATAACATTCAGCAGTTGAATCTCAGACAGGGATAACTGTAAATTATTTGATCTCATCATTCACTATCAAGGTATATATATAGATTTAAAAAAAAAAATGTTTTAGTGTCAGATCACGAATATTCAGCAAAATAAATCTATGACGAACCATGAAATATTTGATCTCATCATTCACAATCAAAACAACAAATGGATTTTTAAAAATAAAATAAGAAATTCAGCAAAAGCCTCAGACCGTCCTAGTTCATGATTTTCAACAAGATAGCAAAGTATTAAATCTTGCTATGCTCAGTCAACCATTTTTAGAATATCATCGCCGGCAAGCTGATCCAAAATAATGAATATATAAATTGAAAAAAATAAATGAAAGCGTATAGGCATCAGATCTTCCTATTCGAGTGAGAATCACCATACTCAGATTAATTTCTGAGCATTCAACTCAATATATAAACGCATCATTTGGCCTGTTTCATTCTAATTGAAACGCAAAATTCCATTAAGAAAACTGTAATTGAAGAGGAAGAAATGAAATCGATGAACAGCGAAGAAGAAATGAAATCGATGAACAGCGAAAGGAAACGCGGTGGACGGAATTGAGAATTGGGGGAACGGCGAGCAGAATAGCTAGGGATATGGAGGATGAAGAAGGGATGTATTGGATTTATAGAGTTCTGTTATCAGCAGAGCAGATGTGGCTGTGGTGCCGGCGGCGCCTCACTCGTCTATTAGGGTCTGAGTGCTTAATGAAAAGGCCCGATACTTGAATTAGGGTTGAATTCAGGGCTCCGGCCTAATATGGGCTCTAAGCCACCAAGCCAGCCAGGCCCATTCTTCAGATGCTATATCTAAAATACCCTTACACGTTTAAACTCAAAAACTTAAAAAGTTCACATATTAACCTCATTAAAACCTAGTCATGTTAAGTAAAATGAGATGAGTTTTTTTTTTTTTTTTTTTTTTTTTATATCCATGTTTCGCACTAAGTCCTGACCATCGCCCATCGGTCTTTCAAATATTGACGGAGGTAAACCGCGAGATACTGCCCGAGGTAGTCAAAGCTGCGACCCTTATACTTCTGGCCCCAAGGGAGCCCTCCTACATGGCACTTACATCACTCTTACATCACCAATTAATTGGCTGTTCCAGTTGCTCCTGCCATATTCAAACTCCCCACGCTGAGGTTGCAAGCTCAGCAATGCTGCTTCCTTTATCACTCGATCGTGCCCCGAGGGCATGAGATGAGATTATTATTTTCATATTAACCACCATCAGATGTTTAAATGTTGTAATTTGTAAAGTCAATTGATTACGAAATTCATTCATTTTTCGTTCATATGTGAGTAATCGAGGATGAATTGTGGTCCACATCATAGTTTACTTTTAGTACAAGTTCTGGTCGACTCTCGTAATAGCGAAATACTTTATATGATATACTCCCTCCGTCCCAAACCTACGTGCACATTTTGTCATTTTGGGCGTTCCAAACCTATTTGAACATTTCCTAAAATGGCAAGAATTTTTACTATTTCCTTCACTCATTTTCTCTCATATTTTACTTTTATACTCATAACACCAATCAACTTTACTATTCCCTCCACTCATTCTCTCTCCTATTTTACTATTACACTCACAACACTTTCTCCATTACCCACTTTCCTTAATCTACGCGCAAAACACCAAACGTGCACATAGATTTGGGAGGATGGAGTAGTTTTTTTATAATATAGATATGAAAGACCATTAATGCACATACTAGAGCAGCTTTCACGTCAAAATTAAACGAGTGCATCTCATTTAAAATTCTCGATCAAGCATTTCGCATTTTAGGACTTCGTTCAGTTATGCTTCTCAACTAAGAGTGGGATTGGTTGAATTTTTGTTGAGGGTTTCTAGGTTGTTTCCCATGACGAAAATCAGGTAAGTGGTACCTCTCTCCGTTATATAGTGCCAAAGAACCTTTAATATTTGAATAACTTCCATCAATCAAATAGTGTTTCTATATGGACATATATTGAAATTAATTATAAAAGTAATAAAAAATATTATATAATATTAAAATTATTATATAATTGATACTCCCTCCTTCTCATTTATATTGCCACATTTTTTTGTTAACGCAATTGAATTTTGACCAAACATTAATGTAAATTTAATCCTCCAAATAAAATTTTAAAAATTGTTATTAATATTACTTAGTAATTTATTAGTAACAAAAATAAAATTTCATTAGAATGATTAGAAATAATGTTTCGTTAAAGCTCACTTGCATTGACAAAAAAAAAATCAAATGTGTCTGATATAAATATGACAAAGGTAGTAATACAAATCTCATTTACGATATGAAAATTTTAATTTTGGAATATTTTTTTTAGTGTTTGATAAAAAAAAATGAGTATTATGCACACTATCTTCCCATCGGGCCATATAAATGTATAACACATGTCAAAAATAAAAACACATATGCATACACAAATCACACCACAAAGAAACAAGCAATTAGAAGAATAAACTTGATTCAGACAAAAATATAAGTATAAAGTCATTAGCTCCTAGTATAAATGTAAAACACATGTCAGAAATACAAACACATCGGGGCCGATGCAATCTCCACCGGAGACGGCCAAATTATCGGCCATTTTAGCGCTATTGGACTTATCAAAACCGGCCATGAACAATGTCGGAAAACCAAGAACTGGTCGCGGATGAAGAAGAAGAAGGTGTAGATGAAAGAGAAGAAGGTATAGATGGGAGATTCATTTCGAACGTTGTCGATTCAAAACACCATACATGAACTCTGTGGATTTTGGGTAATCTAATCTATAACTAGGGCTTGAATCCTAGAGATCAAATCGAGGTATGGGTTTGCGAAGATAACTGCTACAGATTACGAACAGGGGGTAAAGGTGGGTGAGTGGTCGTAGGTAGGGATGGTGGTGGGTGATGGAGAAGAATACAAGATATAAGTTGAGAGGGGAATAATTGGTGAATAAATAATTTACAGTATATCCCTTTTATTTTTTAATTTTACACTTAAAATCATTGTTTTACACTTAAAACCATTGTAGTTATGTCATATTAATTGGATTGATTTTCCAATTTCGCCCTTTAAAAAGTGGGTCATATGCATTGCACATGTATATTTAACTGAAAAAATTGATGTCGTTAGCCATAGATACCTTAAACGAGCATTCAAAACAGATGAGTTACTGTGTTTGCAACGAAAACTAGTTTAGGTATGAAATCCAAACAAGCCCTATAGTTGGAGTAATATTGTTGCATTTTTTCGAAAAATAAATAAATAAATCTTTAACTCACGGGAACGAAGGGAGTATATATGCAAAATAAATAAATAGAAAGACCGAATGTGGGAACGGAACTCTAGTTATATCTTTCATTTGTTACATCTGTTAGTGTTACACATGTGCTGTCACTGGTATTGTCACCAGTGTTGCTACACCGGTGTTGTCACTGGTGTTGCCTCATGTGTTGGTAGTTTAAAATATGGATAGTTACTGCATATTATTCATAAATTACAAAGTGATAACTAATTATTATATATATGCTATTAGTTTGCTTGATTTATGTTGAACAGGTCAAAGACAAGGCTCTAGGCATGACTTGCGAGGGAGAATCGAAAGTTACATATAAAATATTTATTTATGTGTAATTGTGGAGACCAAGTAATTGTTGTTAGATTGTTATCTTCTCGGGAGGAGCTGAAGATAAGGCGTGCAAGGCTGTTACAGCTTGGCGGTACAAGTGGTGAAGCCTATGATGACTTAGTCTTCAACAAACAAGGAAAGTGTAGCTAAAAAGGTGGATTTTATCTCATGGCTGATTTTCTGGTTAGTTTAAGTAGGCTCCAAGTTTTATGAGCCTATAAATAGTGCAAGCATTCAACATCTTCATTTACCCAAATCAGAAAGTTGAGATTTGCACAAGTTAGAACACGACTCTTCAAGTGTTGTCCCATGTGTTGGCAACACGCTGTCCAACACCAGTAAGTTATTGTGTATAACTTTCATTCCTAGAGTGTTTCTGAGTGTTAGATAGATTGTTCTTATAACGAGAGTGTTCTAGAATAGTTGTTCCACTATACTATTGATTGAAAATTATTAGGGAACTTTTTCGACCTTGTAACGATAGTATATTTATATTAAAAGGTCTTGCCATCGGGGCACCCCTCAAGTTATATATATATATTGTGAGCACCCCAACCCGGGACCTACAGTGTATCCCGAGCTTGAGAAGCCCAACTAGGAAATCTCCTCTCTTATTTTCAAAACTTTTATTTCCCTTTTAAAAGAAAACCCATTTTCAAATACCAACTTAAACCAATTAATAATATCACCACTCCACAACTTCCATACACCATAAAATGATTTCTTACATCGAACTCATAATTAACTTTGTTTTACAAAAGAGTTTATACACATCTTCTCAAAAGAGTTTTACTAAATAAATACACCCAGACAACCAACTTATACACTTAACCTGACAAGTCCCCAAAAGCAAAAGTCCACAATTTATCCCCGGCCTCACTGGTTCCAGTCACCTGTCTCAGCACAATCTAAAACAGTAAAAGGGAAGGGGTGAGAATAAATCTCAATGAGCTATTATGAATGCAGCAAGATGCCATACAAGATGCAACACGTAGCATGGTAACACTTAACACATTATGAAAGCGGTAAACACCTTACGTTACCTCATTTTACCTTTTCCCGTCTGAACAATAAGTCGTACAACGTGGGAGTAAAACTCCACTCTTTGGTGAATTGCCTCCAGCACATTCACCTCTTATAGGACTCATACCCCAGAGATCCATATAAGAAAGGATACCTATATTAGAGTATCCAACAATAATATCGTCCCTCCTTACAACGATCGCAACAGGTCTGTAAAGCTTTTTGGGTCAATACAGTCGTTAGCACAGCCCCACTCCGTGGCCACAGAGGGGGAAGGGTCACCGGTATGACAAACCTTCAATCACTTATTGAACAAATCAATAATTGATTGAAATCCATCATACCCACCCGAACATAAACACGCTCAAGCACATAATAGATACTTGAGATAATCCACAAAACGGGATAACAATATAATAACATGGTAATGTATACTCATGCTAAACAGAACCATAGTACAACAATTCATGTAATACACAATGCATAATATCATCAATGCATATGAACTCAATTAAGGTAACAATATAACCACATAATCCACACCGGGATACAATACAATCATGTACCAATTAATCCACACCGGGATACAACACAACAACTTGCCAAATAATCCATACTTAGGATATTAAGGTAACCATATAATCAATAATTCCACAACTTGGAATAACAATGCCACAAGGTGATACATACCCATTACCAATTAGTTCAATAGTGAAACCTATGGCTTCTATACCATTGCAACTATTCACTAAAGATAAGGAGTGAGGCTACTATATATCATAAACCACTCTTACATAGTCATTATACGACCTCGAATAACATTAATTAAAGTTCAAGTTCTATTTCCCAAATTGGGACTATTTTGGTGAAGTCACAAATCAAACCTATCAACCATTTTCGGGGCAATATTTAAACTACTTCCACAATTCCATTTTGATCACTTAAGATGTCATTGAGTAGCCAAAATATTCTACTTTAATCTAGGTTAAAGAGATTTCATTTTGGTTCTAGTTCGATTAGGTTTAAACAGCTCCAAAGTTGACCCAATGTCACCAGGCCAGGGCACGACTCGTGCCCCAGGGCACGACTCGTGCCCCTTTGGCCTTCCCCAGAATCAGGCGTCCCCACTAGGCACGACTTCCCTTTAATCCTTGTCACGACTCGTCCCCATCCAAGGCACGACTCGTGCCACAGGGCACGACTCGTGCCACTGAACCCAGAATCTGTAACGAGAATAAAATCCTTTAGTAACCCTAACCAAAATTGTCCCAAACTGATTTTCCCTTGTTTGTGAACTTATAAGGACTTCCTAAACTTCATACACATTATACTACTTCATTTAAACCCCAAGATAACCTAAACCCAAATCAATTACCACTTAATTTCCAACCCATTTTACTTCCATTTTTCATGATTTACCATCTTAATCCAACTCAACACATTTTCTTACACTCTTAATCATTTCTTATGAACAACAACAATATTCCATAACATTAACTAATTCCTCAACTCCAAGAAGCTTTCCAAGGCATCAAACAACCATTATCATAGCAATCACTATATCAAATCATTTATGAGCATTTAAAGAAAGGAAGTCATAATAACTCACTTAGAAATTATGAAGTGGAATAAGAATCTTCTTAGCTCAATGTGTTCCTCTTGACTCCACGAATCCAAAAGTACACCCGGATCTTCAAATGAGAAGGAAATGGATTTATTATGAATTTATGAAGGAAAGCTTTGGAGAGGGGTTTCCATGGGGATTCTTTTGGAAGAAGGAAGTAAGAAGAATGATGAGGGAGGAGGAGGGAGGTCGGATGGAGATGATGTAGGAGGGGTATGGGTCATTGACTAAGGAGAGGGAACAAGGGGAGGAATTTAAGGAGAGAAAATGGCCCCCCATGCCATTTAACCTCCTTCACACATCTTACTTCTTTTTCTATTCTTTACTTTTCCCCTACACAAAATATCTACCCACATTTTATTTATTTTATCCATTTCCAATATTATAATTCTCCCCAGAATATTATTTTATTTTCCAATCATTTCATTTTAATATTAAGAAATCAAAGATATAAAATAAACACATAATATTAAAAATAATATTATGATACTAAAATAGGTGCCTAGGTTTAGGGTCGTTACATTCACTCCTCCTTAAAGAAAATTCGTCCCGAATTTTAAACTTGATTACCTTAATGATCCATAACAAAGGGTACTTCCCCAAACCTTTCAATTTACCACTTTCCACGAGTTTCCTCAAAGTCATGATTCTTATATACATTCTCAGCATCTAAACACTCTAGAATTTACTCCCGGAATTGCAATCCTAATAACTCTCAACGTTTTTTCTACATAATTCAAATCTGCCTAAGCATCCTTAATTGAAGAATTCCATACGTACGAAGGATCACAATAAATTTTCTCATACCAATCCTTAGACAATACCCATTCAATGCTAAACTAAACTGCTATTATACTAAACTCCCTTAAAATTAATAGAACCTCTCCGGTTGAAAGGAAACCCAACACACAATCTATTCCTCAAAAATCAAGATAATCTTCTCATCTTGAGACTATCTTCTCATCCTATTAAATTCTTGAATCACCGTTGAACTTTCCTTAAAGTCTCCACATTCTATGGGTCTAACTTGACTATTTGCAACAATATCTCGCCTTACGACTCAAAGGACACACTTGACGACACATAAATATTTCGGCAAATCGCATTCGAAATCACAATAATTTTTACGGATAATATAAAATGACGCAACTAAAATCTTTTAATAGTTCTAACCATCGCTTAGGCTTGTAGATCCCTCCCCCTCGAATAATTAAATTCTCCAAACTCATAGGGTCGGTCACAAATCCCAAAAAGGAAACTTCAAGAAGATAAGATTCTTACTTAGATAACGCAACACAATTGTAGTCACTCTCAAGTAAGGAATAAGAAAATTTCCGCTTCATCTAAGTTAACTTCCTCAAAGCATACGCTATCACTTTCACATCTCTCTTAATATCACAATCAAATCTTCCTTTAATACGCACTTGAAATTCACAAAATTCTCACATTCTTTAGGTAAGGTAAGGATCGGATCTATAGTTAATTTATTCCCCATTTCTACCAATATGATTCATTCTTATTACATCTTACATCATTGATATCCTTCCGAGTTATCTAAACCAACGATTTTATAATTCTCGAAAACTCCTTGAAAATTCCTTTGGTAGCACTTGGCCAACCTCAAAGATTACGGACACAATCCTCATAAGAGCCATGATAACTTCCAAGCTTAAGACTATAGAACCCCAAATTTTGGAAACTTCTCGAGCCAACTCACACTATCTAAACTTTGTCTACAAGGAATTCTCACCAAGGATTATTAACCCTATCCTCCAATGATTTTCATGATCCTCTCGGAACTTTAATTAACAAAGAGACCCTCAATTCTAATTACCATAAAGCCATCAAAATAAGGCTTAAAATTCTGCCTATCATACTTAGACTCAACACATGAGATACCTCGATGGAAATACAATTACCATCTACTCACAACTATCACGAAAAATTTCCGGAAAGACTTCTTATGCAAGTCTAACACCAACCAAATACCTTTTACACTTTTTAACCAACATTTTTTCTGGCTTAAACACATATATAACAAGAATACCATATAAAGGTTTATCTATATCAAATACCAATATAATCAAATTGGGTATAGAAAAGAAGACTCATTTCTTATGATAGTCTACCAAAGCATAACAACTACTTAACCCTCCAGGTCAAGTATATCTCAGTTTTACAAATTGGTAATCATACCAAATCAACTAGCAATACATGCTCAGTCATGACCACATCACTATCGTGGTAAATCAAGGGAGGTTCGAGGTATCCTCTCATAAGAGCAGAATCCTCTAACAATAAAACAATATTTCAACAATGTATGTCACATATAAGCAAAATGTAATGCCAAACATAAATGATATGCAACAGGATCTATAAAATATGACCCCTACTTCTGAGACAGGGAATATACCTCTAGTGACCTCTGAGAGATCTACCTCTCTTGGACCCGAAACGCGTACTCGACCCCCGACCTTCTTTTTCGGTTCCCCTTCGCTATCCCTTTTGGTACCACCTCTTTGTCGTCCACCCGGCTGACCGCTGCTTGAAACTCGTCCCTGAAGAAACTTTGGACAATTCCTCCTAAAGTGTCCCATTTCTCCACACTTAATACACTTACCTTGTTTACTCCAACAATGATCTTCGGTATGCCCAATCTTCTTGCAAAATTTACAATTCATCCCATACTGTTTGGATTTTGGCCTAGATGAAGAAGATACTACAAACTCTCCTCTCACACTTCTTGAAGTTAAAGTCCTTGGCTGTCCTCTAATGAGTTTGGTTCCTTGTCTTATATACCTTGGCTTGTTTCCAATCTCATCTTCCAATTTTCCACTATTTTCCCCAATATCCTTTTCGACCTTATATGCTCTATCTATGACTGTCTGAAAATCGGTGAAATTATTAATCCATAATTTCTTCCTAAACTCACTCCTCAAACCTGTTACAAACTTCTGAACCCTTTTCACTTCATGCGATACCAAATGAGGGCAACACCTAGCTAATTCCTCAAACCGGGCTGAATACTGATTCACCGTCATGTTCCCTTGTTTTAGTCCTAGGAATTCAAGCTCCTTCCTATCCCTTGTAACCATGGTAATGAAATAATCCTCGAACTGATGAGTGAAATTATCCCAAGTCTGGGGCGTATGATCCTGCTCCCAACTTCTCTTCAAATTCTGCCACCACTGATCAGCTGGACCTTCAAGTTTGAAAACGGCATACCTAACTTTCTCTTTGTTGGGACTTTCTATAACCTCGAAAATCCTATTCATTTCTGCTAACCATTTTTCTGCCTTGAACGGATTCGGATCTCCGTTAAAGCTCGGTGGGTTCATCTTTACAAATCTTTCTAATCCATCAATTTGGTATCCCTCAGGTTGATTCGGAACCGATCCTCTAGTCTCCATATTATTTACAAACATCCTGAAAAATTTCATCACCTCTTCCTTCTGATTTCCACCTATACCCATATCTCCTTCATTTCCTAGAACCTTTCGCTGATCATCATTGCTTCCGGCCATTAGAACGAACTCCTGCATTAAACACTCGGCGTTAATTACCACACACTCCCCCTTAGTTTAGACATCTACCCTTGACCTCTAAACTAAGCTCTGATACCAACTGTGAGCACCCCAACCCGGGACCTACAGTGTATCCCGAGCTTGAGAAGCCCAACTAGGAAATCTCCTCTCTTATTTTCAAAACTTTTATTTCCCTTTTAAAAGAAAACCCATTTTCAAATACCAACTTAAACCAATTAATAATATCACCACTCCACAACTTCCATACACCATAAAATGATTTCTTACATCGAACTCATAATTAACTTTGTTTTACAAAAGAGTTTATACACATCTTCTCAAAAGAGTTTTACTAAATAAATACACCCAGACAACCAACTTATACACTTAACCTGACAAGTCCCCAAAAGCAAAAGTCCACAATTTATCCCCGGCCTCACTGGTTCCGAGTCCACTGTCTCGGCACAATCTAAAACGGTAAAAGGGAAGGGGTGAGAATAAATCTCAATGAGCTATTATGAATGCAGCAAGATGCCATACAAGATGCAACACGTAGCATGGTAACACTTAACACATTATGAAAGCGGTAAACACCTTACGTTACCTCATTTTACCTTTTCCCGTCTGAACAATAAGTCGTACAACGTGGGAGTAAAACTCCACTCTTTGGTGAATTGCCTCCCGGCCACATTCACCTCTTATAGGACTCATACCCGAAGATCCGTATAAGAAAGGATACCTATATTAGAGTATCCAACAATAATATCGTCCCTCCTTACAACGATCGCAGCAGTGCGTAAAGCTTTTTGGGTCAATACGGTCGTTAGCACGGCCCCATCCGTGGCCACGAAGTGGGGAAGGGTCACGGTATGACAAACCTTCAATCACTTATTGAACAAATCAATAATTGATTGAAATCCATCATACCCACCCGAACATAAACACGCTCAAGCACATAATAGATACTTGAGATAATCCACAAAACGGGATAACAATATAATAACATGGTAATGTATACTCATGCTAAACGAGAACCATAGTACAACAATTCATGTAATACACAATGCATAATATCATCAATGCATATGAACTCAATTAAGGTAACAATATAACCACATAATCCACACCGGATACAATACAATCATGTACCAATTAATCCACAGGGATACAACACAACAACTTGCCAAATAATCCATACTTAGGATATTAAGGTAACCGTATAATCAATAATTCCACAACTTGGAATAACAATGCCACAAGGTGATACATACCCATTACCAATTAGTTCAATAGTGAAACCTATGGCTTCTATACCATTGCAACTATTCACTAAAGATAAGGAGTGAGGCTACTATATATCATAAACCACTCTTACATAGTCATTATACGACCTCGAATAACATTAATTAAAGTTCAAGTTCTATTTCCCAAATTGGGACTATTTTGGTGAAGTCACAAATCAAACCTATCAACCATTTTCGGGGCAATATTTAAACTACTTCCACAATTCCATTTTGATCACTTAAGATGTCATTGAGTAGCCAAAGTATTCTACTTTAATCTAGGTTAAAGAGATTTCATTTTGGTTCTAGTTCGATTAGGTTTAAACGGCTCCAAAGTTGACCCGATGTCACCGAGGCCGGGGCACGACTCGTGCCCCAGGGCACGACTTCGTGCCCCTTTGGCCTTCCCAGAATCGAGCGTCCCAGCTAGGCACGACTTCCCTTTAATCCTTGTCACGACTCGTCCCCATCCAAGGCACGACTCGTGCCACGGAGCACGACTCGTGCCACGAACCCGAAATTCGAACGAGAATAAAATCCTTTAGTAACCCTAACCAAAATTGTCCCAACTGATTTTCCCTTGTTTGTGAACTTATAAGGACTTCCTAAACTTCATACACATTATACTACTTCATTTAAACCCCAAGATAACCTAAACCCAAATCAATTACCACTTAATTTCCAACCCATTTTACTTCCATTTTTCATGATTTACCATCTTAATCCAACTCAACACATTTTCTTACACTCTTAATCATTTCTTATGAACAACAACAATATTCCATAACATTAACTAATTCCTCAACTCCAAGAAGCTTTCCAAGGCATCAAACAACCATTATCATAGCAATCACTATATCAAATCATTTATGAGCATTTAAAGAAAGGAAGTCATAATAACTCACTTAGAAATTATGAAGTGGAATAAGAATCTTCTTAGCTCAATGTGTTCCTCTTGACTCCACGAATCCAAAAGTACACCCGGATCTTCAAATGAGAAGGAAATGGATTTATTATGAATTTATGAAGGAAAGCTTTGGAGAGGGGTTTCCATGGGGATTCTTTTGGAAGAAGGAAGTAAGAAGAATGATGAGGGAGGAGGAGGGAGGTCGGATGGAGATGATGTAGGAGGGGTATGGGTCATTGACTAAGGAGAGGGAACAAGGGGAGGAATTTAAGGAGAGAAAATGGCCCCCCATGCCATTTAACCTCCTTCACACATCTTACTTCTTTTTCTATTCTTTACTTTTCCCCTACACAAAATATCTACCCACATTTTATTTATTTTATCCATTTCCAATATTATAATTCTCCCCAGAATATTATTTTATTTTCCAATCATTTCATTTTAATATTAAGAAATCAAAGATATAAAATAAACACATAATATTAAAAATAATATTAAAAGCACATATTATGATACTAAAATAGGTGCCTAGGTTTAGGGTCGTTACATATATATATATATATATATATATATATATATATATATATATATATAACTTGAGAAAAATCTATTCTCTTGTGTTCATTTTTATTATTTCCGCTGATTTTAAAATCTCAATGATTTTCTTTCTGGATTGGTGTGAACTGTGTTGTTATTAGAATTATCAATACTATTGACAACACTTGTGAGTTTTTCTCACTTGTCTAAGCCATTGGAAATTTCAACATCAGACCAATACTTTGTTGTAGACCAATTTACAATCAAATAAGTTTATTTCCTCTAACATTATTTTGTTACATAAGTATTATGTACGCATTAATTCACTCAAGTGTGGATCTTTCACAGCCTCGTGGTAGTTAGTTAGCTTGACACACACGGTAATTGATGCCTAAACAAATTATGCCAATTGACAACCCATCACATGTAACAAGATGAGCATGTTTGTGGTGAAAGTTGTTGGGGTGAGGCGACAAAGAGAACCATTTGACCTATATAATCCTTCAACTTATCATGTATGTAGGTGTCGGTCACGAAGACCGCGACCGAGAGCTTTGTCACCATCTTTGCTCACAACCACATAATTAATGCGAGCACTATCTATCATAGGAGATTTGGTCCTGCTCTCTCTCACTCTAAATGTTGCAGCATGTTGGGTTATAGAGTTTAAACCAATAAAAACAAAGTGAAGAATGAGTCTAAATATGCGAGGAGTTCAAGTTGAAAAAGAAGTGTTCAAGGAGGAGGAAAATGAGAAGAATTGGCCAAAGAAAGCTTGCTTGGTCTTGCATGGGAGTGAGCACGGGCATGAAAGACCAATATCAAAGGAGAGTGGTTTTGACACTACTTGTACGGTCGTGAAAGAATAGGCGCACCGTCGTGTACGGCAGAGCGAATCCAGAACAATTTGATTTTCTAATTTAAACAAGATTTCATCTCGAGCAAGGTTTAGGGTTTCTTGTACGCCTATATAAATATAGTTTCGACCATTGTATGTGTTTGACGGAGATATATGAGATACATAAGAGAGCCACAAATAATGTCAAGGAGATGACAATGGGCCTAGGAGATGCCATGAAGGGCACTCCAACAACCCTAACCATGACTAAGGTGTGTGCTCTAGATAGAGCAAAGACTGGATATATATAAAAGAGTTGTTCATAGAGATTAGCAATGCTTAGATCTTAGTGACTGCATGTGCAAATTTGTAACCACCATCATATATTGATAATAACATATGTGCTAGCTTGGCATCCCCCCAGATGCAATCACGTGTTGACGAACTAAGTTACCAACTTTTTTTGTTATTTATTTCATATTTATTACATTTCCATTATTCTCCATATGTTAGGACCGATAGTATGGGCTAGGCGGATATGCATTCCCCTCGAATCCCCAACAATTGGTATCAGAACTCCGGTGGGAGATCCGAGAGATGCCTAGATTTGATTGAAACAGAGGCTGTAGAAAATGAAGATTCAATTGCATAGACCCGGAAGATTTAGACGTATAGATTTATACGGGGTCAGAGTTGTGCGTATTCATATGACTCAGATTGCAGAAATCCATGTTAAGGAGGTTGCAGAAATCCAGTTATGATCGTGGCATAGACTCAAGGTGTTCTTGGGATTGTGGGGCAGTCAACTTGGGTTGGAGAAAGATCACTATGAGAGAAATTTGCTTAGTGCAAATTTGGGCTACGAAACAGAAGGTAAGAAAAAAACTGATGGAGGTCGCTGTTGCATTAATCTTAGGAGGAAATCAGTCAGATATTTCATAGGTGTTACAATCGGATACTCAAGGCTATTTCGGAAGAGCAAACCGGTAAATAGTTGCAAGGAAATGAGACATACGATTCAGGACACATAAGAGATTGTTTTGGAATAGCGTGGAGAAAAGTGGTTTAAGCCGATTAGCCACGAGAGAATAGGAGGACTTCTTGTAAAATGACGGAGGAGCGACATTAGAAGCTCATATGAGAGATGTGAATATGTTGTACACTAACTGTAGTAACATCACAAGCTCTGGTGAGAGTTAGGGGGCGAGTCGAAGGACCATTTGGTAGAAAAAGGAGAGCCATCAACAAACTGCATGTTTGGGGGGGGATAACTGCTCACAATTGGCCAACAAGGAAAACAAGTCACAATATCTAAGATATAACGAAGAATGACTACAAGTATTCGATGCAAGAAACAAGGGAAAACCGTGTTTTAAGGAAAGACATTATGAGGAAAGTGAGTTTGGATGGAGAAGGCATATGCAAACTTGCAAGGAATTAGAGAACAGTGATTTTGACGTTGTTTGGACGATCGTACAATAATAGGCATACGTTCGTGCACAACATTGCAGATTCAGAATAATTTTGATTTCTTAATTTGCACGGGATTTCTTCTTGGGCAAGATTTAGGGTTTCTTGTACACTTATATAAACACAGTTTCGATCATTGTGTTTGGTTCTCATAGGAGTTCGTAGATAGAAACGAGGGACATACTAACAGAGATCTTTGCAGGGAGGATTATTTTGGAAGTGAAGTATCGGGGCAAGAGAAGTTTCCGGCAGTTATGTTGAAGACCTACGCTTCGCTTCAACTCGTTTGTGTGGGCTTTATCGAGCCTAATGATTTGACTTTTTGACCGAAGTCAAATGGAGTGGTCATAATATATGGAAATCATTCTCAGGAGAAGTTTGATGGTGAAAGTTACTTGTGGTTTGTCTCCAAGTGGGAAATTGTTGGGATTGGATACAAACCTAACGAAATAAGAAAAAAGCCAAAACTGTAGCAGCAATTTGGTTTCCTTTTGCAACGTGAACTCCTTTTAGAAATGAAATTATTTTCTTGGCAAGAAGCAACTTACTTCTTGGATAAGGAATCAGAATCATTTAGCGTTTAAGTTTGTTGTTCCTATAAATACAAGTGATGACCTATAATATTGTGGGTGTTAGTGAGCTCAAATTAGTTGTCACTAATTTGTGTTAGCCAAAGAGAATTGGTAAGATTAAGAGATCTAAGACAGTAGTTGGTTTTGGGATGCCCTTAAGGGCATTCCATAAATGGCTTTTTTATTTGTGTTAGGGTGTATTCATGATTCTGAGGCCTTGTTTATTGTTGTAAACATGAGCGAATATTGTAACACAACAGATTTAGTGATATTAGTTGATATCTTGACTTGGTAATGCCCCAGATGTAGTCCTTTCTTGGGGTGAACTGGGTGAACAATCTCTTTTTTGTAAACTTGGTACGGGACAAGTACTGTTCCGAGACCACCAATTCCCCAAAACTTGTATCAGAGCTCCAGTATGAAAATCAAGGATGCTCGAATTGATAGGATGTAGGTCGCATGAACATGGATCAAATAGGGGCTGTAAAAATTATTTAGGTTTAATGTTACTTAGACCATATAGGACCAAGGTTTCATAAATTTGATGTATTTAGGACTGTAGGTATTCAGATCAGGGTTGTAGTTACATAATCATGGAAGGGCATTTGATTGAGATCAAGGGTTGCAAAATCTGGTTGTTGCTAGGGTTTGCAGGGATCTTGGCGGATCGTGTTATTGAGGATTTGGTGGAAGCAACGATGATGGGTTGAGATAGATCGACATGGAACTTTGATGGGATCAAATTGAGCAACAAGTCTATAGATATGAAAGCCATGAAAATAAATAGACGGAAGATTCAATATCTAGACCTTGTTGAGTGTAGATTGCATATGTGTACATATCATCTATAGATCAAGTTAGAGTACATTAATCTTGAAGAATAGCAGTCAAGTGGGTTCATTGATATTTTGATTCGGAAGCATTGATTCATCAAAGGGCAGCAATGCGAGGGTATATAACTTTACTTTGGGCGAGACAAGATTGCAGGTGAGACTGTGTTGTAGTGTAATTTACAGGGACATACAAAGAAGGAATAGAAGAATTAGATTTTGTGAGCATGCATGCAAAGGAAGGTTAGTGGTTGCCTTCGACGGTGGTCATGGAGAATTGAAAGGAGCTAACTTGTTAACTTGGAGGCAATGTGTTGTAAACTACACACAACGGTTTCGTTGGGGAAATCGAGGGGTACCTCGCTGAAAAATTATAGGGGTCCGAGATCGTCATGGTGGGTGAAATCTTATGAACGGTATGTTGGTAGAAAGTTGGTTGTGAAGGTTAACGCTAGCAGGAACAACTTGACCAACATGAGCGTTATACAGAACTGAGTTGTGGTGGTTGCCTTGGGACACAGACAAGACCAAGATTGTGAATGCATGTGGTTCACATAAGGGTTCATGGATAGAAACTAAGGGACAGACGAGCGAAGATGTTTGCAGGGAGGATCACTTTGGAAGCGAAGACTCGAGGCAAGAGAAATTTCCATCAGTTATGTTGAAGACTTACGCTTCGCTTCAACTCGTTTGTGTGGGCTTTGACGAGCCAAATGATTTGACTTTTAGCCGAAGTGAAATGAAGTGGTCACAATACGTGGAAATAATTTTGATGGTGGAAGTCACTTATCGTTTGTCTCTAGATAAGAGATTATTGGGATTGGATACAAACTTAGCGAAAAAAGGAAAATGCAAAAATTGTAGCAGCGAGTTGGTTTCCTTTTGTGGCGTGGACTCCTTTCGTAAGCATAACTAGTACTCTTTAGCCCGTGCCTATGGCACGGGACAGTATGCATGTTGGTCAAGTAAAAATAAAGATAAACAACATTAAAATTTTCCTATTATCTTGAAATTGATCAAAATATAAATGTAATCTACTGCTTGGAGACCCCATGAACATCAAGATTGACTATCAAAATAATTAAACTTAAAAACATTAAAAGAAAAACATAGTAAAATAATAGATTTAGAATTGAATACGAATGAAAATCGTTCTATGCCTTAATTATTTCAAAGAAAATCAATGTTAAATTATTAAGAAAATAAATTTAAAAAAAAATGAAAAGTCAGTCTTTTGGTTCGAGCTTCACGACTGTAACGGGCATGAAAACTTCATCTTCAAACGTATTTGCTTCAACCGCATTTGCTTCAACCGCATTGGCAAACTCCTCCTGTGTATGTACACAAAAAAGATATGAAACACATTTATATAACTAAGCTTAATGTATTTAATTCAATCATATAAGAAAGCATACCACGACGTTATCATAATCTGGATTTTCCCAAATATCATCGTACGCGTTAGCTTCAACCGTAGCATCAACTACATCTTCAACAGCTTCATCAACTGCATCTCTGGTCACCTATTGCAAACATGGATTGAAAAAAAAAATTTAAATAAAAATTATATAGGCATTATAACAGAGTCAAGCACGTATTACAATTTACCATGGAACATGATATATACACAAATACTAACTGTTTCGTAGTAATAATTTATATTTGTAGGTTACAAAATGATAAAATATGTGACTATCAGAAATTAAATTCTTAGGAATCATACTTAATATACAAGGCTTAAAGAAGAACTTCAGGAAAAACAATATTTGTAGTGTCTGTGTCATCAGTTATGTTGAAGACTTACGCTTCGCTTCAACTCGTTTGTGTGGGCTTTGACGAGCCAAATGATTTGACTTTTAGCCGAAGTGAAATGAAGTGGTCACAATACGTGGAAATAATTTTGATGGTGGAAGTCACTTATCGTTTGTCTCTAGATAAGAGATTATTGGGATTGGATACAATCTTAGCGAAAAAAGGAAAATGCCAAAATTGTAGCAGCGAGTTGGTTTCCTTTTGTATCGTGGACTCCTTTCGTAAGCATAATTATTTTCTCGGGCAAAAAACAGTTTACTACTTGGAGAAGGAACTAAAATCCTTTAGGGTTTAGGTTTGTTGTTTTTATAAATACAACCGATGACCTAAAATATTATGGGTGTTAGTGTGATCAAATTAGTTGTCGCTAATTTGCGTCAGCCAAAGAGAATTTGTGAGATAAAAAAAGAAGACACAAGACAATGGTGGGTATTGGGGTGCCATTAGGGGCGTTTCATATGTGTACTAACTAGGAGATGTCTATAGATCATTTATATTAGAGTGTGTTCATGATTAAGAGACTATTTTTATTGTTGTAAATATGAACGAATATTGTAACACAATAGATTTTGTAATATTAGTTGATATCATAATTGTTATTGCCCCATATGTAATCTCTTTTAAGAATGAATTGACTGAACAAATTGTGTGTTTTCTTCTTTTATTATTTTTCATATGAATATTGCATGCATTTTATCTCTTATACACTTGTTATACGACAAGCACTATTTCGAAACCACCAATTCCCCAACACTTCTTAATAGGGGCGAGCAGAAAAACCGAAAAACCGAAAAAAATTTCGGGCCGAACCGAAAAAATCGGAACCGAAAAACCAAACCGATCACTTAATGGTTTGGTATGGTTTTTTAAAACTCAAAAACCGACTGAACCGGTTTGATTTTGGTTTTATATAAATAAATCGAAAAAAAAACCGGACCGAACCGAAATTACTTTAACGCCGTCGTTTAATATACCCCATATATAATCACTTTCTCTGTTTTTCTCTCATTCTCATTCGACGTTGTTCACATTTCACGATCCTTCATAGCGGCGACAGACCTAACCCTAAAATCAAGCGGCGATCTATCTCTTGCCGTTGCCCGTTGTCGTTGCCGTTGTTACTTTGGTATGATAGTTATTTTTTCGTGTGTTGTTACTGCTTTATCATGTTTTTCCTTCTACTACTTTATCTTGGTTTTTGGTTTTCCTCTTTACTTTTTGCTATTCCAGTGTGGAACAAAAGCCACAACACTCTTAGTTTTTCTTTTTTTGAAAAGGCAGTAATATTTACCTGTCAAACTTTCAGTTGAATACTATGCGTGAACTAGGTACTTGTGCATTGGTTTTTTTTTTTTTTTCAAAAGTGGATATTCTTTCATTCTTTTCCACGGGATTGGTTGCAATTTCTGGTCCCAATCCCAATAGAGGAAACTGCTGTAGGCTTAACACTAACTGATGATAGGGAGAATGTGCGGAACATAGAGATTGCTGGGGCAAATGTGCAGAACATAGAGATTGCTGGGGCTGTTCTATTCTTATTAAAACTAAGACTTCATTAAAAATATATGTTCCAGAAAAGTACATCCTGTGTAGGGTCATAAAATCTTTATCAGAACAAATGAGTCTAAAGTGCTAAACTAATGTTTGATTACTGATCTCCCAGGAGCAGTCATGTCCTCATCTCTTCTGAACCAAGTAAATTCCTACTACCATTATCTACATACAATCTTTCCATGCTTGTAGCATTTTGTAGAATGGGAAACCCCTGTGTTGGTCCACTAATCTCAGCAATTCTCCTAGAATGTAATCTTAAATGACACCGAATGACACCGAAATCAAATCGAAACCCAACAAAATCGAAACCGAACGGTTTTGAAATACAAAAAAAGATATTTTTCGATTCAATTTCGATTTTAGCCTAAAATCGAATCAAATCGGACCGTGCACACCCCTACTTCTTAACACTATAAATGACACTTTAGCACTAATAACACTTTTTTTTTATCACTACTCACACACACACATGTACGCACAAAAGCGCATAGGAGATAAATTTTAGGGAGAGAAAGCCTTCCCTCTAACCACCACTCCATGTGACCGAACCCTACGACCTCCAAGTGCTGAAAAAGCCTACGAACTCTAACCATCGTGCTAAAGCAAGACACTCTCTTTATATTAACCTGACACTTTTTAACATAATACTAACTATTAATAACACAAACACAAACACAAACACCAACATTTTTTATCGTTAACATTAATATTCTTTTTTCCTTAAGTAAGTAAAGACCCTAACCAGCAGACAAAACCCACCTTAAACCCTCTGGTTTCTCACAATCTATCTGACAGCGACTTCCTAAAACCCACAAAAGAAAATGAATTGACCCATTACGGATAATTTCTCTTTTTCCCTTTTCCACAAAATTTAAATTTTTAAATTAAATTATCGGAAACCACACCACACCTCCCTAAAATTTTAAAACCAATACCCCTTTAGGGTTTCACATTCTTCTCTCTTTTGATCCAACTTCTTTCCTCCCGCCGGTTCCATCCCACTAGCCGTTACTCGATCGTTCTTCTCTCCCGTTTCGATTCCGGCTTCGGTTCTCACTTGTTTCTAGCCGTTGGATCTGTCACTTGTGCTGTTTTTTTCTTCAGTTTTCTGAAATTCCGGACAGGTTAGCCGGAGATGGAGAATCACAAGAAGGTTGAGGCGGAGGAGGAAGGGGTGAAAGGCGGAGAGCTCTTGTTCTGTGGTACTACAAGCTGGGATATCGTTGGGAAGAAGAAGGTTCCGCAAGAATCTAACTTGGTTTCTCCTACCCGTCTCAGGCCGCTCGTTGGCATCGACATTCGTTTTGTCGCCTCCGGTTGCAGTGAGTTCATGATTTAAACATGTTTTTCTTTTAATTGTATTATTTTCTATACTTGTTAGATTTCAACCTAGAGCCCACATATATACTCCCTCCGTCCACTTAAAATTACTCCTACAATTTTGTTAGCATGAAAAGTGAGGTAGAGAGAAGGTGTGTTAAGGAATATTAAATGTATAGCTGTAGTGAGTATTCATTTGGTCTCATCGAATAAAGAAGTATTAAAAAATTTCAATTTTGGGAAAGTGTAATTTTAGTTGGGACAACCAAAATGGTAAAGAGTGTAATTTATAAGTGGGACCGAGGGAGTATGATTGATTGTAGTTTATATTTGATTGTTAAATTATGTTGTATGGTGTAGCGGCTTGTCACTGTGTGGCATTGGATGTGGAAGGACGTTGCTTCACCTGGGGGCGCAATGATGTAAGTCAACTTTCATAACTACTCATTTCCTTCCAGTTTAAGACTATAGTTTGACTTCTCAATCTTAATATATATGATTACCTCAACTGTGTTATTTCATTCCTCTCAAAATTAGTAATCGAGTGTTTTGTTCCGGTCCGCAATGAAAGTAATAGCTTTTGTTTGATTTCCTATTGCTCAGTCGAACTAAAGTAAATTAATATGTGTACCATGTGTTTATATTTATATCTAAAAGTCATTCGTGGACTCTTTTTGTGGGGCTTGCAGGAGTATACTATTCAGACATGTTTTTGTTATCTTTATGTTCTGGCTTCCCATACTCAATACTATATATGGTTTTGTAGAAGGGACAACTTGGCCATGGAGATCAGATTCAGCGTGACAGGCCCACTGTAGTGTCAGAACTCTCCAAGTAAGTTGCTAGTCCTGTTATAGAAATGAAGGTCTGATTCGGTCTTTGGTTTAATTTGTTTGATTTTTGTTTTTGCCCCTTATACTTATCCAGTCTATATTAGGTTGACTTTGTGCTTCTGTTTTACCCTTCTAAGCTTGTATAATTTCTTTATTTCTATGTAATTTTAATTTACCATTCCACTGGATAAATATTGATATTCAGTGCGTCTTTACTAAGAGAAGGATTGAGGGTTGGCATATGTAGGAGAGTTATCCTTGTGGATCCTGGTATGTTGTTTTTGACAAGCTAGGTGAACTGAAACTTATAGAAAAGTGTTATCAGCAATATGGATGTATCAGGCAGGGATTAGGTAGAGAAGATGGGAGGATTATAAGTGCTTTGTTTGAGGAAAGAGACATGGCGGTGGTCGCAACTGGTAAATGAAGTGCTAATCGTGAAGCAAAGACAATCTCTTTGATGCTTTTTGGTGGAATGTGCTGATGTAAGTGTTGTGTATGGATATGTAATGTCACTTTCTTGAGTTCCAGCAATTGTCAAGAGTGATCGAGATGATAGGAAGATATATGGATCTTGAATGTCAGTGGTCCTCTTGCAATAGCTGGATAAATGTAGTTCTCTCAAAAGATCTTGAGGTCTGCCTCGGAGATTGAAGAGAATATATATTCATTGCGGGAATAAGATGATTGAGGGCACTTGATAGCCAGTAGTAGGTACCTGCTAAGTCATGGCTTCATTGGCATGATGATTGAGATTTCCTGTACCTATGGACCTATGGTATGACCCATCTCTTTAGCAGGAATGCCTTATTTGTCTACGTGGGGACCATCATTTCATACTCTTAAATGTCAACCCTCATATTGGTGCAATCATGAAGCACTGCTTACTTGTTGTGAGAGGGTGGTGCATTAAACTGAGACCCTTTTGCTGAAGCTCGTTATCTAAGGTTGAAAGTTGCTATAATTAATGTGCTTGACTGCTTGTCAAGTGTGAAGTAGTTGAAAACAGATATTTTCTAGTTGACATTCTGTTGGATCAGTGAGTTGGAGCTCTGTTTATGCATTCTCTAAATGATCAAGTTTTGCAAGAGATCAAACCCTTCCTTTTACGCTTTTGCGGGATAGAGGGTTATTGTTGGCTTCCCTATTGGCCGTCATTCAGTGGATCTTTCCGTGGGGCTTTATCTCTTTTCTCTGTAATTTACTTTAATTGAGGTCTTGTCCGTCTTTAGAAGCATAATTCTCAAGCACCCATTGGTTTTTTTCCTCAGAATTGCTAATCTTCAGCAGTTACATTGGAATTGAGTTTCTTATTGATTTTGGGGTGCGTTGTATCAAGTACTTCTGTCTGGTGGGTGGCGTTTTGAAAAGGGGGTCAAGAATTTTTTTTTTTGGAATATTTATTATAATTGAGGTATTCAAATTTAGTATACAAGGGGGTCAAAACAATTACATAGTGCAATTTTTTTCTCAAAATTAAGGGGGTCAAAATGTATAAATTTATCATTTTTAGTGGTAAAAATATTATTTAAAAATTTAAAAGGGTAAAAATTGTCACGTCCAAAATTGAAGGGGGTCGACTACCACCCCTATAGCATGGTTGTAGCTTCGTCACTGCTTCTGTCCCAAATTAAACTTCTTAGTTTGACTATACACGGTTATGAAGAAAAATTAAATGTTTTTTAGTATGAAAATTAAAGTAGAAGAGAGAAAGTTGGTAGGGAATAGTAAGTGGATTGTTATTGTGAATGTAGCAAGTGGGTCTCATTGTCCATTTTAGGAATAAAGCAAACTACGAACCTTAAACTGGGACAGACTAAAAAGGAAAGTAATAACCTTGAACCGGGACGGAAGGAGTATCAAAATAATTGTATCAGAAACCGAGCACTTGGTTGGTGCAATATACACTCTCAGGCCCCCAAAATCAGTACTCCCTCTGTCCCTAATGAATCTCCAAATTTTATTTTGGGGACATTCTTAAAAAGTATACTCTTTTATACAATTAAATGACAATGATGCATATATTCCTGCTATCCACTTTCTTTTCTTCTTACAAAAAGAACATTCAATTTGGGTCAAAAATTCTTAAAAATGGACATTCATTTAGGGACTGACGAAGTACCATTCTCAGTATTATTTATTTGTTATCATTTTCTTCAGTTTTGAGCTAAGGTTGGATGACATATTAAAATACTGCCTTACAATATACTCCCTCCGTCCCAGACCAAGGGTCATCGGGGGGCATTTCACGGTTCTTAAGAATTTTTTTAAAAAATGAATAAAAGTTAAATGTGGGATAGGGAATAGTAGTTAATGATTTTTTTTTTGTAAATATGTTAACTTTATAAGGGTATAATGAATGATTTTTTGTATTATGGGGTAGGGAATAGTAGTTAATGATTGTTTTTTTAATAGGAGAGAGAATGAGTGGGAGGAATAGTAAGTTAATGATTGATTTTTTTGTAAATATGTTAACTTTATAAGGGTATAATGAATGGTTTTTTTTGTAAATATATTAAATTATAAGGGTATAAATATATTCAAAAACTTGCCATTTATGGAAAGGAACTCTTGGTCTGTGACGGACCAAAAGGGAAAGTAGAACCCTTGGTCTGGGACGGAGGGAGTACCTATTATTTGTATATTATGGTAATTCTAATGTCGTCTTTATTATTGCCTTCATGTTATACATCCGCTCTGCTCAATTGTGATTGGTTTCCATCCTTTCTTTCCTGAATAGTCTTCTCCATTTTCATCCAGGTATAAAATTGTTAAAGCAGGAAGTGGGAGGTCCCATACAGTTCTAGTTACTGAAGACGGCTTATCATTGTCTTTTGGATGGAATAAACATGGTCAGCTTGGTACAGGTTCTGTTAAGAATGGTAAGTCGGTGCCTCTTCTTCCTAGCCCAGCTGTAAAAGCTAAATCAAAAGAGTTTCGAATAAAAGAATAACCTACTCTTTTGATATTATCTTCATAGTTGGTTCTTTCTGCTGTCGCTGATTCTGTAAATGTACTTTCACTAGTAGTCTTTGGTTGAATTTTGTATTTTTCTTATTATTATTTATTTTTATTTTTGATGTGGGAGAAGGCTATATACTGTACCTACAAATACAGGACAAAGTAAAAGACGTCGTGAATCTTATGGTATCCTATAGGAAGGATGAGTGAATAGATAGGAGGCAGGTCAACTGATAAGGCTTACAAGTACTCTGTATTATTGACCAGCTCAAAACAAAATTCATGATTAAAATGCTAAGATAACACACTTTGCTGAATACTCCCTCAGTCCCACCTTGACTTGCAATAAAGGGGAGCGAACGAGAATTAAGGAAAAATGTGTTATATTAAGGGTGTTGTGCGTGTGGGATAAGGAGAGAGAAAGTGTATAGTTTCTGTGAGTATAACAAGTGGGGCCCATTATTATTGAAGTATCACTCCCTCCGTCCCTAATGAATGTCCATTTTTTTAAAAAAAATTGTCCCAAAATGAATGTCCAAATTTTAGGGAAGTTACTAAATCCTCCTTAAAACAAGAAGTTACAATTCATACTTAAGACTTGCGATGTAACAGGGTGAAGTCATTATGGGTTTTTATGTACTTCTCTTTCTCTCTCTCTCTCTCTCTCTCTCTCTCTATATATATATATATATATATATATATATATATATATATATATATATATCAATAAAGTTTACTTTCCCTCCCAAAAATGTCACCATCAAGGGCAAAATAGTTTTTACATACTCCCTCCATCCCATTTCACTCGATACCGAATTTCTGGGCACAAGAGTTAAGGAAAAGTAGGAGAGAGTTAGTGGAAGGAAATGTTGCGAGTAGGAAAAGTAAAGTAGGAGAGAGAATGAGTGGGAGGAATAGTAATTTGATTGGTGTTGTGAGTATATAAACTTTCCATTTTGAGTAGTATCAAATGAAGTGGGACGGACCAAAATGAAAATTAGTATCAAGTAAAGTGGGACGGAGAGAGTATTTCATTAAGGGAAAATAAGTCTTTACGTATAGTTACATGGATTTTGGCCAAATGTGATATGTGCCTATTTTAAAAATATAATTTGGGTTGTTGGATATGTCACAAAATATTGTTTGTCATTTTGATTATTGTTGATTAATTTTGAAATGGTATGATTTTGAGGAGTCTAGTGTTCTAGAGTTAGATTATTTCCCTTTTTTATTACTAAAAATGCTTTAACTTTCACATTTTTGCATTTGTCCCTTAAAGTGAGATTTGGACATTCTTTAGGGACGGAGGGAGTCTTAAGTTACCATGTAACAATGAATGGGACATCCAAAATGGTAATTTTGTAACTTAAGGTGGGACGGAGGGAATAGTTACTAGTTTAATGATGCAAGAAAGTGGCCATTTGCGTTGAATCAGAAATATTTAAAACTGGTTATTGTTGAACTTATCATGTTGTTCATTAGAATAATTAGAATAATAAGTTCGCAAAGACATACCTTTCTCATGGCCCTAGAAAATTTCACTCCTGACTTATAAAATTAGTCTTTCATATTTTTTAGGTACCAGTAACAAGGATATCGGTGTGAGCTGAAAATGAACAAAAATTGTGTTAAGAAGATGTAAACGGAGGCGAGGTCATTAAACTGTTCCGTTAGAGGACTAAATCTAAGCATTTAATGTCTCCTTCACATCCAAGAAGCTAACTAAACAACCAAGTTTATCCAGCCAGATGGTAGAGTTTGCGAAGGCATTATTAGTGGAGAGTTAAACATTACTGCCTTACATTTATTTAATTATTGTTATGGTTTGATGTTTTTAAGATGGAAGTACCTTACTATCATGCTTTCATTTATGATGAACTATGTGCGTGGGATATTTCTAATTTTTATGCCTCTAAAATAAGTCGATCAAGGGTAAGGTTAGGACGTGAATGAAAATAGTAACGGTTTTGTCGCCAAGAATGGAAGGTTCGTTACATTTCTTTTTGATGTGGGGATGTTGATAAATAATGGATGGTTTGAGGGATATATAAATTATGTTGTGAAGGCACTTGTGGACCGCAGGAGACAAGGTTAATTTTGCAGGCCTTAACTGGATGAGATAAAACTAATTTGGAGTAATGAGGTGGGTCAGCATGAGCACATGCGTGAGGTAAGGATAGCTAATTTAGACGCAGTCCTGGTTGGTTGTTAAATTGATTTGAGGATACTGGCAGATGAATTGATTTTTGATTGTGAATGAGCTCATGTGCCTATAATATGAGTGTTCATGGGGGTTCATATGTAGTTAATCATGATTAAAAGGTTGAATGTGTTCTGTTTTTGTTGAGTGTCTTCTGATTAAGTTAAGGATATTGAGTAGGAAGGAACCATGCGGATAATGGTGGATGTTTTTTTTTGATGTGGGTTGACAACTGGAAATGTGTTATGTATCCTTTTGTGTGCTTTTACATCCATAACTCTATGCTTGCTTTATCACGTGATATGCTAATAATGTGCTTTGTTTGCAGAATTCGAGCTATCTCCTGTTCGTTCTCTAGTAACTGAAGCCATAAATGTTGCTTGTGGAGCTGATTTTACTGTTTGGTTAGCTTCTGTTGAAGGCGCTTCAATACTGTATGGACTTACGTTATTCAAATAGCTTATATTAGAAGATGTTATTCGGATTAGTTTTTCATTGCAAACTTTTTATGTTATTCAATAGTCAATCAAAGATGTAATATAATGATTTCCTGATTATGTCGTGTTTCATCTTTTCCAGAACTTGTGGTCTTCCGCAATATGGCCAGCTTGGGCATGGAACTGACAATGAGGTATGGAATAAAATATCATTGTTTATTTTACTCAAATTCTGCACTCTTAACATCTAATAACAATACTGTTGCACATACATCTGGTTTAAGAATCCTTTCATTGTATACATCTGTTCCAATAGAAGAGTAACATTGAGTAAACACACAAATCAAGAAAGTGCTATGACTCCTACTAACTAAATCTCTGAGTTGCCTCTAAAACATTTGAATCCAAACAATGTGGGTTGAATTTAAACTAGGCAGAAAGATGAAGGTTAGTTAAGTCAATTTGTTGTAGAAAAGTCGCCTTTTATGGAAATATTACCCTTCAATGGGACGACCCAAAAAGGAGTACAATCCTTTTTTATTGGGAAAGCCTACAAACGATCCATGGAACAAGTTTGGGACCAGAAACACTTCCAAACCATCATTAACAAAACATGCTTCATATTCATTTTACTATAATGGAAGTGTATATGTATGTTAGCTTTAGAATGGCACAGTGTTATTATGTCTAGCTTGCGGGCAGCATCACTGCGGATACATTGGCTGCATTGGCAGTGTGTCACCATGCAAAATTGACTGTATTTATAGCTCAATGATAAGTTAAAGCGATGCCAGAACTTCTACACTATCCACAGGGCTAACTTCACATTAGTTTGTGATGACGACAAGGCTGTTCAAAGTAATCTATTCAAACTTTGTCTAATTTACATGGGGTTTGGTCCATGGATTGTTTCTAGACATTCCTCTCCGTCTTTCATTCCTTCTATATGGGCAAGGAGCTTAAACTTGTATCGAATACAGTATAAGAATTGGTATTCCAACTCCTACTCCTTTCCTCATATATATATATCGGGATGATTGTCTTCTTTGAAATGAAATAACCTTCAAAGAATTGGTACGTCCAACAGCTGGGGCCATTTCCTTTTCAAATGAGAAGTGATTATCTATTCTTATAAGAAAGTACCTCCTTTGAAATAATATTTTGGAGCCGGTGATGGGCACACTTTTTCTGTTGGTTTGTGAGAAAAAGAGTTGTGGAGTTTATTGTTGCTTAAAACTTAACATCTCATGCTGTAATAAGCAGTACCTACTTGACAAGCAAACTGTTAGGTCTGTATGGAGTACTGATTTATGTATATTTTGTCGGCACTTCTTTATGGGTGTGTATATATATGGATATGGATGAAATACATGCATTTAAATAGTTTCATATAAAATCTTCATAAATCATTTTCTTATGTGCAATTGCAGTATAATACTAGGGATAGCTCTGTGAAGCTTGCATATGAAGCCCAACCTCGTCCTAAAGCAGTATCTGCTCTTGCTGGGGAAACTATAGTCAAAGTAGCGTGCGGAGCAAACCATACAGGTAGGCTTTTTTGATCTGTCCATGGTGTCTACTTATCCTTTCTATCTGGACCCATTTATACGATATCTTTTGGTAGTTTGTAAATCTTTTGATATTTTTCTCTCTCTTTTATATCTTGGGTATATCAGTTGCAGTGGATTCTAAGGGATACGTTTACACGTAAGTTCTCATATGGTTAAAATGATCTGATGGTTTCTCTTTATTGTACAAAACTTTTTAACATCCTTCTGCATGTGATAATTTCAGGTGGGGCTTTGGAGGCTATGGAAGGTTAGTAGTTTTGTTTCACATTATCCTAATATTAAATGACATCATGTGTTTTTCTGCATACCACTGTTCTCCCCTCTATTCTCTTTTGGTAACCAGAAATCTAACAACGCAATTGCTGATCACAGGCTTGGACATAGAGAGCAGAAGGACGAGTTTTCTCCCCGCCGTGTTGATGTTTTCACTCGACACAACGTTTTGCCTTCTAATGCAGTGGTCTCAGCGGGCTCTGTAAACTCTGCCTGTACTGCTGGTAGGTTTTTTTTTTTTTTTTTTTTTTTTGCTTCTATCTCTTCCAGATTTTATTTTGTTTGTGTATACACCTGCTTGTAACTGGCATCTGTTAAGCTTGCTACTTCAAATATATTAAATTATGTCAGGGCGAGATTTTCATAGAAGATGTGAATGTGAAGGTTTCTTTGTATTCTTCCTTAATTTATGTATATATGCATCGAGTAATTTGACCAGCTCAGTAGGCTAGTTGTTTGATTGTCTAGTGTTTATAGCCTGCTTGAATGCTTGATTAATGTAAACATGTTTCATTTTCATTTTTTTTGATCCCTTGCTGTGCATGTAAGTTATACCACCCAAAAATATCATAGAAGACGTGCTTGGAAAATAGCAGAAGTTTTCTTTGATATTTGATATGTTTAGTATATAATACAATTTTGTGTAAATTCATGCTCCTTCTAACAGTAAAAGTATATAACTTGGGAGATCTCATGTTGCTTATGCTAAGATGTCACTTTCAAAAGTCAGCATACTTATGTTCTAATTTACCACCATGCCCTGAGATATGCTTATTGCCATGCTAAAAGGACATAAAATTCAAGCAATTCATTAGAGCACAATAAAGGTAGATGCTGTTCATGAAATGTGCTACCGGCAAACTGGGCATTCTTATATTCCTTTCCCAAATTCCCAAAAGGGTGAGATGTCCTTTCAGGGAAGGAGAGGGTGCATTTTGTAAAGTAAATGATTAATTAGATGAGTGAGGCAGCTTGTTGTCATTGGATTAATGTAAGAGGTTTTTTCGCTCTCTGCGGGTAAGCTGTGTTGAGCTGAAAAGATCTATTTTTAGAATGAAGTGCAAGTGATTGCATTTGCCTTGTTGACCTCAAAATTTCCGTGTAATGAGTCATCAACCTTCTCTTTGCAGACACAGCTGGACTCCAGACCTGCTCGATTTTAGTTATCCTAACCAAAGTTTATTCTTTTTCATATGATCAAGTATAGAATCACATATTTTCTTTGTTCAGGTGGGGGACAACTATATATGTGGGGAAAACTAAAGAACACTGGGGATGATTGGATGTATCCTAAACCACTCATGGACTTGAGGTAGTACTCTTATCACTCTGTTCCATCGATTGACCTTATTGCGTTTATTTTGTAATAATGCCAAGGTGCTTTATCAGCCGTGTGGTACAGTAGTTATCTGTTGCCTTTGAATTTTTTATTGCCTTGTCATTGTTGTTTTGTTAATTTCCTGCTGCACATGTTTGCTATTCTTTGCCTGCTGATTTAGGTATTTGATGATAATCACATTCAATTACTTGAAATTAATACTCTCTCAGCCACTGCAGACTGCTGGGTCAATCTCATTTGGTGGGTTTTAAGGGGGGGGGGTGTTATGGAACCTTTCACTTGAAAAAAAGAAGGGAGAGAGTAACATTACGACTAATGCAATAAAGGTCCTTTTGAGAATTAGGACAAAATAGAGCAAATACGTAACTGAGGTTCTTTGTTGAGATTGAGAGGCTGGAAGGGTTTCTAGTGGTGAGTGTGAGTCACCGAGTCGAGTGTTCAGTCCACGTTCATATGTTTAAGAGCATCCACAATGGTAAAAGCTTTTTTCATAGCTTTTTTGCAATTTCCAAGTGACACATCATAAACAACTCAAAAACAAAAACCTCCAAGCTTTTTTCACAATGGTAGAGCTTTTTCATCAACTTTTTTATGGCCCCCACATTCAAAATTAAATTATTTTCTTGCATTTTTCTATGAAGGGAAATATTAAGGAAAATAAAAATTATTATTTTATTTAATGTTCAACATTGAAAAATTGTGGTAATTAATGGAAAGAGCTCCTAGAGAGAGCTCTTTGTAGAAGGAGCTACTCTTTATGAAGGAGCTTTCAAACTCTCTACAATGGGAAAAAGCTCTAGAGAGCTTTTTCATAAAAATTAAAAGCTCTCAAAAACCTCCCATTGTGGATGCTCTAACATGCTAGCTTTTATTGAAGAAGATGATAAATATTCCTTTTCGATGCATCAAATTATTAAGGAATTAGACTCCGCGACGAAAAACAAGCAAGATCTGCAGAGGGCTTTGGAAATGTTTTTCGTAGCTCCATAGTTTTATATGCAAAAGTATGTCCTATTTCTACCAATCTATTATGATTACTATATCTAATCCGTGAGTTGTTGAAAGATCTCATTTGAGGTCTGCTTTCAGGCAAATTGGAGCTTATTTCCCATCAGGACATCACTTTAGAACTCATTGCAGTTGGTTTCTTTCCTTAATGTGTTACTATTGATTTGTAGTTGCCTTTCTCTCCCTCTCTATCTACTTAAAAGATGCTGTTGGTTGGACTTGCTCGTGTACCTGAGATCCTGTTTTGATTGTACTACTAATCTTATCATATCTCCTAACGGTTCTACTAATCTTATCTTATCTCCTAACGGTTCTACCCTTAATCTATATGTATGGGGTTATAACCAGGGCCTCCCGTAAAGAGAGCTCTGAGACTTGGATGTGTTTGTGACTTAACCATTCTGAATGTTGTTTGGTGTACCTTTTATTTTTGAAACCTTCAGTTTAGCACCTCTAACACTTTTTGGACCTTGTAAAGCTTATATTTCCTTTGTCTATAAATAATTCGTGACCATGTCTAAAATGGCCTCTTTTGGGTTTCACTGGATTCACTCTGACCACTCTAGGTAGAAATTTCCCTTAAACACACAAAAACTACATGTTAGGAGCTCATAATTAATCTTCATCATTGCTCAATCAATTAATAATCTTTATGCTGTTCTTGTACAGTGGCTGGAACATACGATGCATGGATTCTGGCAGTATGCATCATTTTGTTGGCGCCGATAGCTCTTGCATAAGTTGGGGGCATGCGCAGTCTGGTGAACTTGGCTATGGACCTGCTGGGCAGAAGTATGTTCATTTTCTCCTAAGCATCTTTTAACTCTGCCACTGTCTTTATCACCTTTCATTTCCGATGACTTTGCTTGTTTACTATGTTGCAGATCCTCTGCACAACCCAAAAAAGTAGAAATGATCGAGGGCATGCATGTAATCAGGTTGCTATTATTGACATTTCTTTGTATATAAGCATTTAATCTTAATTAAGCTTTTAACACACTAACAATGTAGTTTTATTTCTGCCTTCTGTCTGTAGTGTTGCATGTGGATTTGCCCACTCCATGGTGGTTGTTGATAGAACAAAAGCTGGCGAACAGCTTGATCAGGTAACAAGACCTACTATTAATTTTTGACACGATTATTCCTTAACACACTTTTGACCTTAATGATAATCATATCCCAATATATAATAAGACCTATTAATTTTGAGTAATTATAAAATGTCTCTCTTGTTCCTGCCCCGAACTGTCGCATATGTGCATCACTAAGTTATTTTTTAGAAGATTCATTTGTGCACACCCATTGAATATAAGATGATGGAGAATCCCCTAAGTTGGTTTGGTCACTTGAGACGAATACCAAGTGACACACTGGTTACTGAATTGGAAGCGATATGTGTGTACTTGGGATCAAAGAAAATATTGCATTGGAGAGAAGAAAGTGGAGGGAAAAAGTTCATGTGAACGATGGGGTTCGATTTTTATTTTCTCTTTTTTTCCAGTTCCTTTTTTTCCTTTTCTATTCTGTCGTCTTTTTTTTTTCTTCCAAATTTCCCCCTTATTTTTTCTTTCAATTTTCTTCTTAGCTTTTACATTTATTTATTTTTTATTTATTTGTGTGTGTGTGTATATATATATATATATATATATATATATATATATATACAAATAAATAAAAAATAAATGTTTCCCTCTCCCAACTCCCGCTTGACGCAACGGTTAAGTTGCTCCTTTGGTGACCATAAGGTCACGGGTTGGCGAACAGCTTCTTGGCAATTGTCAAGGAAAGGCTCTAGCAAATGTTTCCCTCTCCCAACCCCCGCTTGACGGGGAGCGCTTGGCGCATCGGGGTTTGCCAAAAATAAAATAAAAAAATATATATATATATATATTACCATCTCTCCTTTTTTTCCCTCACCTCTTTCATTGACGAGTTGACAATTCAATTTTTTGATGAGAGTTTTCAGCAATCTGGGCTAGTTTTCCTGCTTCCCTAACTAGGCAGATATATTAGATTTTGCGAGGCTAGTAAATGAGAATCAAGAGGAGATGGATCAATACTAGTTTTATGATATGCAAGTTCCGTGTTCTGTTTATTATTTTTGCACCAGTCATATTCCTGAGTTTTGTAGGTTAGGTTTTATTTCCATTTTTTCTAGGGTAATTTCTAAATGTATTCCAAAAGAGAGAATGGGAACAAGTATCAATCATCTCTCATTGCAGCTGATTTATGCTGGTTGCACTCTTCTTTGTTTTATTGAATCTGTACATTGGAATTAATCCACTTCTGTTCTTGACAGCTTGATGTCTACGATGGTAAAGCTGATGGCGAAGGTATGTTTCCACAAACTCTTGTGTTATATTCTTATGCCAATTTTGTTGCATTGCATTGTCTTCAACTGTCTTCCTACCTCTAGCCTTATTTATAAGCAAAACTAACCACTTTCACACAAATTACGAAATTAGTTAAATTAGTTTAATTCTCTTGATTTTATGATATTGAGTTATAATTACTAAAATATTCTCATATCAAATGCGTAGGAAATGATTATCTATAGTATAAATGAGGGAAGTGGGATGAATAGTTGTATGAATAGTGCCAATGAGAGAAGTTCCCATTTTACCCTCACTAAGTTGTCCCTTTCCTATTTTGCCCTCACTTTTAATTAAAAAAATCTATCTATAGTATAAATGAGGGAAGTGGGATAAATAGTTGTATGAATAGTGCCAATGAGGGAAGTTTCCATTTTACCCTCACTAAGTTGTCCCTTTTCTATTTTGCCCTCACTTTTAATTAAAAAAATACCACGTGTCCTCGGACACGGGCTTTTACTAGTTGCTTATATTTAAGGCCACTAAAATATGATAATTTTTTGCTTATAACAAGGCCGGAGGGAGTACTTTTTTTTTGCTTATAAGCAGGCCGGAGGGAGTACGAAAGAAGACGGTCACAAAAAAGTTCACAAAATATGGGTCACAAACATGGTTGTCAGTAATTGATTTGATTGGTTGTTGTGTTGGTAGGCCCTACTCATTAATTAATCGACCAATCAATCACTGACAATCGTGTTTGTGTCCAATATTTTGTGAGACTATTTTTGTACCCCTAGCATTGTTCATGAAAGATTCATGATTCCCATTCTACGCTAACTAAATTATCATGGAACGGAGTTGTCATTGTCGCATACCAAACTAGCAATTAGTTCATATATTCTTTCTTGGCCCATGGATTTGTTTCAATTTCTAATAGATAGTACTCTTTTTGGTTCAGGGAGTGAAGAACCAGAGATCAAGGCTCCAGCCCCCAAGAAACCTGCCAAAAAGCCTACTGCAAACGCACCTGAAAAATCAAATAAGAGGAAACAATCCAAAGACTCATCTGAATCAGAAGAGGAGGAGATGGATAGTGAAGATGACAGTAGTGATGAGGAGGAGAATGGACATGCTGAAAAAAAGAAGTCGAGGGGTGGAAAGGCTTCTGGCAGAGGCCGAGGGCGTGGAAGGGGTAAATCTTCTGCAGTGAAGGAAACCCCAGATACAGCACCTGCTAAGAGAGGAAGAGGAAGGCCTAAGAAGTCGTAGTATGTCAAATTTTGGCGACTAATTTCATGGGAGAACTGTATCATCATTTTCCTTCCCCCCCCCCTCTGATATTCTTGTATTTTGAGATATTGGTGTGGCCAAATGAAAGTGAGGGCCCATGGTTGTTTATTTGAACCCCTAGGACGCTGAAAATGAACGAGAGGTAGGCTTTGTATCAAGAATGTCATAGTGAAAAGGAAAAACTCCCTTTTCCATTTTTGCTTGTGGCTTGATATTTCCAATGTTTTTCAACTATAGATTTCACATCAGACTCATAAAACTTGTATGCTCTTCATTATTATGAGACGGAAGGGGTATATGGCTAGGCGGCTCTTGCCGTTAGAGCCTGCTATGGTGCACAACCTCCTCCGCCGTCAATTTGGAATCGTCCAATTGGGACGTCCCGTTATATAAATGGGACGGGACGGGATAGTATATTCTAATCCCGTATAAAAGCGGGCCTATTTGGGACATCCCGTTTGGGACGAATGGGATGGGACATCCTGCATTTTTTAAATTTTAATATTAATATTAATATTAATTTTTTTTATATTAATATTAACTTGGATTAGAGTAATTGAAAATGATATGAATTTACTTGGAGTGGATGAAAGTATGGTGTTGAAGAGGCCGGAGTGGAGGGCAAAAATCCATGTGGGGGGTTAATTTTTTATTGTTTTATTTTTTACCTTTTTACTTTTTTATTTTTATTTTTTTATTTATTTTTGTATTTTTTTATTTATTTTTATTTTTTAATTTAATTTAATTTAATTTTTTTTTTTTTTTTTTTTTTCACGATAACATATGATGATTCATGTTAGCCGACCAAATTATTTTGGGACTAAGGCTTTGTTGTTGTTGTTGTTGTTGTATTAATATTAATTTTATTTTATTTTAACCTCAAAAAGGTATTTTAATACTTAATTTTCAGTTTTTTCTTCCAACTATACATCTTTTCTTTTATGTTCTCAAAGGTATTTTAATACTTAATTTTCAGTTTTTTCTTCCAACTATACATCTTTTCTTTTATGTTGATTAAGCTATTTTATGAAATTAAGAAGTTTTGATCTTGTTGGATTGTAAAAGATTAATCTTATGTTTCAATTTAATGTTTTGACATCATCTCAGTTTGATTTTAGTTTTATAATATTAGAGTCTTTCTGTCCCGCATCTCGAGGTAGATTTGAGATGGGACGAGGTACTTTAAGCCCGCGAAGAATTCAGGACAATCCGTCTCGTCCCGCGTAGTTGCGGGATATCGTAGTTTCGTCCCATTCCGTTATCTGAATTGACGACTGTCCTCCTATGTTGAAAGTCAAAAAAAAAAAAAAAAGAAAGAAAGACGAAATGTGGGTATTATGCTTTCGAGTGTTTGCAGGCAAAACAATAAAAGGCTAGTCCAAATGAGCTCCCAGCTTAAGCATCAAATGTTGAATGTGGTGTGCAAATAGCAATAAAGTTAAAGTTGACCACCTGATCCTTTTATTTAGGCTGCAGCGATAGTAACGGTCAATCATCGCCAAACGGTAATGAAAGACTAATTAATTTTAGTCAAACAAAACATGATAGTAATATATTTCTTTTTATTAAAAAATATTCTCTCCCTCCTGGAATATATATGTGGCACTTTTCTTTTTCGGTCACATTTTTAAATTAAAAAATAAACTTAGTATAATTTGATATCGTACAAATTAGTAAAACAGACTCCTTAATGCAACTTTTATTTTGAAACCGAGTAGATATTCTTCTTCCCTTTACTGCCTTAATTTTTTAATTGAAAATCTGAATAATAATTATTATTTTTTTATGTTTTTTTAATTAGGGAGGGGGGGGGGGTTTAGCCATTTAATATTCAAACACTCATTAAGTGCTGACCAATTTAGGCCAAAATACTAATCTGAGTTCCAATTTTTTTTTCACTTTTTTATTATTTACTCTGCCCCAAATTTCAAACTTAGGCTAATATGTCTAAATATATATTTTTTTCCTTGAAGATGTTCCGGTCAGAAAACAAGCATAGAGATCGAACCCTAAAACTTGCAAAACGTGAGACTTGCTTTTACAATTGAGTCGCTTATTTGGGGACAAGTTTGAGCTTTTCTTCTAGCAACATTTTCAGTTCTTTGTAATTATGAGTTTAATATTACCATTGATAGTTTTATAAATCATTTGCAATCATCACTTTCTAGCAACATTTATTTCAATTTATTGCAATTATAAATTTAATATTAGCACAATATTTTTTAAAATCATTTGTAATCATCACTAAAATTTTACTGCTATTATTTTAACCCAAAATTATCAACCCAACTTGATTACTAAATTCAATTGTGTAAGATTACTAAATCTTAAGATGACCGAAGAGTAATTTCATAAAAAGAACAACGAGAGGCGAAAGTATGAATACAAGAGTAGAAATTGAATCACGATGCATCATTTTGTCACGAGAGATCTACTGAAATTGTACAACGTTTTTTCGAAATAGTTCTGCTTAACTTGACCAAAGATTATTAGTAACTCCATGAGATTATTTTCTAATATTATAGATTGATATGATGCTTGCCGCTATTTTTCAAACATTTAAACTCACAAATGCAATGACATAAATATTACTAAATGATTTATTGGTATTATGTTTTACTAGTGTTACTCCCGTGCGATGCACGGACATCTACTAACACAAAAAAGACGAAAATTTATACAAATATAACAGAAAATAGAGATGTTGTATACATTGTAAAACACTTATTTGAAAACTATATTATCGATACAAATATCAGATTGAAGATCACTAAAATAAATCTATATTTAAAGCATAGTTAGTTTGTACAAAATGCGTTTTAAACGTAAATTTCCGTTCTGTTCAATAATACTCACGTTTGGTGTCCGTTTTTCATTGCTATGAAATTAAACACATATTTTTGGTGTAAAACATTGTCATTGTGTATTGAACGTGATATGTGCGTAATTTTAGTTAAGAAACAGGTGATTAAGGGAAGTAATTTGCCCACAGTGTTACTTAGTTTTCGCCAACGATTGGAAAAGCGTAATCTATTCTAGTTCTAAGTCTCCCAATCTTTCTCTTCAACTGCAATTCGGAACTCTGGACTCTAGTAATTCTCCAAACAAAAAAATTACATGAAACTTTCAAGTATCATCAATTTCGATTTTTGAGAAGTTATTTTGTTCTTGAGCCGTATTCAACTTTGATTTTTACATATTTCATTAATGTTATTGTTATATAATATTTTAAGATTTATGTATATAGATTAATATAGTAGTACTATTTCCTCCGTCCCAAAATGTATAATTAATTTTCATTTTTTAGTAAAACAATAAAGATTAGTATTTTTTTACATCCACGTTTGATTTTTTTATTTTTTTCTTTTCACGTGAGAGTTAAGGCATATTTTTATAAATATTTTATACTTCTAAAACATTAGGTAAATGTATAATTAATATTCATAATTTACCTATATATATTTATTATATTTTTCCTATACTTTTACGTATGTAATTTTGACTATGATACATATAATAGACGTTATATAAAAAATACACAATATTTATATTCCATTTTTTTCATGCCGTATTTTTTGGCATATTTTTAAAATAAATTTCGTACACAATTAATACTCATCTCCTCGCCTTCTGACATGGGATAAAGTAAAAAAAATCATGCGGTATACTCATCTTGTTTTTTTTAAAAAAGAAACATATACTCATCTCAATATATATATATATATATATATATATATATATATATATATATATATATATATATATATATATATATATATATATATTGTATAATTTACACTTAATAATTATTAAAAAAAACTCTAAATTGAGTTTTTTTGGTAATAATAATTTTAGATTTGACTAAAAATTATTATTTCAAAAAAATAAAAAATAATTTATTATTTAGATGGGTTGTATACAAAATTGTAAAAAAGGTTTAATTAAACAACTTAAAACAAAATGTTTTTAAAATAAACTTAAAATAAATAAATTATTAACTTATAATTTTTTTAACTTGAATATAGGAATAGTAATACAACATCGGGGACGGTTATTTGCAAGGCACACTATTTGCAAGGCACGGAAAATGGACAAAATTGTCCTCTCGTACGCGAACGTTTCGTGTAATTTTACACGACGTTGTCAAATACGTTTCGTATATAAATATACGAAATGTATTGAGTTATTTCGTGTATATTCACACGAAATATTAACAAATATTTCGTGTAGTTTCATACGAAACATATCTGACAGTCTGAATAATTCATACTTCCAAACATAAAAACTGGAAAAATTCAAAGACCAATACAGCTTTATTGAAAAAAAAAATCATAAAAAATGGTATACTTTGCCATATTTCACATCACAAATCCAAACTTCCAAACAGTTTTTAATGATTCATACATACAAATAAAAAAGGCTCAATAAGTCAAATGATACACTCATACTATGGCCTATTTCTTGAAACTCTTTCTTCGTTCGACGCAATTGAGAGTCGGTTGAATGTCTCTATCCGAGCTCTGTATGGCATGACCAAGTTACTTGCGCTTGCATCACGATGAGCCTCCCAATATAACGCTGGCGATGGCATTGGGTAATCATTATCTAACATGTGCAGCAATATAAAATGGTTTCCAATGTGTCCAAGCACAAGTGTGTATGTGGGTGGTCCTACTCCTTGTGGTACAGTCACCGGAAGGCATGTGAAGCCACTGGTTAGCGTGTACGAGATGAACACCACATTATACCTCGTAGCAATGATGTGCCCTAGCTGGGAGGGTCATATAATAATACTCGGGAGCCGGGGAGGAATAGTAAGCAATGCGACTGTAGAGCTCGTCCATACTAGTCCAAGATATAACTCTCTCGATAAAGCTCGCGTCGACTATGCGGCTCAAGGCAACAATACGTGCGGACTTGAGGCCACATGTCCTCATCTCCGTATATCTGCGCATTCTGACTCTATAGCCACAATGTCCATCACCCCTCACATCTGTGATGCCTTCAATAAATGGGACCATGAAAGGCATAAATGACATAGTATACCCAGAAGTATGTAGACTAGTGACTTGTCCATTTCCCTTTCCACGACCCCGACCCTGACTCCGACCCCGTCCCCGTCCTCGTCCCCGACCTCGTCCTCTCCCACGAGTTGAAGAAGCTAGTGGTGGAAGAGACGTAGGAGTAGTAGGGCTAGATGGTGTAGTGTTTGACATTTAAAATGTTTTTCATCTACATGAGTTTCCTCAAAATCCAAATGGATATTGAGTTACAAATTTTTGCCATTATTTAGGGTGTTTAGGGTTTTCTGTGTCCCGATCTTGCCAAAAATGGTATACGGCTACCTCGTTTATTTTTTTTAAATTTTTTTCTAGATTCTAAATGACATTTAAAATGTTTTTCATCTAAATGAGTTTCCTCAAAATTCAAATGGAGATTGAGTTACAAATATTTGCCATTATTTAGGGTTTTTAGGGTTTTCTGTGTCCCGATCTTGCCAAAAATGGTATACGGCTACCTCGTTTATTTTTTTTTTAATTTTTTTCTAGATTCTAAATGACATTTAAAATGTTTTTCATCTACATGAGTTTCCTCAAAATCCAAATGGATATTGAGTTACAAATATTTGCCATTATTTAGAATTTTTAGGGTTTTCTGTGTCCCGATCTTGCCAAAAATGGTATACGGCTACCTCGTTTATTTTTTTTTAATTTTTTTCTAGATTATAAATGACATTTAAAATGTTTTTCATCTACATGAGTTTCCTCAAAATCCAAATGGATATTGAGTTACAAATTTTTGCCATTATTTAGGGTGTTTAGGATTTTCTGTGTCCCGATCTTGCCAAAAATGGTATACGGCTACCTCGTTTATTTTTTTTTAATTTTTTTCTAGATTCTAAATGACATTTAAAATGTTTTTCATCTACATGAGTTTCCTCAAAATCCAAATGGAGATTGAGTTACAAATATTTGCCATTATTTAGGATTTTTAGGGTTTTCTGTGTCCCGATCTTGCCAAAAATGGTATACGGCTACCTCCTTTATTTTTTTTAATTTTTTTCTAGATTCTAAATGACATTTAAAATGTTTTTCATCTACATGAGTTTCCTCAAAATCCAAATGGATATTGAGTTACAAATATTTGCCATTATTTAGGGTTTTTAGGGTTTTCTGTGTCCCGATCTTGCCAAAAATGGTATACGGCTACATCGTTTATTATTTTTTTTTTTGTAGATTCTAGATGACATTTAAAATGTTTTTCATCTACATGAGTTTTCTCAAAATCCAAATGGATATTGAGTTACAAATTTTTGCCATTATTTAGGGTGTTTAGGGTTTTCTGTGTCCCGATCTTGCCAAAAATGGTATACGGCTACCTCGTTTATTTTTTTTTTAATTTTTTTCTAGATTCTAGATGACATTTAAAATGTTTTTCATCTACATGAGTTTCCTCAAAATCCAAATGGATATTGAGTTACAAATTTTTGCCATTATTTAGGGTGTTTAGGGTTTTCTGTGTCCCGATCTTGCCAAAAATGGTATACGGCTACCTCGTTTATTTTTTTTTAATTTTTTTATAGATTCTAAATGACATTTAAAATGTTTTTCATCTACATGAGTTTCCTCAAAATCCAAATGGAGATTGAGTTACAAATATTTGCCATTATTTAGGGTTTTTAGGGTTTTCTGTGTCCCAGAAGTATGTAGACTAGTGGGGTTGCCCCAAATCTCTCGGGCTCGGTGATGACCGAACCCGTATAACAAATCACAAACCTCAGGGCCGCCACCTGGATCGCTCACAATCTGCCATGATGGTGGCTCCTCCTCACCCGCACCCGCACCCGCACACTGCCTCCTCCTCCGTCCCTGCCCTCTAGCCACATCCTGACCCCTCCTCCTCCTATGCCTCAATGGTCTAACATCACGTCTCTCCGCCTCCGCCTCCTCCTCCTCCTCCGCCGCCTCCTACTCCACCGCCTCCTCCTCCTCCGCCGCCTCTCCCTGCTCCTCCGCCTCCTCCCCCTCCTCCTCCTCCTCCTCCTCCTCCTCCTCATCAGAGTCAGAAACTAAGACCTCCTTGGGAATACCCGTCTCATCATCATCCTCAGAACTCTCATCAACCAAATCATGCCTGTCATGTTTCTTTTTCTTTGCGTACGGAGATTTCGTTCTTTGCCTCCTCGGCCTTCCGCTTCTTGTTAGGACGCATACGTTCACGTCCCTACAAATTTTTTTAATAAGATAGTTAAATACAACAGTGATAAAAACAATCTACAACAAATCATCAATCTACAATTTTTGGTTCTATTTTCAGTTCACAAATCACATTTCGTGTGCCTATACACGAATTGTACTGAATTATTTCGTGTATATTCATACGAATCATATGGAATCATTTCGTGTATAGGCATACGAAACACAATGGAATAATGTTTAGTTCATTTCGTATGCCTATACACGAATTGCTAAGAAAAATTTCGTGTAATTTTCATACGAGATAGAAGGACCAGTTTCGTGTATAGGCATACGAAACAATCTAAACATTGTTCATTGTGTTTCGTGTGACTATACACGAAAATCTTGGAACCAGTTCGTATAATTTTTCACGAAATGTTGTGAAATAGCACGTGTAAAATTATACGAAACAATCACATTCCAGAAACATATTTCGCAATACAATTTCAAACCCAGTTCATCTTCATCAATGGAAACAACACATTCAAACCCAGTTCATAACATCTCATTTTATAACCCAGTTCATCAAACTAATTTTTGAATAATAATGATACTCTCTTTGACCTAAACTCCATAAAATCGAGGCCAGGGAGGGAGGGATTACCTTCTTTACAGGCACCATGGTAGATAATGTTCCGGCGGCCACATGGCGGCGGTAGCAGGCTAAGCGCCTGACTTAATCGCCTAATTTTCATCTTCACCATTGTTGTAGCGTCGTTCGTCCTTCGTCGTCGTTCGTGTGTACGAGAGAGAGAAGAGAAGCTTAAAGGTTGGAGGGAATGAGAGGAATGACAAAAAAATAAAAAAAAATTATATATAAATGGGCATTTTCGTCATTTCCATGTGCCTTGCATTTTTCATGCCTTGCAAATAAAATTCACCTACAACATCTATTTGAATTACTTTTTTGGATAAAATAAATAAAGCAATAATTTATGAATTTTTAATATTTATAGGTCAATTTTGAAATATATTTATAAAATAAATCTTTTTTTTAGTCTTGAAATAAAACCTTTGTTAAAAGACCTAAAAAACGTTTTTTTGTAAAAGTCTTAAAATTTTATGAATATTACAACTATATCCTAAAGTTGGAAGACTTGGTTGCCCTTAATGAAACAATGTGTGGACTATTTTGTCCTTTGATGTTGACACTTTTGAGGGGGAAAGCAACTTTAAAAAATAAATGGAAGAGCCATAGGAATTGTGAAGTATTTGTTTTATTCAAAGGATGAGAAATGTCAGATTTGCTCTTTATTGTTGAAAAATTTACCACTAGCTTCCTTTTAATATAGTATAGATTTGACTTAAAATTGTTGCGATGCATCTTGGAATTGATCTCAGTGGTGGAAGTGGGGATGGTGGATAATGAGGCGGTGGTTGTCATGAGGAGGAGGACAAAGAAGGGAAGAATATAGAGAAGGTTGAAAATGTCCATTGATAATATAAAAAGAAATTGGGGGAGGGGGTTTGGATATAGAAACGAAAAATGGGGAACCAAAATATCATGGTACCCTTTGAGCATTCCTTTAACAGACTGAGACTGAGGGACTAATATATATTGCTTTCTCTAATCACCTATAAGTTCTTTTCAGTTTAGATTTTGATCCGGAGAAAGAAACATTCTGTACATGGCAGAAATTTAAAGCCATAAAAGAGAAGAATATGATATGCAGGAGCGTCTACTTAGCACTGTCATTGAAAGTGTAGCCATTGTGATAGCTGTAATTAAGCAGCGCGGATACAACCATAAGACAATTATCTGATAATCAATCTATATTCGAAAACAGTTTATAGCAACCTTTGAACATTACTTTAATTTTGTGCATTTTGTTTGTATTATTATGATAACAATCCTGAAATAATTACTAATGACTCTATACACAGAACGGTTGAAAATATATTTATATATAAAGAGGTTTTAACGTGTCAAACAAATGTACACCGCCACCGTGCCATCGGCACGGGTTAGTTGCACTAGTGTTTTTCACAATACTATTCCAAAAAAATAGATGGAGAACAATGACTAAATTTTTAGTTAGCCGATTTATTATCATTTATTTATTCTTTGTAGGGCTTTTGATTAATCTTATAGTAGGGCTTTTGATTAGTCTTAGGGCTTGTTTGGTAGACGGATAAGAGTTAGCAGTATTAATAATGAAGAGATTAATAATCCTCTCATTTTTAGTGAATGTATTAATAATCCTAATTTCGAAAATAATTATTTGTTTGATATGGATATGATTAACACCCTTAAATTATGCTTTGACACAAAGTTATTATTCATTTTCCAACATTGCCCCTAACAAATATTTAAAAAATTATGTTTAGTAGGTAAAAATCCTACTGCATCTTTTTATTGAGGATACTTCTACTGGATAAATGAAAATATAATTTTTATTTAATTTTATAAAAGAGATTAAAACTTTATAAGAAATACAAAAAGAAAATAAAATTAATAATTAATCAAATTTCAAAGTATAAATGATCATTGTCAAAAAAAGAAAAAAAAGAAAAGAAAAATCAAACATTTTAGCATCACGCTCAATCAACAAAGTATAATTAAGAGTTTGTTTAGTAACCCAATTAAGCTCTTAATTTGAAACACTTTATGAGATTAAAAAGTTAAACATGTTTGGTAAGGTAAATTAAAATCACTTAATTAATTAAGATTGTCTTAAAAAAGACTATTAATTTTAAGTTGGAAATGACTAGCTTAAGCAATTAAGAGTGAGAAATAAAGAGTTAAAAATGGAATGGGTTCAATTCCATCTATCGACTATTTTATTTATATATTAAATGATACTTTCTTTTGTTGAAATATTTTGACTTTTCATATAAATTATATTTGATCTAGTATTAAAATGTAATTTTACTTATATTAAACTATTGATATTAATAATATTTTAATAGAGTATCATAATTACTTATTTTTTTCATTTTTTGTCAAAGTTTAGACAAATTTATCAAAATAATTAACAAGATAAATTTTATTATGGGTCAAAGAAAGTACTAATAAAAAATATTTAAATATTATAAAATATAATCTAATTATAATAATAGTGACGTATACGTTGAAGACTTTATTTTATTATACACTCATTAAGATTATTCAAATAATCTTTTGAATGTTAAGTTCAAACTTTAAATAAATTCAGATATAAGTGATTTGCCATTACCAAACAAACTGAACTCTTAAAATTCAGCAACTTAATAATTTCAGCTCTATATTTTTCAGCTCTACATTTTCAGAGCTTAATTTTCAGTTTTACCAAACAGGCCCTAACTCTCTACAACATTCACTTCTTCATCTTCTTGTATGTGTTCTTCATGTTAAGCGGGAGGAAATATCTTGTGCAACGGTTCATAATAAGGAAATGAGGTTATTTACGAAATTTATTTACAACAATTATGAAAAAATGCACACAAACAAATATTTAAAAAAGTGTATATATATCACACAAAAAGGTAAAAATTTACAAAGAAAAATTCATACAAATGGGATATCCATAGTATATTTTCTTAAAAAAAATAGATACCTCAAACTGTTTTTAGTGTTTGATCTTGTATTTAGCAATTGAGTCGGACCTAAACTTATGTCAATTTTAAAATAAAATATATAATTTATAAAATTTAAATTTATACATTTATAAGAGAAATCAGTTAAATTTGATTTATTGAACACCAAAAATAAATGAGATTGTCTCTAGTTTGACTACGTACATTAGAGGGCACTATTATTCAAAAAAAATAATCTCCGTTTGTTTTAATACCCTTCTTATTAATACCTCTTTTTGATCGAATAATTAATAAGGGTATTAGGTGGTTAATCCTGATAATAATGAGTTTTAATAATCCATACTCCCTCCGTCCCAACAATTGCTTCATCCTTTTTGCCCGACACGCATATTATGGAAATGGGAGGAAAAAAAAAATGTTGTGAGTGTAATTTGAAAATAAGAGAGAGAATTAGTGGAGTGAATATGAAATTATAATGGTGTTGTGAGTATTAAAATAATATAGGAGAGAGAATGAGTGGAGGAAATAGTAAAGATTTTTTGCCAAAAAAGAAAAGGTGAAGCTTCTAACGGAACGCCCTTTTGGGTAATTAGTGAAGCTTTTATTGGGACGGAGGGAGTATTCATATTTAATACTCCCTCCGTCCCAATCTAAATGTCCAAACTTTCCTTTTTGGACATCCCATTGAAAATGTCTCATTTCCAAAAAAGGAAACTTTTTTCACTATTCCACCCACTCATTCTCTCTCCTACTTTACTTTTACACTCACAACATTCTCTCTCCTATTTAATTTTTCATACTCACAACATTTAAACTTTTTCTCTTTTCTACCTCACTTTTTCTCTTTCTTACCTCACTTTCCTTAATTCCCGCGCCGAATCCATTTTTGGACATTTAGATTAGGACGGAGGGAGTATCAAACTCCATTTTAAAAATTATCAAAATTATTTATCCTTTTCCGATAATTAATACTCCCTCCGTCCCACGTGAATGCAAACTTATTTCTATTTTGGTCCGTCTCACGTGAATGCAAACTTTTCAAAATGGCAAAGAATATTCACTATTCCTCCCACTCATTCTCTCTCCTACTTCACTTTTACACTCACAACATTCTCTCTTCTCACTATTCTTCCCACTCATTCTCTCTCCTATTTAATTTTTCATACTCACAATATTTAACTTTTTCTCTTTCTTACATCACTTTTTCTTAATTTTCACATCCAAAAAGTTAGTCCACATTCACGTGGGACGGAGGGAGGGAGTACTGAGTATCAAACATAAACGTAGCCTTACGTGTTCGACTCCGACCGACTGACCACCCACCTATAAGAATGTGTAGCGTACGTGTTTTACACATCAGAAAGGGATATACATCCACCCACACATTTTTATTTTTTATTTTTTTGAGTTAAAGCTGTGGACCCCACACCTACAGTCTTCTCTTCTCAATCCCGTACGACAAGAATCGCCGTAGCGTAGAATTGCCTTCTCAAATCCAAATAAAATCTTCCTCCTCCGTATTCTTCTCTCTCTCTCTCTCTCTCTCTCTCTCTCTCTCACACTCACACACCCACACATTTCCCTTATTTCAGGATTTTCTGTTTGAGACCTGGATTTTGTTTCGAATTCCCCCCAAATATCTTTCTTACAAAAATCACGATGCAACGAATCGTTGACAATGTCCTTGCTGTTACCAAAGAGTGCGTCTTCTTCCCCCCCAATTTCTCGCTCTTATGATATTTATTTATGCTTAATCATCTAAATTTCAAGGATTTGAATCAATTTAAATTTATTATTTTTTCAATTACGGCATTATTTGATGTTTATTTGCTATGATACGATTTTAGTTTGAATTTTGAGATCAATTCTTATTCTCCGGTGATCAGTTAACCTTCTACGTCACAAAAATTCCGTTGTGTTCTTAGATTTTGGTATTACTAGCCTAATTGATGACTTTGTTGGTGGTTATTTATTGATTTTTTGCGGTTTCTATTTTTTATTTGTATCATCTCTTGAAATTTCATTTATGGAATTTGTTGATTTTGGAGCGAGTTTGATGTGCATCATGCATGAAACCTTCTATCCTGATAAGTTTTGATGGATGCAGTATTTCAGTTGCTTTCAATGATGTTAAGGTTTACTACTTTTAGTGTTGGTTGTTACTCTTGATCGAAGACAGAAAATGTTGTGTAGGCATCAGATCAAATATTATTACACAATATATACTTGAATGGATTCAGTAAAGTTTTCCTTAAGATTTTTTGAAAGATTTTTCATTTTCTTAGGGAGCTTTGCAAGAAATTAATGATTCTGGTTGTAATTAGAAATTGAAACGGTTTAAACTAACCTTGTTATGGTAGAGTGTCAGCAAAAGATCTGCCAAGTTTAGTAATTGTCATCGGTTGTAAGAGTTTGGTAAGCCTGGGAAACTCTGGTGCTTTGGTTGATAACATTTGTAAGAACTATCTTTCTTGATTTTGTCTGGAAGTTTAAACTCTTTTTAGAACCTTGTTTTCGTCCATGTGAATTGCAGAGTTTTGTTATTGTGCAAACTTATAGCTTCATGTTTGTTCTCTTACTTACTTGTAATCTGCCGTTCCTTCTTTATATTTCGAACCTTGACGATTTGTGTTTCTGTTTTTGGTTTGAACTCCATCAGGTCTGTGAAAACAGTCACTTATGAGTCGTTGAATAATATTTTGAGGTTGATAAATGGAGTATCAGCACTACTGTTGGCTATATTACCAGGAAAGACCAATATTCTTGAAGGTATTCATGGCTGGGAGCTCAGGCCAACTTTTCGGGGACCTCGACTCCCTCGCTGGATGGAAAAGTAAGTCTTCAATGTTCGAATGATTGGGATCTGAAATATGTGATCTCTAGAGTAGTTAGAATTGAATTGGGTTAACTAAATAGTGATTTTTTTTAGTAAATATGCGAATGTTCATCATTTGAGGAATTTTTTCATCTCGTAACCAACCTGTGATGTCTTTAGATTTGGCAATTTCTGTATTTCATTTGTTATGGCTATCAGCTATTACAAGTAGAGGACTCTTTGGTTTCTATAGAATGCTCATAAATAGGGGTCCTACTCTTTCTGTTTTGATACCCGAGGCTCTCTGCTGTCTAGTAAGTATTTTAATCTCAAAACTAAGATGTGGTACATAGAAAGATCACATTGATGTTGAAACTGCGCTGTAGCTGTAGTTATAAAATCAATGTCAAGGGGCTAGCCAACTGATACTTCTCTCCTCTTAACTCATTTTGGCCAGTTATATTTTACTATTACCACTGATTTTCTGTTGAGAAGATGCGTCATAGTTAAATCTGGAAGTAGGGTATATGTCACTCTGACAGATAGTTAGCATTACATCTAGCTGAAGTTTGTATGGTGGCAAGTTAGATGCTCTTTGGGATAGGTAGTTCTCGAGAGGATCAGATAAAAGTGAATGTGTGCTACTTTCTCGACTCTGAGGGAACTCACAAAAGTGGATGCCATTGAAGCGATCTTTGAATTTCCATTTGTATGTATCAGTTACCGCGACTATATTGGGTTGCTAATATTTTATTTTTATGCAAGATGAGCCAGGAGAATCCACATGGGGGTATTCAAATAAAAGCGGAAGTATAGGAGTGGTCCAACAGTTGGTTATATGAGTGGATATAGTAATTAGGTCAAATGTTAAACGTTGAGAGGGTGCAAATTATAGCCCTTTATCAGCAGCTTGAATCTGCTCTAGGGTTTCAAATCTCTATAGTGTAAGGTAAATCACGCACTAAATGGCAACCTTTCCCACCTTGCTATTCGCCCTTTATTTCAGCATGTTGTTGAAGTTGTATACAAGGTGAACTTTGGTTTCTTTGTGTTAAGGTTAGAAATTAATCATTTTGTTCTTTTTAGTTCTTGACTTCATTGTTCTAATGACTTCAAGATATCATCATATCCTTGTAGATGCAGAAATAAACTGTGAACTCGTTATATCTAGTCATTATCTTTGTTATGTTATTAGGTCTTGAATGACATTCTAATTCTAATGTTGACAATTTCACTTTTCCTTGATAGTGGGGCATCATCCTTTAACCAGTTCATCCATGATCTCTCCGTGGATTCCGATATATCAAGTGTAGATTATTCCTCTGGGGAAGATGATAGCGACGATTATAATTCTCCTGCATCTCCTTCATCGCATTGCTCTCGTATGTCCAGGGCAAGCAGCTTCAGCAAGCATAATAGACACAGGTCTTTCTGGATCAGATGCATTTTTGTATGGCTTCTGTTTCCTGTAAGATTTCTGCTTGGACTACCATTCCAGTTGTACCGTGCATTTCATGTTAGGTCCCCAAGTGAACCCACTATGACAGGATGCGCCTCCCCATCTCATTTACATTCTGCCAAGAAAGCACCTGATCATGTTGTTCATCGGGCCACTGATCGGAGACGTGGCATTATAGAGGTTAGCTTTTATTTGCTTAGCTTGTCTGAAAGGAGTTTATTTTGATATTGACTTTATTCAAGACTTTATAATATACTTAGCATTTCTTATGCTGTAACACTGATCAGGATCTGCATCTATCAATCGAGATATTTATAGAATCCGTATTCGACTTTTTTCACAAAGGAGCACATTGTCTTCTGTCTCCATTGGATTCTATGGGAGCAGTAATAAGGTGGTTTTTTACCCATAAAAGTGGTGTAGATGACCCCCCTGGTGATGCAGATGTCTCTGTTGCAACTGCCACCCTTGCTGAGGATGATCCTACTCCTACAGAAAGGAAAACTACTTTTCATCATTCTTTGAATACAGATGCTCGGACATGTCGTGACGTTATTACAGAGCTTGGGTAAGGGCTTATTTATATTTTTTCCTGCAGAATTTTTACTGCCTTACTGTTGAAGCGACACACGTTTGCTGATTTGCACCCTTGTTCAGTCTTGTCCTGCTCTGTAGAAATCTATACGCATCAATTGAGTGACCTTTTTCACCATTTAGATTTTTTATAAACCACCAAGATTCAATAGAATAATCTGCAAAAATAATGATTCTGATCTGGAAATCTTGCTCTACCAAGACTTCACTCTCTGCACTAGCAAATTGCCATTCCTGTTGTGTTGCAAGACTTTGTTGAACAGTGATGGAAAGTTATAATTGGGCTCCATGCTTGGTAATTTTTTTTTACAGTCTCAAATCTTGATTTTCCATCAAGTTGACTTTTGCCTTCATGCATGCTGGCTTCCTCTGTCAAAACTTAACTATCTAATTGGAGCTCCTTAACTATCTAATTGGAGCTCCGACTTCTTTGCTTGGGGCCTTAGTTTTGACTGAAAATAATATACTCCCTCAGTTTCAAAGTACTTTTTGTTTTAAGTAGTTCAAATTTGTCGCAAAATACTTGTTGTTTTACTATTACCTAGGCATATTTACCAAATTACCATTGTTTACCAAGTGTACCCTTATTTATGATTATGAGTAGTCATTGTACAAGCATTTAATTACCTAGGTAATTGAATTATTCCAAGGGAAATTTAGTCTATTTTATTTGTATTGATTACATTCATCAGAAGAGAGAACATTTTAGGTCTTTGTTGCACAGGCAAATAAATCTTTCTTGATCTTTCCACATTCTTGGCACCATTGTGCTCCAGCTCTCTCTGTCCAAAAGATAAAATAAGTGTCAAACTTTCCTTTCTAGTATTCCCCAAAACAAGTTACATTTCCTAGTTTAGGCTCTAAATTTGTTTTATTTTCTTTACAATTCCTATCTTTCTTTGTGTAATTTAGTGGAAATAAGTTACATCTCCAACTGGCTATAGTTCTATCTCCACCTCACTCTCCTCCCCTACTGAAAATCTCTCCCAACCATCTCTGTAACAAATCAAGAGTGGGAAAGTCGATTCTTTCTCCATCCCTAATCTCTCCCAACAATCTGTGTACCAAACTTCTCGAGTCAACAGCCAGCAAGCAAAACCCCGATTTAACAAAACCGAACCAATTGCGGCCTTTAATTGGAGTACTCTCTCTGCCTTTAGAGCCATAAATTGCAATTTAATCGGCTTTAAGGATGTAGTTTTTGTGGCAGCGAGGAGTTTGTATGCTCGGGCTACTCATGATTGGTGCCACATGCAATTTGTGAACCCTAATATTCGTTGTCAATACAAAGTTACTCACCTTATTTGTAAATTTGGATGTAGTACACCGCATTAACCCATGATTATTCCAAAATGTTTCTTTAGCTTGCAGAAGATGTAAATAGAAACTTCAGCTCTATTTTATCCTGCAGTGTACCACTAATTTGTTTATTCTGTTCCTGAAAATGTCAAGGTCTAGCTAATTAGGACATGCACTTGGTGCTTGGTCCTCTTATTGATGACTACGAGAGATTCAACAGTTAATTTGGTGATACACTTAAAAGAGCATTTATATGGATGTGTTACTGTTTTAATAGAAACTACATCAGATGACTTATATTTTGGCTGTATAGAACATACTCAAATTCTTCTGGGGGTAGTTTATGATGGGTAGGTAAAAAAAATGTGAGACTCTTTAAATTTTCTCGCTAGAATAAATATAATGTCTGAAAACATATAGTATTTCTTTACTTCTTGTAGTCTATCAGAAATATCAGCGGATTCTAGTATTTGAACTCAGTATTGTGCATGTTTTCTGAAGTTAATTTTATCTTTACCTTTCCAGGTATCCGTATGAAGCTATTCGCGTGGTTACCGCAGATGGATATGTTCTCCTTTTGGAAAGAATTCCAAGGTACAAATGGTTTTCTTTTCTCCTCAATAGGCTGTGCTTACGGTTCTTATGCGAGTCAGTATTAACTTCTGTCTAAATGGTTTTCTCCCTTCTTTAGGCGAGATGCAAGGAAAGTTGTTTATCTTCAACATGGGGTATTTGATTCATCCATGGGGTGAGTTGTAGCCTTATATTTACTTTTTGATCAATTATGCTATGATTAACATCTAAACAGCTGTTTCGGGATCCTTTAGCTATCGTCTCTTTATGGTTTTTTAGGCTGAAAATAACTAGCTGATTCTGAGTTTTGTGTACCATTGAAGCAATAATAAGGATGGAGTGTTGTGGGTATCTTGTATGTATATTGTTGACTCTTATTAATATTCCATTGTTTCTCCAGCTGGGTGTCTAATGGGGTCGTGGGATCTCCAGCTTTTGCTGCCTTTGATCAAGGTTTGCACTTTCTTCTATCCGTTTGCAGCTTTTGAGATTTGTTGTGCACTAGGGCATATTAGGATGGAGCATGTACATGATATTTTGTCTGGTCCGTTTCAGGATATGATGTTTTCCTGGGGAATTTTCGTGGATTGGTTTCTAGAGAGCATGTCAACAAGAATTTTTCATCGCGACAGTAAGTTCCTGCTTGCTACTCCCTCCGTCCCAAAATGAATGACCAAAAAATTTTCAATTTTACTCTTGATCATGAGCAATTTTGAAATATTTTTGGTCATTCATTTTGGGACAGAGGTAGTAGTTCTTACTTCTTAGTACCTCATCACACATTCTTCATTCTATTTGCTTCTTGCCGTTGAAACTATCTTGTGCGTCTGTAATACTCCCTGTTACAAAATAAATGTCGCCTTTGACTTGTCTCTTAAGGAACATGCTTATATTGCTTGTACAAAAGTAAAATTGCACCAAGATTGTTTCCTTATTTGGAATTGCAAAATTTATTTTGGGACGGGCTAAAAAGGAAAAGTGCGACATTTATTATGGGACAAAGCGAGTATTTTCTTCTACATTATGATAATAGTAGTGGACTTCACTTTGTTAAATCCACTTCAATATGAGAAAGAAAGGAACAATGCGATGCAGGTACTGGAATTACTCCATCAATGAGCACGGGACTGAAGATATACCAGCTATCATAGAGAAGATTCACGAAGTTAAAACGTCAGAATTGGCTGAATTTGGCCAAGTTGAACCTCAAGAAGATATAAATGACGAACAACCTTACAAAATTTGCACAATTTGCCACAGCCTAGGTGGAGCTGCCATACTAATGTACATTATAACGCGCCGGATCGAAGAAAAGCCTCATAGGCTCTCGAGGTTAATCCTATTATCACCTGCCGGATTCCACGAAGATTCCACATTTCTTTTTACATTTATGGAGTACTTGTTCTATTGGATGGCTCCAATTTTAGCCCCCCTTGTCCCTGGTTTCTACATACCAACCAGATTCTTCCGTATGCTGGTCAATAAATTGGCACGGGATTTCCATAACTACCCTGCTGTTGAAGGACTGGTTCAAACCCTAATGAGTTATCTAGTTGGTGGGGACAGCTCTAACTGGGTTGGAGTCATAGGGTTACCACATTATAACATGAACGACATGCCCGGAGTTTCCTTTGGCGTGGCCCACCATCTTGCACAAATGAAGCGTGCTAGGAAATTTATAATGTTTGATTACGGAAGTGCGGCTGCCAACATGGATATTTATGGTTCTCCTCAGCCGTTGGATTTGGGGGAATATTATGGGCTTATAGATGTCCCTGTTGATCTTGTCGCGGGGCGAAAAGACAAGGTTATCCGTCCCACAATGGTGAAAAGGCATTACAAGTTAATGAAAGATTCTGGGGTGGAGGTAACTTATAATGAGTATGAGTATGCACATTTGGATTTTACGTTCTCCCATCGAGAAGAACTTTTAGGATATGTTATGTCTCGTTTGTTGTTGGTGGCGCCTAGTTCGAAGCAGAAGTCCACAAGGCTTAAGAAGAATGAGTGATTTTGAAATCGCTTCTCGCAATCCGTCTTGAATCTTGTATTTGGTGATTGGGACGGGTTTGCATTCTCTCGTATGATTACTAGTGTCCGTATCAGTATCAATATCTACAATACGATGTTCATCATCTCGTATTGTAGATCTGTATAAGTTGTACTGTGGTGTTGGTTTACGGGTAGGTAAATGTTTGTAAATGTGTCAGCAAACTTTCCTCCATTTTGTTGAAGGGGATGGAACGATTGATGAGTATAGAGATGTATATACTATATATATGTATGTGTGTGTGTGTGTGTTGTAGTGATTTACATTGTCATTTGTAGCCTGTTAGACATATTATCTCACATTGAGAATTGACAAATTTTGCTTATAATATATAAAGATTATGAGACACTCCCCTTAGTATCAATTGGTTTTAACGTGAAATCTCGGACTTTAAGATAGCCTAGTAGTACTACTGTATATCTATGGTTAGGCTTAAAAGATGGAGAATGAAACTACAAGGTCAATCACCATAGAAACCAAGTAATTACAATGTCATTTGTAGCCTGCTACTTTTCACCAGACTCAAATTCTACCACTTTCATCCTTGGAAAAAATAGAGTTGCTATAATGACCCCCTTGAAAAATCGTCTTGACCTAGTGACGGATTCAGAATTTTTTTTTCAGTGTGGGGGCCAAAAAAAATTATTACTATATCTTAACATCATTCAAATAAATCATTTTAATTGTAATGTATAGTATTTAAAATACAAAAAAAAAGTATATATTTGAAAAAATGTCATCTTTATTAATTATTTTTTAATGTAACAACTATATAAAATTCTTGCAATTTCTCAATGTCATTGTCTTTTTGAATAACTAATTAGTTAACATATGTGAGTAATTTACCATCCTTTATCGTTATTTTGAATATTTTATAATAAATATATGATAAATTATTTGATTATATTATTAAGATATTTAGATTTACAATGAGTATCTATTAGAGTGTAAAAACTTAAATATTCTATGCCAAAAATAGAAAACTTTGAAAATAAACAATTATTTGAAATATAGTATTGAAAAAGAATAGAAACTCTTATTTTGGAGGAAAGAAGTATTTTATAATATCATGTCTAAAGTAAAAAGCATTATAAGAAAATAGTTCTTTTAAAATATCCAAAAATGAATAGAGACCTTTATTGTAAAAGAAAATGTGTATTTTATGTAAAAAAAAGTATTACTGTATAAGATTATTTTATTTTATTTTATTTTTTTGGTTTTAAGAGATTTAATAATTTAGTTGGATTATTTTTGGAAAAGAAGAGGGTGGGGCCAGGGACCCTAATGCCCTGGCGAGATATTATATCTATAAAAGTTTAGATGAGATGCAAAATTTTACTGAAATTACGCTTATACATTATCTATGCCCGCCGTTCTTATACTCAAAATTATAAAACTAAAATTACTTTTATACTTTAAGGTATAAAAGCATTTTTTTCACAATTTTTCATTTTTCTTAAAAATAATAAAAAAGTCTCAGATTTTTATTAACCAATTTGCTTATATACCCAAAGTTATAAGAGTAAAATAACTCTTATACATAGTTAAAAGAGTGGATTTATATGAAATGTGAGTTTATATGAAATTTTGATCTCGAACTTCAATAATAAAAAATGTATGGGCTTTTAAATATCGTCTGAAATTTTGAATTTTTACGGAAAATAATTTGGGAAATGGCCCCGTGGAATTATTCCAAACATTAAATTAATTCTAGATCCAGACCCATGAGCTAAAACCCCTAACTCATTGTTTGCAAAGAACTGTAGTGTGTGTGTGTGTGTTTGTGTGTGCGCGAGGAGAGAAATTCAGAAATGGCGAAATCAATGGCATGGGGATATGTCAGAATCATTGTAGGAACCCTTACTGGTGGCGCTATAGGGTTCTTCGTCATGCACCGCCTTGAAAATAGCTACCAGGTTCAGTAATTCTTGTCAAATTTATCCCAATTTCGATTCACTGATTTTGGGGATTTCCAAATATCTCATTAAATATGGATTTGTGCAGGAGAAGTGGCATGAAGGATTGAAGAAGTATGAACAAGAACTTATCAGGAAGAAAGAAAAGTCTAAAGAATTGGAAGAGTCCCTCTAATATATAATATATAGGGTTCGAACCTTAACAAACAGCCTCTTGGCAATTGTCAGGGGAATGACTCTAGCAAATTGTTCCCTCTCCCAACCCCGCAAGGCGGGGAGCGCTTGACGCACCGGGGTTTGCCCTTTTTTTACTCTTACCAAACAGTTCCTTTGTCTGTCATTTTTTTTTAAAGAATATTTAGGTTTAATTAGGAGATCAATCCTGTCAACACTTGGGAATCAAGAATGTATGATGTTATTTAGATGAGATTTCACTTGAATTACATATGTCAATTTCGCCTTTCTTTTTGTTGGATTGAAGGTGAACTCTGTGTGTGCGCGCGCATGTGTTTGTGTTCTTTCATTCTTTGTATGTCATTGTAGATGCTACTAGGTATTCATATATCTGATATGCAAATGGATTTCTTGTCTGTTGCATAGGGTCAAATTTGTTGTTGGAACGCTTGCTCTATGATCAATTGAAAGTCTTGTTGCAGTAGGTCAGAGTTGTGGCGAATATGATGGCTCTTGGTGATTGTAACAAATCTTAACTTTTGATGAATGATATTGATATTGTTATTGAAAATTAGCTCATGAACAAATTGCCAGAATTAGGTTTATTGGACTTGGACTGATGCTCCAACTCATTCCCGTTTCCCACGTCTTGCTCATAGTTTCCTACGTCTTGCTCATAGTTGGATAGATACAATGTGAAATTGTGTGTTATGATCCCCAAGGTTCTTCTCGATCTCTGATGGAAGATATGAAGATGTGCCATCATTACATGATGATTTGAAGTGTGATGAAGCTAAGCATCAAGAATATGTTTCGATTATCAATGGTTTCCTTGACGCGGTAGATTTTATGGAAGGTCTAGTTTTCTGCAGGATGAAAGACAGGTTAGTTTTGCCCTTTTCTTTTGAAGCACTGTTATCAAGTGGTTAGGCAAAACTCTCTTGGTGTATGGTAATAGCTTAACTCCAATGACTAGTATAGAATATATTCAGTACTTGGTACTTGTGGGCATCTATGGAAGAAAGAATGAGAAGTTGACCATGGAAGCTATGGTGCACGTTTGTCGGTTTGCCTATGTTACTTCAGATAATATGTAGATTTTTGGCAGGAACGTTGCCGCTTGAGTAACTGTCCCAAGATCATTGAGGAGCGAACATTAGTCGTGGAGCATGATTTGGATATCATACACTACTCATGTGTACAACTGTTTTGCTGGTTTTTTACAGGTAACAGTGGTCTAGCCTGAGTTTGTCTTCAAGCTAAGTGCCACTAATTATATTTTCCTATTTTTTTATTGATGAATCACTTAATCTATTACATGAATGAGTGGCACTTGCAATTGCTCAAAATTGTATCTTTTTTCGGAATGTCCCGAACTAAAATCTAGACGTTCTTTTGGGGACGGAGAGAGTACTTACTTTTACTTTACTTGTAAGCACCTAAGAGCACATGCAACTATGACTTTAGTCCATGGCATGATCTGATGTGGCGCCATAAAATTTCCCAATCGTGACTTTTATAAAGTCATGGATAACTTTTCTTTTTTTTTTGTGTTGCCAGACGATGGGCTTCACAGCACTTCAAACGCTGACAAAAGGTGGGACCAAATGATTCACATGCCTCCACTAGTGATTCACGGGTGAAGTCACGGGGATTATTTGATTTTCAAAAAAAAATAAAAATGTTTCAATATTAAACAACAGTAATTTTTCTCTTCCTATAAATTGAGTCAACATTTTATATACTCCCTACAATCTCTACAAACATTTTATTTTGTTCAACATTGGCCAATTTATTCATTTTAACTTTGTCCAAAAATTTTCATTTTATAATCATGGATCCTAATTATCCTAATTATTATGGAAATAGTCAAAATCCATCAAGGATTTATTCTTGCCTGTCCCAAGTCAGGATAAAGGGCGAGGGTTGCGGTAGGCATGTGACAGCCAGCGTAAAAATTTTGTCACATTAACATGACATGAATCTGAATATGAATATCGTTGGGGCGTTTCCTCAGCAGCGACGCGCTACACTTCAAAGACCTGGGTGTAGTGATAAGTATGCGAAGGTTGCTAGGTCGTCGCTCGGAAGCGACGCGCCATCTCTTCGCCCGGGGGTGGTGTCAAATATGCAAGGGTGCGCTACACTTCAAAGACCTGGGTGTAGTGATAAGTATGCAAAGGTTGCTAGGTCGTCGCCCGGAAGCGACGCGCCATCTCTTCGCCAGGGGGTGGTGTTAAATATGCAAGGGTTCTCGCATTGCGGACGAGTGCGGGTAAAGAAGCTAGTCCATGGTAGGTGTAAGGGTAGTGGGATGCGCTTTGGAACTTGAAACATTGGATCATTGACAGGGAGATCAGCAGAGGTGGTGGAAGTTATGAGGAGGAGGAAGATTCACATAATGTGTCTACAGTAAACTAAGTGGGTTGGAGAGAAAGCAAAAGAAATATCGCCTTGGGGTTTTAAGCTTTGGTACTCATGAAAGGATAAGGGTAGAAATGGAGTGGGTATCATTATTGATAAGGAGTATATTAATGATGTGGTGGAAGTGTACAGGAAGAGTGATCGAATTATGGGCATTAAACTGGTGATACGTGATGAGATTATAACTATTATTTTCGCCTATGCACCACAAGTAGGGTTGGATGCATCTATTAAACAAGTGTTCTGGGAAGATTTGGAGGAGGTAGTGCAACGAGTACCTAGTGGTGAGAAATTAGTGATTGGTGGTGATCTGAACGGGCATGTGGGGTCTAGTCGACATGGCTTTGAGAGCATACATGGAGGTTTTGGTTTTGGTTTTGGAGAGAGGAATGAAGCAGGAAATAGTATCCTGGACTTTGCGTTGGCATATGACTTGAGTATAATGAACACTTGGTTCAAGAAGAGAGAATCTCACTTGGTGTCCTATAGGAGTGGAGGTAATGCGAGTCAGATTGACTTCTTCTTAGTGAGAAATACTTGTAGAAAGAGTTATACAAATTGCAAGGTTGTTCCGAGTGAGAACACAGCAACTCAACATAGACTGGTGGTACTTGATTTTCGAAGTAAGAGAATTTCGAGGAAGAGAAAATCACAGGTAGACCCTAGAATCAAGTGGTGGAGACTTAAAGGGGAGAATCAACCGAAATTTGTAGCTAAGATGGTCGATACCGGTATTTGGTCGGATAATACGGAGGATATGGATATAGATTCGACTTGGACTAAGATGGTACATACCATAAATGAGGTGGCGAAAGAAGTCCTTGGAGAATCTAGAGGAAATGGGCCACCAAGTAAGGACACATCATGGTGGAACGAGGAAGTAAAACAAGCAATAAAGGGCAAGCGAGAATGCTACAAATTATTGGGGAAATGTAGGAGCGACGAGAACTATGAGAAGTATAAGTAAGCTAGAAGAGATGCTAAGAAAGCAGTAAGAGACGCAAGAGGAAAGGTGAATCAGAAACTTTATGATAAGTTGGATACAAAAGAAGGGGAAAAGGACATCTACAGACTCGCTCGTACGAGGGATAAGAGGACACGAGATATTGGGACGGTTAAATGTGTGAAGGATGTAGACCAAAGAGTTTTAGTCGGGGATAAAGAGATAAAAGATAGATGGAGTTCGTACTTTGATAACTTGTTCAATGGCGGTCAAGAGCTGGATGTTGGAGATTTAAATATCTCTTCGAGTATGGTTAATCGAGATTTTATGCGGAGAATTCGAAAGAGTGAAGTGGAAATGGCAATGAAAAATATGAGATTGAAGAAAGTCGTTGGATCGGATGGTATACCAATTGAGGTTTGGAGATGTTTCGGGGAGAGGGGAGTAGATTGGTTAACAACGCTATTTAACAAGAAATGGAGAGTTAACACAATGCCATTGGAGTGGCGGAAGAGTACTCTGATCCCTTTGTATAAGAATAAAGGTGATGTCCAAGATTGTGCCAACTATCGGGGGATCAAAATAATGAGCCATACTATGAAACTTTGGGAAAGAGTGATTGCACAGAGGCTGAGAAAAATTGTGAATATTTCGGATAACCAATTTGGGTTTATGCCAGGAAGATCGACTATGGAGGCAATATATCTTATGAGACAAACCATGGAGAAATATCGGGATCAAAAGAAAGATTTGCATATGATTTTCATTGATTTGGAGAAGGCGTATGATAAAGTGCCAAGAGAGGTACTTTGGTGGGCATTATCAAAGAAGGGTGTTTCAAAGAAATATATTGATATTATCAAGGACATGTATAATGGAGTTAGTACTTGTGTAAAGACTAGTGTTGGGAAGACTGAAGAGTTTCCTATAAAGATTGGAGTGCATCAAGGTTCCGCACTTAGCCCCTTTCTTTTTGCTTTGATAATGGACGAATTGACGAGGTCAGTCCAAGATGATATACCAAAGTGTATCTTTGTTCGAAGATGATATTGTCTTGATTGATGAGACAAGAGAGGGTGTTGAAAGTAAATTGGAGTTGTGGAGACACACTTTGGAATCTCGAGGTTTTCAATTAAGCGAAGCAAGGCGAATATTTGGAGTGTAAGTTTAGCAGAGTTGGAAGTAGGGAGGCGGGCGGTCACATTTGATGGAAATATTATCCAAGCTTCGAGTTTTTCGCTATCTTGGATCCATTATCCAAAAGGATGGAGAATTAGATAGAGATGTGGCTCATAGGATTAAAGCAGGTTGGTTGAAGTGGAAGAGTGTCACAGGGTTTCTATGTGATCGCGGCATGCCCAATAGATTAAAGGGAAAATTCTACCGCACGACAATTAGGCCGGCATTGCTTTACGGCACCGAATGTTGGGCCGTGAAACAATGTCACGTGCATAAGATGAATGTGGTGGAGATGCGTATGCTGCGATGGATGTGTGGTCATACAAGAAAGGATCGATTGGGGAATGAGGTGATCAGAGGTAAAGTAGGAGTTGCGCCCATTGAGGATAAAATGAGGGAAAATCATCTAAGGTGGTTTGGACATGTGAGAAGGAGACAGAGTGATCCACCGGTTAGGAGGCCGGAACAGTGGAGAAATGATAAAATGGCGAGGGGTAGGGGAAGACCCAAACAAACTTGGATTAGAGTAATTGAAAAGGATATGAGTTTACTTGGAGTGGATGAAAGTATGGTGTTGAAGAGGCCGGAGTGAAGGGCAAAAATCCATGTGAGGGTTGATTTTTTTTCTTGATTTTTTTTAATTATTTTGATTTGTATGTTTATTTATTTATTTATTTATTATTTATTTTTATTTTTATTTATTTTTATTATTATTTATTTATTTATTTATTTATTTATTTTCACGATATCATATGAGGATTCATGTTAGCCGACCCCAAATTATTTTGGGACTAAGACTTTGTTGTTGTTGTTGTTGTATTATGGAAATAGTCAATATTTCCAACAAAATTCAAATGCCAATAGAAATCCAAATGCCCAAATGCCTCTAGATCCAAATTTGTTAAACCATCCTCAACTATCTCAATTATTGAGATTTTATCCAACCAACCAAATTTTGAATCCTGTTAATGCTCCAAGTTTTTTTCAATCCCAAATTAATCCACATTTATTTTCTTCCCCAAATATGCACCCTACTCAAAATGCTCAATTTCTTCTCCAAACATTGAATATCCATCATTCATACAATATGTGTTATTATCTAACTGATGGAATATATCCAAAATGGACGGCATTTATTCATTCCATTAGTGCCCCGCAGACAGCAAAGCAAAAATTATTTGCTAAAAATCAAGAGTCTGCGAGAAAAGATGTGGAGCGTGCTTTCGGAGTTTTACAAGCTCAATTCGCTATAATTCGACAACCTGCTCTAGCATAGAGTAGGGATATACTGGGAAAAATTATGCTTGCTTGTATCATCATGCACAACATGATTGTCGAGGACGAACGTGCAACCTACAAGAATTATCGGGATATAATAAGAGAATTTGAAGAAGACCGGCCTCAAAATCAAGCATCAAGTAGCACTGAAAATGACAGATTTACTTACTCCAATGTTCGAAGATATAATTTATCATCATATATGAGTAACAGAAGTCGAGTTCGAGATACAAATATCCATATGTCACTGAAGGAAGACTTGATTGAGAATATATGAGAAAAATTTAATGAGGAAGTGGATGATTAAAATGTTTTGTTCCATATCTGAGGGTATCCCATGTAATTTTTAATATTTCTATGCTTTATTACGTATTTTAATGTATTTTGTTTCGTATGTAATTTTTATATTATAATTTATTAGATATAAGCTTCTTTAAATAATATAAATAAAACTAATAAATATTAATAAAATAGTTAATTATAATAAAATTTATAATTAATTATTTATATAGTACAATAATTAATAATTATTTATTGTAGTAATAAATGTAATATAAATGAGTAGGAAAGAGAAAATATTGTGAAATATAATAAAAAGTAGGAGAGAGAAACTGATGACTTTTTTCATGAATAGAGATAAAATTGTTTGGAGTTGTATTATTGATAACTGATGACGTGAAGCTGAGATGAGATGGAGAAGAGAATGATGATTTTGAAGTGGTATTGATAAAGATGCTCTAAAAAGAAAGATCGAAAAGTTGACCGTGGAGACTATGGTGCCCGAAGTTGTGGCTTGTTGAGCTTTCACCAATATAATTACTTTGAGGAAATATCTTTGGGTATTGTAAATGTTTTGTGGTTGGCCTATGTTGCTTCAGATAATATGCAAAGGTTTGCAGGAAACATTGCCGCTTGAGTTTCTTGATAACTGTTCCAAGATCCACGAGGAGCGCAGACATTACCGAAAGGCAAATTCTAAATACAGGGAGTTTAAAATACAGGAATCTCGGGAAATTACTAATTTGCCCCTTTATATACCAATTTTTTTTTTTTTATCATTTCAAACACTCTCTCTCTCAGACTCTCCCTCTTCTCTGTGAACGAACGAGAGAAAGGCGATTTCAATCGACTCGCAACAACGGAAAAAGGAAAAATCGATAATGGTGAGAGTAAAAATCCCGGCGTCCCAACCCCGCCGCACTGGAGCCGACGCTACCGCCAAAGTAATCGTCGCCGGAGCGTCCTCTTCGACCGTGCCCGTAAAGAAGGTAAACTTAAACCTAATTTAATGGGACATCTCGAGTGAAACCACTCGAGATGAATCTCGAGTGGGTTTATACGAGATGTCTCGTATAAACCCACTCGAGATGCATCTCGAGTGGTTTCACTCGAGATGTCATCCCACTGTTGTTGTTGATTTGTGTTAGATTGTTTAAAATTGAATCCAAGTTTTGGCATAAAGCGGGTAGCAATGAACGGGTTTTAATGGGACATCTCGAGTGAAACCACTCGAGATGCATCTCGAGTGGGTTTATACGAGATGTCTCGTATAAACCCACTCGAGATGCATCTCGAGTGGTTTCACTCGAGATGTCATCCCTTGTTGTTGTTGATTTGTGTTAGATTGTTTAAAATTGAATCCAAGTTTTGGCATAAGCTGGGTAGCAATGAACCAGGTTTTAATGGGACATCTCGAGTGAAACCACTCGAGATGCATCTCGAGTGGGTTTATACGAGATGTCTCGTATAAACCCACTCGAGATGCATCTCGAGTGGTTTCACACGAGATGTCTCTAATGTATTGTCTCTCTCTTATTTGTGTTTTTTGTAGGCACGTGAACCTATGACCGTTTCGGCTAGAAGAGGAAGGGCGATAAGCGTTTGGAGAGAGAAGAAAACCGGAGGAAGGCCGGCACGAGGGAGCCACGGGTGATGATGAGCGGGAGGAGGAGGCGGCGGTCGATAGGGATAGTGGGGAGGAGGAGGAGGATAGTTCGATGGGGAGGAGGAGGAGGATAGTTACGATGGGGAGGAGGAGAGTGATAGTTACGGTGGTGGAGGTGGAGGTGGAGGTGGAGGTGGAGGTGGAGATGGAGATGATGATGATGGTGGAGGTGGAGGTGAGGAGGAGGTGGAGGAGGAGCGGGGAGGAGGAGGAGGATATAGTAGAGCCTCCTAGACCGGCTGAGACATGGGAGGAGGCGGGGTCGGGTTGTGGCTATCGGGCGGGGACGGGGGAGGAGGCGGGGTGTGGAGGGCGACCATCATGGCGGCTTGAGAGGGACCACTGGTGGTGGCCCGGAGGATGTTTCCTTGCTATACGGGTTCGGTGATCACCGAGCCGGACAGGTTTGGAGTGACTCCATTAGTGAGTCATTAGTGACTTTCCGAGGACGAGGCGACGCATCTGGATAGGTAAGCTACTAATTAATGTGATATGTTTAAAATCTTGAAGTCATTTATACCACACACACACCGTAAATATTCCTTTACTTATCCCATCTTTGCTTTTCTCGAGAATTGATTATATTTTTTGTTTCGAATCAACGGGTTCGACCGTGATGCGCATCCATTGCCGATAGAGCCTTTGGGCGGCCCTCGTGGATGCGTCGGGCCTCCAGCCCGCACGCAGTGCGGTCATTCGGAGGCCGAACCATGCGGCGCTACGGCATTTTGGAACGGTGGTCTCCGAGACTAACTCGTTCCATATGCCTTGGGGAGATGACGATCACGCGCATGGCGTCTTTCATATCCTAGGTATGTTGTTGTTATATACTACACTCCGTCATACGACTTAGGATTTTGGTCAACTTGAGTTCACTTTGGCCGAGTAATTTAAACAAAAAAATAATTATCCAAATAAAATTCTAAAAATTGTTATTGTATCAAGCCTATATGAACTGTCTACATTCATGTCAGCATTACTGTTTATTTTTATAAATTCATCTCTTGTACTGAAATGTTTATGTTCATTTTCATTTTACAGTATCATTTGTGTAGGCCGACCTGTTCGGTATCCGGACCCAGTGCCTGACCTATCCGGCATCCGTAGCCACCTCCGGTTGATCGGCACTGGGTACTCATTGAGGAGGTCGAGCGCCTATTTACTCAGCGTAGAGGGGGCATGACAGATGCCCAGCGTGCGTCCGCGTATATCCTGCACCTATTGGGTTGCACGATGTTCGTGGACAAGAGCGGGGATAAGGTGCCCGCAGCCTACCTTCCCCTTTGCATGGATCTAGACTGGCCTCCCCACTCTCTCACAGGGATCGGCCACTTTGGCATATATGTCAGAGAGTTGGGGAAGGCGTCAGATCCGGATGCAAGCAGATGGGCGGTTGTGCGGCTCTCCTAGAGGTACATCTTACTCCATTCACTTTCTTTTTCGTCTACTCCCCCCGCCTCTGTTATTAAATGTTGCATTTGAGTAGTTTTTAATACTTTTTACATACATATCGAGCTGGATATACGAGTACTTTCCGGGTTTTCGGCGGGGTTCTTGACCCGATGGCGGCGAGGGCAGCCAGAGCCCGTAGATGGTCTCGTGATGATTCGGGCTGGGAGGTCGTTCGATCATCTTGTGCGGTATCGCCGCATTCTTGACGGGATGGGGGCGACGGTGTGAGTTATTCATATTAAAGCTGTTATACGTTTTTGTGTCCTTCCTTCCGATATTATGTTGACTTTGCCTAACAATGTCTACTCACAAGGTTATTTGGACTCCTTATGGGACCGGGTCGGACACGATCTTTGCTGTTTCATACTACGGGGTGTTATACGCTTACGCTGACATCACCGAGGCGTATATGGCGATCGTGTGACCGGGCGGTTCGGGTACCGGCGAGAGGATCCCAGGCTTGCCCCCATGCGAGCGAGATATGCGTTTTGGCAAAGGGTCGAAGGGGTATCGAAGCATTATGGTGGTGACATAGATCGAGACTTGGGCGGATTGGGTTGAGTTTGGCATGGCGGAGTTCGGGGCGATACCGTTGGGGGCCACTATTTACGGAGATCATCCCGCGCTTTGTTCCTCACGTGACTCCGGATTATATGGCTTGGTTTCGGGCGAGGAGTCATATTCGGATAGCTAATCCGATACACGATCCCCGGTGACATTCCACCTCCCCCACCTCCCTGGCGATGTTCCACCGCGGCTATGGTTGCGAGAGGCACGAGCTAGGCTCTTGCCATTGCGACGGATGAGAGGTTCCCGGAAGGACGGCGAGCTACTCTTAGAGATCTACGAGATGTTAGGAGGTCCCACTTAGGATTTATTTGTTTGCTTCGATTTGAACTTGTAGTGGACACCTTTTTAGATTGTTTTAGTTTTGTTGTTGATGTTGTGTTGTAACTCCACTTCCTTTAATATTTTGACCAATGTCATAAGCATGAAAAAGTCTTAAAATGTCATCTAGATCTTAGAAAAAATTTAAAAAAAAATAAAAAACCTATACGTGTACCACTTTCAGATGCTCGGGACATATTCCTTAAAACCCTAAAAAATGGGACATTTTTGTAACTCCACTTCCTTTAATATTTTGACCAATGTCATAAGCATGAAAAAGTCTTAAAATGTCATCTAGATCTTAGAAAAAATTTAAAAAAAAATAAAAAACCTATACGTGTACCACTTTCAGATGCTCGGGACATATTCCTTAAAACCCTAAAAAATGGGACATTTTTGTAACTCCACTTCCTTTAATATTTTGACCAATGTCATAAGCATGAAAAAGTCTTAAAATGTCATCTAGATCTTAGAAAAAATTTAAAAAAAAATAAAAAACCTATACGTGTACCACTTTCAGATGCTCGGGACATATTCCTTAAAACCCTAAAAAATGGGACATAATTTCTTCGCTCACCCTACAGCATTGAAGATTCTTAACTGTTTTCCGTATGTTATCGAGGGTGACTGCACCTTCAACACCAACTGCTACGGATTGTACTTCTTGCAGATTGTGGGGTTTACTTCTACCGGCCATAATTTCACAATCGCGTCTGTGTTCCTCAGGCATCAGAGTACGGGTGATTATAAATGGGTATTGGAATGTTTGCTCAGTCTGTTTACACCTCCTCGGTGCCTACGGTTTTGTCACGAGATCGGGAGTTGGGTTTCATCGGTGCTATCCGTTTAGTTTTTCCCCACACCGCACACATCTTGTGTCGGAGGCATATAGAGATGAATGTTAGAGAGCGTGGGTTGAAAGAAACCGGTAGCATTGACTTTGCAGAGTCGTTCATGAGGAGGTTCAATAAAGCAATCTCAGCCTCTACCTCCGACGAATGGGATGAACGTTGGAAGAATTTTCTTGTCGATTACAAATCTTACCCTAAATTATTGGATTACCTCAGCGATACCTGGATTACTCCGTACGCTCGGAATATTCTGTCCATGCACACGGATGTGTTGAAACACTTTGGGACCCATACAACAAACGGGTGTGAGGGTGAGCATAACGGGTTGAAGAAGGCATTGGAGCGTGCTTCTTCTACTTATGACACGATCTTCAAGACGACTCGTAGAATCTTTCATATCCAGCTAACAAATATCAAGCGGTTTATGAATAGAGCGAAGACCGAACTCCACTTGATTTGGATAAACTTAACTGCTTTCGCAACCTATTGACTAGAGTGTCGGTACATGGTTTGGATCTTATCGAAAGGAGCGGTCTCGAATTCGGACACTCAAGTATGGTCGTACTCCGGGTTATGTCATCAATGAGGCTGATTGCGGGTGTTACATCAGGCGGACACATGGACTTCCTGTTCCCATGAGATTTCACATATAGAGGAGCGTGGGGGACGGATTGAGCTTTCCATGATTGATGAGTTACGGAAGAAGTTGGACATTGAAGTGGACACCCGTTCATCCGAGGATCCCTACATAGATATCGGCAGGTTTTCGAGATGTGTTGGCTAGAGTTGAGACAAAGACTGAACCGGTAAGGAGAAGGTTATTATGGCGAGATGGAAGAAGGGCTTAATCACCACGCGATGGTTGCTTCCGAGCCAATCATACTTCAAAGGCGAATCAACCCCGACCCGGAAGTTCAAGAGAACCGTCGAATTGGGAGCATACAAACAACTTTTATGGAGTCCCCGCTACACCGCCCTCGACTAGAAAAGGGTATGTATTTTCATGCAAATTATGCCTCAAATCTTTGGGTGTTTGTTGTACATTTGACACTGCTTCTCACACTTCTTTTTATTTTTTCCTGTTTCAGGTCTAGATGTGCATTCATGGCATCAACCCAAGGGAGTTTGGATTCCACGCGCAAACGGAAATCACCTACCAAACCCACACCATCAACCCCGCTAGTACTCCTACGTCTCATCCACCGCTAGCTCCTTCCGGTCGTGGGAGAGGACGGGGTCGAGGTCGAGGTCGAGGTCGAGGACGGGGTCGAGGACGGGATCATGGTCAGGGACGTGGAGAGGGAAATGGACATCCCAATCACACTAGTATATACGACTCCGCGTACTTGGCGTATTTTCCGCCTTTCATTATCCCTTATATTGGAGGCATCACCAACGTCAAAGGAGATGGTCATTGTGGCTATAGAGCCGTAGCATTACAAATATACGGAGATGAGGAGTCGTGGGGCCGAGTTCGCTCAGAATGTTACACGAGAGGTGCGTGATCACCAAGAGCTTTATGAGAGAGTTCTATCTTGGATACCGGTATCGGAGCCGTTACGTAAGCTTGCTTGTTATGAACCGTGGGCGCCCGACTATTATTGGATGACGCTCCCGCAGGTTGGGCACATCATTGCCACGAGGTATAACGTGGCGTTTATTTCGTACGGATCTAGCGGTGGCAACTTATGCCTTCCGGTGACCGTACGTGCGGGAGTACAACCACCGACGGACACGGTTGTCTTTGGGACAAGTCCCCACCCATTTTATAGCGGTATGATACTTTACTTTATCATCTATATTATATTAGTTATATTTTGTTGTCCTACTTATAGTCGTTATATTTGATGGCCTTGTATTTAACTGTTAATGCTTTTGCAGCCTTCACATGTTAGGCAATGATTACCCCATTCCACCAACACCGCTCCTTGGAGGTCCCAATGTGATCAGCGCAAGGCAACCGCACCTCCCATACCAAGATAGGACATCGCAGTACGATCGACTATATGAGGAGGACAGCGATGCAAGAAGACAAAGATTACATTTGGGATAGTATATGTGTTATGGTTTTTTATTTATCCACTTTGTATGAATGTTTGAATTAATTGCTTTCGTTTCGTAAACACTTTCATTTCGTAAACAATTTGGCGATACTATACGTGTAATGGTATATTCATCCCTCCCATGGTTTTTGTGGAGATGTCCTATCACATTCACAATCAAATTTTATTCCAAGTTCAGTCTCTTGTTAGCTTTTCCTGTTGCTGAAGTGAAACATTAGCCTCTGATGCATATCTCGTGCCAGTCTACCCGAGATGTCCTCTTGTATCTCGGGTAGACTTACACGACATAAATCTCGTGTAAATGTACCCGAGATATGTCGTGTAAGTCTACCCGAGATGTAAGAGGACATCTCGGGTAGACTTACACGAGACGGGCAGGGGCAGCGATGGAACAAATTAGATCCCTGTATTTAAGATCCCTGTATATAAATATATCCTTACCGAAATGACCATTCCACGTTTTTTGTCGTTACATGTTGGACTTTGAAGCAAGGCCCATCTAGCCCACCTCAATTTTTTATTGTTTTACCTAAGTTATTCACTATTTGTAACTTTTTTTTTATATATGAATATTAAGTTATTTTTTACTGTTATTATTGTTTACAATATTTTTTAAATATCAAGTTCACACGATTTCAAAATATATTAAAGCAAAGTCGTTTCTAAATTTGACAATTTGAAGCCCAAAAATGTCATTATCGAGGGGTTAAAAATGAAAATTGATTCAATACATGATTTTAGCAAATGGTTTTGAAACATGGGTGAAGAGAAAAGGGAAAAATGATCTATACTACTCACACTCTTTGAAAACTTTTGGAAATGTGCAATTTTTTTTCTTTTTCATTAATTAATCAGCACTAGGTGTCTAGACTAGGTTGCAATGTTTGAATGTTTTCTAATTATTTCTTTAAAAAATAATTATTTAATGAGCTTTAAAATTTATTATTTTTAATTCAGAAAAATTGAAAAAAAATACCTCATTTTTATTCTATTAAACTCATTAAACAGTTATAATCTAAATATATATTCTTAAATTTTAGACTAAATTTATAGTTTTCTAATTATTAATTAATAACAGTTTTTTTGTATTAACGATAATTTTTAAATTTATATGTGGATATTTAATTTGTTTCTAAATATATATTCTTAAATTTTAGACTAAATTTATAGTTTTCTAATTATTAATTAATAACAGTTTTTTTGTATTAACGATAATTTTTAAATTTATATGTGGATATTTAATTTGTTTCTAAATATATATTCTTAAATTTTAGACTAAATTTATAGTTTTCTAATTATTAATTAATAACACTTTTAGATTATAACTACTTTTCTTATGTTTTCGAGATAGATGATCATTAGTTAGACATTTTTTTTAATTTTACTTTTGCCAAAAAAAGAAGAAGATTTTATTTTAAAAAAAATTGAAGAATGTGGAGAAACTATAGGTGACTATAGGGAGGGCCGAGGGGGGGGGGTAAGGAAAGTTTTGGAGGCAAAAATTTTGTACCTTTTATTTAAAAAATAAATTCATTATGTTATATACTAATTACTATTAATGCATGTTTGTAGGCTTATAGAAACAAATTATTAGGCTTAATAGTTGAAAATCTCATTTTGCTTTAAAAAAAATTATCGCTACTACTATAAACAATAATCCTTTCTTTTAACCATCAGGCTTTGGCCTGGTGGCCAGAGCTCATGGCTTCCAACCTGGAGGTCATGAGTTCAACCCCCCCCCCAGAAGTTGTGAGTAGTGAAAAATAAAATAAAAATAATCCTTTCTTTTTTCAAAAAAAAAAAAAAGTATATGAATTTTTACTTTCAAAAAATAAATATGAATGTTTGAAAAAGTAAAAGAAAAATGTTCAGGATTTCAAATTTAAGCAAATATGATGATTGAGATTTACTCATTTATTTATTTGTTTGAAGCAAGAAGATAATTTAATTGAGAAAAAAAGGTAAGAAGATAACTGATCTTTTCAATAAAAGTCATACAACTAAAATGGTGATAAGTGTCTGCCTTAACTGTTTTCTAATATTATCTTTCAAAAAATAAAAAACTATTTTCTAATATTATCAAAAGATTTTCCTTTACATTTTTTTTAATCAAAGACTTCTTGCTTTAAAAATTATAAATTTCATTAAACGAACTTATTTCTTGAAATTGACGAATTTCTAGGCTTGAACTTTATCATCTACATTTTTATTCTTTGAACTTAGCTACTTTGTTTTGTGTTTTTTAACGATTTTTAGCTACTTTGTTTAAAAAATAAAATTCTTTATTACTTGATCATTATTTTTTAATTTATGATGACATATATTTTTTTTATAGAAATAGATCATGTTTTTATTTTGTAACTTCATTCAATGTTTTATTATCATAAATTAAAAAAAAAATTAAATATAGAATAATAATTTTTAAAATGGTGCATTTATTTTTTTAAATGGTTACTAATATAAATAATATTTTAAAATAAAAAGTGATCTTTTTAATTTGAAAATCGATAAATCGAGAAAATTAAATGGGGGGATGGAGCCATGACTCTATTTTTTAGTTTATAGACATAATTTAGGGGTGATGGGCTGACTATGAGGAAGAAGTTAAATTTCTCTTTGTCTTGAAAGTAAAAAGTATCATTAAATGTGAAGATAATTTATTTTAAGCTGATTTGGAATTTTTGGGTGACTGATTAAAAGTTGTCCACAAAATCTTGTTAACGAAATTAATTGACGATATTTATGATAACATCTGTAATGAACTCAATACACTCTAATTAAAAACAATAATAAAATTATTACATTTACAATTTTGTAAGCAAATTTTTGTAATTATTTTGTGTCCTTACTATTACATAATTAGTATAGGGGAGAGAGAAAAAGGTTGGTTAAAAGAAAGTGAAAAAATGTTTTAGAAAATTATAAAAGGTGATATGTGATTCTACTAGTACTCCGAGCCCGTGCGGACCGCACGGGTCAGTACCCCCACTTATATCCCCACTCCCATCAAAGACTCTTTTTCTCATTATTCTAATTCAAAGCCGCCTTTTGTCAAAAATACCAGCAAAGACTTCCAAATATGTCAAAATAGAGATGAAATATATAAACACGGAAAATAATAAAACAATATCTAAACTTTATAATTTAAAAATAAAATTGAATAATTCTACGCCTCATTTATTCCAAAGAAAAATGAATGTTTAATTATAAAAAAAAAATGTAAAGTAAGCATTTATTAGTCTTCAGGTTCCGATTTCACATCAGTGACGGTAGTAGAAAAACGCGCGGCAGCATTTCTTGCGGCAAAAAATGCAATAGCATTTTTCTCGGCCTCATCCTGAGCATTGAAAAAAATAAAAAGATATTAAACACAATAATTTAACTATAATAGATGAATTAAATTAGATTATATATATAAGAAAAATATACCATTTCGTCAATAAAAGTTGGGTCATCCCAAATATCATCATCGGAATAGAGAGGTTCGCCTCTTGTACAATATTAGTAGCCGGAGGAGGCACTTGCAAATTATCAACCACGGGGGTGGGTGCCTATTAGATACATGAGATCAAGAATATATAAATTAAATCAAATAAGCCATATGTAATCATGAACGAACATTATAACTTGAGTTATACACATATAGTAACAGTTAAATAATAATATTTTATACTTGTAATAGGCTATATAAAAATGAGATCAATAATATATAAATTTTAATCAAATAAGCAATATGTAATCAAGAACAAACATTGTAACTCGAGGTATACACATATAATAACAGTTACATAATAATAATTTATACTTGTAGGCTATAAAAGGATGAAAGATGTTACATTCAGAAAAGAAATTTTAGGAATCATACCTATTATATAAGCCTCACAGAAGTACTTCAGGATAAACAATATTTGTTGTGGATGTGTCATCTCCCGATGGTGATGGAATGAGAATCGTTATCCTATTGAATGTAGTACATCTTGATAAAGCAACATATAATTGGCCATGAGTGAACACTGGTGTCCGAAGATCAATGCCGACAAATTTAACAGATTGACCTTGTGACTTATTTATAGTCATTGCAAAGCACAACCTAATTGGAAATTGACGCCTTGTAATTGGAATAATAAGTTCGGTCGAAGAAGGCGTAAGAGAAATTCTTGGTATAAATACCAAATTGCCCGCTTTATCTCCCGTCAAGATTTCAGCCTCAATAATACGTTGCCCACATCGAACAACTCTTAATCTTGTTCCATTGCAAAGACCATCCCTAGGTGCAAGATTCCTCATCAAAATAACTGGGCAACCAACTTTCAACTGCAAGTCTGAAGGGGGAAGACCAGAAGGATTCAATGAGTTCAAAAACTCTATTGGGTATCGATTTGCCATAATCGGATCACTGGTATCATCATCTGTATATTTGTCTCGCCGATAGATAACCGATGATATTGCTCTGAAACATCTCTAATGCTTGAAGATTTATGTAATTGACATCATCATTACGCGGGGACAAAATTGTTCGATCAGTTAAGAACCGAGCAGTAGAAGTCCCCGGAATATGCAATGTTGGATAAACTTCTCTTATTAGCTCGTTGACGTCTTTACACTTTCGGATAGTAGAAGGAAGTTCAATTGTCTCATCTGGATCGCTTCCCACCTTGGATGGAAATTTATGTAATGTTAATTATGAATGATTATAAAAGAAATATTTAATTTGAATGCATAACTATTACCTTGTTCAAGTATTCCGCAAATTCAACATTCGCGAGATCATTTCGATCCAACCGCATGTTTTCCGATAGAGTCAAGACATATATCTTCGTCCAAAGTGATGATTTTTGGAGAGTTGACCCCACAATTTGTTCACGGTGCCCCTTAGGTATAACTGGCAAAGTTTGACGAAAATCACCACAAAAAACAACAGTAATTCCACCGAAAGGGCTATCATTATCACAAATATCACGAAGGCTGCGATCGACGGCCTCAACGCAATGGCGATGTTGCATAGGAACTGTGAGGACTCCCCACCCCGGGACCTATAAAATCGTGCCCCAGCTGGAGGATCCCCAATCCAACTTCTAAAATTAAAACTTTTCCTTTAAATAATTTAAAAGTTATATAAACTTTTGGAACCCAAACTATAACCTGTTTTAATTTACAACAATACAACTGAAAATATTTATAAAACTTAATACACATTTCTTTTCCCCGAATTTAATCATAACCACACTTGTTCCCCAACTCCCAAACAGTACACATACCCTGACGACCCAAAATACAATCCACCCTCCTTGCCGGCCTCACCGGTCTGGTCTACCTGTCTCACCAATCTAAAAAATTAAAGGGAGACGGGGTGAGAAAGAATCTCGATAGCTATTATGCATGCAAGAAGATGCCAAATAAGATGCAACACGTAAACAAGTTGTTCAACATCATATTTGGAATACTGTAAACACATTACATTACCTGATCTTACCTTTTCCCGTCTGAACAATAAGTCGTAATACGTGGGTATGGGCTTACATCCTCGTGGGAACCCATCCTCTATATATGTGAACGGCTTAGGCCTATTCACGCCTTACAAGACCCATTTTTCAGGGAACCATGTAAGGTATCAGTATCCTATGAACTGCTTAGGCATATCCATAGTAACTGAGCCCCAAACTGTGGCCACAGTGGGGTGGAAACGGACACAGGTATAATGAAATCCGAGCACCTTATGTTACAACTTCTCATAAGTGGTCGCATTCCATTATACCCCCGAAATATCAGCTGATATTAAACATAATCATAATCACATTCAAGCACATAACAGTTACTTGAAGTCAAATCCACCCAATAGGATATCAATATAACACATGGTACAATTACTCATGCTGAACAGTATAGAGCATGGTACAATTACTCATGCCGAACAATATAAAACATGGTACAATTACTCATGTTGAACATCTCAATTAGTGTAACATGTATATAAACACTAATGAGTTAATATAATCCATATATGGCATGTATGCTCATGAATAATACAATGATGACGTGCAACAGTTATTTCACGCCCCAATTCAATATATAAACATCCATAGATAAGCACGTAGAGGTACGATGACATACAAGTAACTCTACTCTTTCATAATATCATTTTGTACCATTTACACACAAGTTCCATGATCTAGTACCGAGTTTCTATAAACTTTGGTTATCAATTCACAATGGTTTCCAACCCTTTTTCAAGCAACATTTATTTCATGCCCTTAATAACCCAATAACCATGTATAATTAGTTACATATGGCACAAAGTAACTCTAATAAGCCCGAGATATCCGTGTCGCACTATTAAACATTCCCTATAAAGGGTTCATAATCATTTACCAAGTTTTTATTAACTTTGGCTATCAATCAACCATAGCTTCCACCCTGTTTCCACGAAATCTTTAAACTACTTCCATAATTCCCTCTTAACCACTTAAGACATCATTGTGCAGCTAAAGTGTTCTAGTTCATTCTATGCTGAAGAGGGTTCAATCTCATTCTAAGTTGAATTGGTTCTCAAGCTTTAAAAGTGAATTCATAAATTCTGATGCAGGGCACGACTCGTGCCCCTTGGCACGACTCGTGCCTTTTTCCCACAAACTTCCCGGAACGACTTGGCTATTCTTCACGACTCGTGATCACGACTGCAATTGAAGGTCACGACTCGTGCTCCAGGGCACGGGTCGTGCCTCTACCCAGAATTGTTAATGGTGTTTCCACCAGCTCCAACCAAAACCCCAAAACACAATTTCAATCTCCCAAAGCTGTTCCAAGCCAAACAAACAAGTTTATATACAATTTCCAAACATATAATCACCCTCAAACCATGTTATCTCACCTATATACAAAAATTTCCCTACCAATCAAACCCCTTCTACCACCTTCTTCCATGTCCTAACTCCAACTCCTTCCTATCCCATTTCCAACCCAAGAAACCTAAGCAACCAAGTCCCAAATATAGTATATAACACATTTCAACAGTTTATAACTTCGTATGCTCAACATTGAAAAGGAATCTTAACAATTTACTTATCTTTCCATTTCAACCAAACCAGTTCTACTAGATATATATATTTAGACTATAATTATACTCCCTCTGCCATGTAACATTTTTACATTTAACAACCATATCATTTTCGTCCCAATTATCACCACACTATCCCTACAACCTTAATCCACTTTATTATAAGTTCCCAATTCAATACCCCAATTTTTCCTCCATATCATATAGCCATTTTATACCCTTTGTTTCTACTTATCTTCAATTCCATTTCAAAAGCCAATCAATTTGTCAATTTCATCAATAATCATTTCTAGGGTAATAACAACATCATATAATAAACCCCCAAACAATAACAAGTACTTCATTCTACTCATCCCCAAAACATTATGCCCAATTAAAGTAAACCATTTCCTCCAACATAATGTCACCCATAATTATTCATAAAGCCAAGAGACAAACACCTAATTCACAAAACATTTGTATAAACAATGTATTTACTGCTTAGAAGTCATATCATTTTAACCTCAATTTACTCCTATTGTTCACCTTAACAATAATACAACATATACTCTTTCAAACCCATTCAACCATGTCCCAACTAAATTTCTTTCATCCAAAAATCCAAATAAGTTACTAAAAATACCAAGAATCAATTATTTTACCATAATCTCATTTTTAAACATAACATGAACAGTTATTGGAAAGAAATCATAATAACTTACCTAAAAATATGTCGAAACGGAAAGACGATCTGTTCGGCTCTAATCGTTCTCCTCGCCTTCCTGATCGCTCCGCCGCAGACGGATCGCAAATCGGACTGACGGTTGATTTTCTAGAATTTTTGGAAAATATTTTGGGGAGGAGGAAGTACTCTTTTCTTTCTCTCTTCCTCTCCACCGAGCTCTCCCTTTCTCTTTCTCTGGAATGATCTTCCTTTTTCCAATTCTTAAAGGAAGAAAAGGATATATATATAAAGCAAATTTCCACTTTAGTCCTCCAAGATTCAAGTTATATCAATTAACTACTTTAACTTTTACTTTTGACATCTAAGTCCCTCCATATTTTGTAAAGCCTTTTTAAATAATATTTTCAATATTATTACTTTACTATAAAATTCCTTTTTATTCCCTTTAACCATTAAATAATTAAATTTAGTTTATTAACATCACTAAAATGTCAAATAAATCATTTAAATGTTAAAACTAACACATAACAATCTCAATTATTATGAAATGCATAAAATAAAATGCTACGCCCCCGCTCCACGTGCCCAACACGTGAATAAAATGGTGCCTAGGTTTTGGGTCGTCACATTCACTCCCCCTTAAAAAAATTCGTCCCGAATTTTTAAACACACTTTCCTGACTACTCAAATAACCCCATATAACTCTCACGCCTCTCGGATTCCCGCAACCCAAGGGTTTCCCCCCAATAATATGATTTTTCTACAAATTTCCACAACCCGAATATTCTAGGTTTTCCATTCCCGGATTTGATTATAATACCACTCAATGGTTCTATCACCCCAATCACATCACATGAACAAACTAGGTTGAAAACTCAATATAAGGGAAATGATCATAAGGACTCTTCCTTCCACAATGCTTCGTACGGCGTCACTTCAACACTGGACTGATCACTGATGATATACGCAATTCAACTAGGGTTACACGAACTTCTCAAAATAAATGAAAATCCATCGAATGCCCCATAACACATTCTCGAGAGTCTGGATGGTTCTCTCTGTCTGACCAATCCATCGGAAAATGTACGTAAAACTGAACACATCTGAAACCCAAAGTCTCGCACTCAGTCTTCCACAACCGCAACATGAATCTCGAATCTCGATCTGATTAATACTTCGTAGAATCGACCAATTTCCTTGCCCATAACATTATGTTAACTTTCCCCTTTAGTAGTTCATTTTCTTGGTATAACTCAGCCGACTTTGATCAATATATCCACTATTACTCGAAGGCGTCCATTTCCTTTGATGTCGAAGGTAATCCCGATAATAAATCCATCAAAATGTCTTCTCATCCTCATTCTTCTAATTTGTTCTCAATTCTTGATAAATCTTCAAATGTCTTGAATTCATCGCAAGTCTTGATTTATGGTCTTCCTCTAAAATAGATCTCTTATTTTCTTATAAATACGGTACATCAATTATGTCGTTGAAGGTTAATATTCCATCAATATTCAGTACAATATCCTCGGTCCTTCTTTCTTGAAAATGTTAGATAATTCCCTCGATTCAGAATCATTAGTTGAACTCCCATAAGATCTTTGTTCCAAGTAGGTGTAGCTCGAACATTCACAATTCACATCTCTTTTTGCAACTCACATGATAGCAATTCTAATAAGAAAGCCCTTTCGGATAATCACGTCTGCAATCACAGTAGCCTTCTCGGATGTTGTGTAATATCGCAAATAAGTCTTTTAATAACTCCAACAATTTCTCCACCTGTTTGTTCAATCCACTCTGATACATAATACTTCAACTCTGATGATTTGTACAAATCTCAAATTTTAACTTCATGCAAAGGATGTTTCCACTTAGGTAACGCAAAATAGTTGTAATCCATTCCATGCTTCCGCTGCGCCACTCTGATTCCCTCAAAGCATAAGCTATTGTCTTCTCAGTCTGCATAAAGCACAACCCAAATCTTTCTTTTGACGCGCACATGACAATTACAAGTTCACATCCATCAAGTAGGGTAAAGGTCAAAACATTAGTCAGTCCATCTTCCATTCTGCAAAGTTGATTTCACACTTTAACGTTTCACATAAATGATACCTCCTTCGGAAGTAATTGAATCACTGGTGTTACAATTCTTGAAAATCCATCAATACTCTTTTAATAATAACCTGTCAATCCCAGAAAACAACGGAGTTCTAACTCTGTCGAAGGTTGTCCCTCGACCATGGTCTCAATCCTCGAAAAATGTAATACAATGTCTCCTCGAGTCATACTCTTACGGAATTTCACCAACATTTGATTCTCATGAAATGTAGATAACATAACTTGCAGTTGATTTTCAAAATCTTTCCACAACTCTGAGTATACCAAGATAGCATCCATCAAGCTGACCACTGAAATATCAAAATCGGGTTTTAAAATTCTACGCATCACATTTACAACACATCCAATGCCCTTCTATAAGGTGTTTCGGATATGGGCAACAACCCTAACATAGATCCATACAGAATTCTATCACCCTAACTGGCGGCAAGAAATACTCTGATGGAAACACTTTACCAATTAATTTACCACCGGTACACGAGATATTATAGGCCACTTTTACTCACTTCTCGTACATAATCCCATTTAACACTCACATTTTAAACCATGCTTTTTGACCTTTAAGGAATATACGACATATCATCAAATAATGACTTTTTTTTTCACCTCAACCACACACAGAGGCAAACCAATAGAGATGAGGAGACTCGCTTCTTGCGACAGTCCTCCCCAGCCACAACAACTACTTAACCAATTCAGGTCAAGTATAACAATAATCACGGATTGGTATATCTACCACATCCATTGGCAATACATGCCCACATAATCACGACTACCATGATAATCAAGTATGATTCGAGGTACTCTCCCTCAGAGTAGACACCTCCAAAGACATAAGGCAACTCTGAGGTAAATTATGCAAATAAAAGCAGAAATACAATGCCACATAATAATGAGGTGAACGGGGATTCATACAGGTATTACCCCTACTTCCTGAGACAGGCAATATACTTCTAATTACTACAGAGGAATCTATCTCTCCATATTATCCATATTTCCTTAATCCCTTGGGGTCATTACTATTTTCTGCCTTTGAACAAATTCCTGCGCTAAACACTCGTCGTCAGGTATCACACACTCCCCCTTAGACTAGACTTCTACCCTTGACTTCTAACCTTAGCTCTGATACCAACTGTGAGGACTCCCCACCCCGGGACCTATAAAATCGTGCCCCAGCTGGAGGATCCCCAATCCAACTTCTAAAATTAAAACTTTTCCTTTAAATAATTTAAAAGTTATATAAACTTTTGGAACCCAAACTATAACCTCGTTTTAATTTACAACAATACAACCGAAAATATTTATAAAACTTAATACACATTTCTTTTCCCGAATTTAATCATAACCACACTTGTTCCCAACTCCCAAACAAGACACATACCCCGACGACCCAAAATACAATCCACTCCTTCCCGGCCTCACCTGTCTGGGTCTACCTGTCTCACTCAATCTAAAAAATTAAAGGGAGACGGGGTGAGAAAGAATCTCGCAGCTATTATGCATGCAAGAAGATGCCAAATAAGATGCAACACGTAAACAAGTTGTCCAACATCATATTTGGAATACTGTAAACACATTACATTACCTGATCTTACCTTTTCCCGTCTGAACAATAAGTCGTAATACGTGGGTATGGGCTTACATCCTCGTGGGAACCCATCCTCTATATATGTGAACGGCTTAGGCCTATTCACGCCTTACAAGACCCATTTTTCAGGGAACCATGTAAGGTATCAGTATCCTATGAACTGCTTAGGCATATCCATAGTAACTGAGCCCCAAACTGTGGCCACAGTGGGGTGGAAACGGACACAGGTATAATGAAATCCGAGCACCTTATGTTACAACTTCTCATAAGTGGTTGCATTCCATTATACCCCCGAAATATCAGCTGATATTAAACATAATCATAATCACATTCAAGCACATAACGCTTACTTGAAGTCAAATCCACCCAATAGGATATCAATATAACACATGGTACAATTACTCATGCTGAACAGTATAGAGCATGGTACAATTAATCATGCCGAACAATATAAAACATGGTACAATTACTCATGTTGAACATCTCAATTAGTGTAACATGTATATAAACACTAATGAGTTAATATAATCCATATATGGCATGTATGCTCATGAATAATACAATGATGACGTGCAACAGTTATTTCACGCCCCAATTCAATATATAAACATCCATAGATAAGCACGTAGAGGTACGATGACATACAAGTAACTCTACTCTTTCATAATATCATTTTGTACCATTTACACACAAGTTCCATGATCTAGTACCGAGTTTCTATAAACTTTGGTTATCAATTCACAATGGTTTCCAACCCTTTTTCAAGCAACATTTATTTCATGCCCTTAATAACCCAATAACCATGTATAATTAGTTACATATGGCACAAAGTAACTCTAATAAGCCCGAGATATCCGTGTCGCACTATTAAACATTCCCTATAAAGGGTTCATAATCATTTACCAAGTTTTTATTAACTTTGGCTATCAATCAACCATAGCTTCCACCCTGTTTCCACGAAATCTTTAAACTACTTCCATAATTCCCTCTTAACCACTTAAGACATCATTGTGCAGCTAAAGTGTTCTAGTTCATTCTATGCTGAAGAGGGTTCAATCTCATTCTAAGTTGAATTGGTTCTCAAGCTTTAAAAGTGAATTCATAAATTCTGATGCAGGGCACGACTCGTGCCCCTTGGCACGACTCGTGCCTTTTTCCCACAAACTTCCCGGAACGACTTGGCTATTCTTCACGACTCGTGATCACGACTGCAATTGAAGGTCACGACTCGTGCTCCAGGGCACGAGTCGTGCCTCTACCCAGAATTGTTAATGGTGTTTCCACCAGCTCCAACCAAAACCCCAAAACACAATTTCAATCTCCCAAAGCTGTTCCAAGCCAAACAAACAAGTTTATATACAATTTCCAAACATATAATCACCCTCAAACCATGTTATCTCACCTATATACAAAAATTTCCCTACCAATCAAACCCCTTCTACCACCTTCTTCCATGTCCTAACTCCAACTCCTTCCTATCCCATTTCCAACCCAAGAAACCTAAGCAACCAAGTCCCAAATATAGTATATAACACATTTCAACAGTTTATAACTTCGTATGCTCAACATTGAAAAGGAATCTTAACAATTTACTTATCTTTCCATTTCAACCAAACCAATTCTACTAGATATATATATTTAGACTATAATTATACTCCCTCTGCCATGTAACATTTTTACATTTAACAACCATATCATTTTCGTCCCAATTATCACCACACTATCCCTACAACCTTAATCCACTTTATTATAAGTTCCCAATTCAATACCCCAATTTTTCCTCCATATCATATAGCCATTTTATACCCTTTGTTTCTACTTATCTTCAATTCCATTTCAAAAGCCAATCAATTTGTCAATTTCATCAATAATCATTTCTAGGGTAATAACAACATCATATAATAAACCCCCAAACAATAACAAGTACTTCATTCTACTCATCCCCAAAACATTATGCCCAATTAAAGTAAACCATTTCCTCCAACATAATGTCACCCATAATTATTCATAAAGCCAAGAGACAAACACCTAATTCACAAAACATTTGTATAAACAATGTATTTACTGCTTAGAAGTCATATCATTTTAACCTCAATTTACTCCTATTGTTCACCTTAACAATAATACAACATATACTCTTTCAAACCCATTCAACCATGTCCCAACTAAATTTCTTTCATCCAAAAATCCAAATAAGTTACTAAAAATACCAAGAATCAATTATTTTACCATAATCTCATTTTTAAACATAACATGAACAGTTATTGGAAAGAAATCATAATAACTTACCTAAAAATATGTCGAAACGGAAAGACGATCTGTTCGGCTCTAATCGTTCTCCTCGCCTTCCTGATCGCTCCGCCGCAGACGGATCGCAAATCGGACTGACGGTTAATTTTCTAAAATTTTTGGAAAATATTTTGGGGACGGAGGAAGTACTCTTTTCTTTCTCTCTTCCTCTCCACCGAGCTCTCCCTTTCTCTTTCTCTGGAATGATCTTCCTTTTTCCAATTCTTAAAGGAAGAAAAGGATATATATATAAAGCAAATTTCCACTTTAGTCCTCCAAGATTCAGGTTATATCAATTAACTACTTTAACTTTTACTTTTGACATCTAAGTTCCTCCATATTTTGTAAAGCCTTTTTAAATAATATTTTCAATATTATTACTTTACTATAAAATTCCTTTTTATTCCCTTTAACCATTAAATAATTAAATTTAGTTTATTAACATCACTAAAATGTCAAATAAATCATTTAAATGTTAAAACTAACACATAAAAATCTCAATTATTATGAAATGCATAAAATAAAATGCTACGCCCCCGCTCCACGTGCCCAACACGTGAATAAAATGGTGCCTAGGTTTCGGGTCGTCACAGGAACCTCATCCCAGATTATTAATTTTGTATCTCTAAAGAGTTGGGCATGAATTGACTGTTTTGTAAATGAACACAACGTATCTTCCAACACATTCAACGGTAGACAAAAGGTAGAATGTGCCGTTCTGCCACCAACTAACAATAACGATGCAATTCCAGATGATGCAACACAGATCACGATATTGTCATGCGATCGACAAACCCCTGCAATTGTGTTGTACAGAAATGTTTTGCCCGTTCCTGCACCCCCATTCAAGAAGAAGGTTTTCCCTTGATTTTCATTCACCGAACACATCACAACATCGAAACAGTGTCGCTGACCAACATTCAAGCGAGAGATATTTGCTTCCGCAGCAGTAGTGTGCTCATCATACTTAAGCTGTCTATGTTCCCATAATAACCTGTTGTTGCCGGTCATTTGGGTCCAATTTTGAAGTGGAAGAGGCATTGGTGGGAAATCTGCCAAGCTTTTTCCAGTTTCTTGCAATATTTCATTCAAGAGATGCAGGCCATAATCTATTATTTGACTATCATCCGGATATGGAATTTCATATTCTGTGCGCAATTTGTGAGGAAGATCATCACATATATTAATTGCAAACTTAGTCCACAACTCATGGGGATGTATCGGAGAGCATTGCGTTAGAATAAGCGCAAACAATCTCCTCGCTGATAACCGCCTTCATAACCGAGGCTTCTTCCAAACATTGATTCCATTCTTCATCATCTTCTAGAAGACCCCGTGCAACGCAAGCACCTTTAAATGTATCATGCACAATACCATTGTATGTTCGTAAATTTTCCCAAGAGGTTGGCCCTTTAACAAAGAATTAATAAGAGTCGGAGGTAAAATCTCTCACCACCGGAGGGGCTAGCAAAATATATTCTTCCAATTGCACGGCTTAAATTACGTCTCCGTTTCCAAACATTCGCCTGCCACGTGTAATGCTTCGGCATTTGTTGATAAGTAACCTGTCGGGCCATTACATCAGAAGCACAACATCTAACAAACCCCATTAATTTTGTTCCTTTTCCCTCTACTTGTGCGGCCTATCTCTTCTCGCGAACATCTTGAATCATATGAAACATTATGCTCTCGAGGTAGATGGAGATCTAATCGAACAACATTAGGAAATTCTTCATGCAAGTTGTATCCGAATAACCGCCATGCAGCTTCTGGTGGACCAATATACCTCGCATCAAGATATTGTTTGATTTCATCACCTTTCCCTAAAACCATTGTTGTTCGATCATGACCTTTGTATATGTACTTGTGAATGTACTTCACACATCTAACTCCAGCACACACCTCCACATTAATATGGCAATCAAATAACTCTGTGAGATAAGGGTTGTAAGGTACAACATCTCTGTTATCTACCTCCTTCCCTCTTACTGTCAATACAACTCCATTATCACGGCGACGATAGATTGGATAGCCATCATTATCAATAGAAGTTGTTTGGGCCCACTGTTTTGAAATTTTTTTTTTGCACCTATTGTTCTCCATACATTGCGCACTTGGGTTTCTCGTGCCGCACGGACCATGTATCATACATCTCTTAACCGTGTCAAAAAGTGCAGACCTGCTATCTAGATCGGGTAATTCGGCACATACCACCCTATCAACTTGCTCAGTAGTTCTGATCTTATCTTCATCCTCGAGAAAAAACAGTGCATGCATATGGGGCAATCCTCTTTTCTGAAATTCAATTGTGAAAACATAAGCTTCTACTTTTCCAAACACCCTTTCATCTCTAACAATTTTCAATAAATGCTTTCTCTTTAATTCGAAATCTCGAGCAACCAAATCGGCCTATCACCCAGCTTGATTAGGAAGTAGAGCATCTCTAATTTACGGCCATGCCGGGTTGGTGTCATAGTTAAGAAAATATCCGGATGCTTATACGCGCGTGTAATAGCCATTGAATCTTGAAAAATTTCATACATTTGCCTTGGTCCACTTGAAAGAAGATGGAAGGATGAATTTTCTACCAATTTGATCTGGACTTGCACTCTCTTCATCAAAAATTTCTTGGAGATCTTTATACCGATCAACACGAACAAATCCCTCTTGGTTTTCCCTTAGGAAAAGAAGACGGTTTTGCTCTGTTGCAGCCCAAACGTCAACCAAATATTCCTGAAATAGTTTTTTGCCCCTCAAAATGGTAGAATACTCTGTTGTTCGTTCGAATAAACGATAACTGTAGTAATCCATCATTGTGAGTCTATTTCTACTTTTATTACTCGGACCATTCCTATTCACATCCCAGAGAGTCATGGACGGTTCCCATCCTAGCTCCCCTAAAGGAAATAATAAGACGTAATGTAATGGGGCGTATGCTGGATGACTTTCACTTATCCGCATCAAGCCTTGATCTCTGTAGTGAAGGACAATATCTCTTGTTCTCCTTCTCTCAGTACCATCACCGGGTAAGATTACTGCAATCTCATCAACCGTAGGTGCATTATATCGCCGTTGATCTCTTCTTGGGTCATAATGCAAATATGCTGCCAAATTTTGATTAGACTGATAGTGGCTTTGTTGTTCTAATATTACACATGCTTGACGAAAGATAGGTGCAAAAGGATTGTATTGTAACAAACAATCTTGGATGCAGCCCATCAGCTCTCCATCTAATGTATCATTTCGACGCTGACGACATTCTAAGGCGGTCATCGGATCGTATATATAAAGTTGAGCGTACACAGGATTTGAATCTGGAGGTGGTAGTAATGACCCGGAATGATGTCGCAACTCACCATGTATAGTGAAGCTATAAGGGGCCCTGCCACGTTGTACACGATCATCTAGATCACATCCAAGACTGGTGAAAGCCATTGCAGCATTATACCGTCGAATATCCTGGAAAAATAACGTCGAACGATGGTCACAACCGTCATATAATTCCCTGAACAGGCTGGGTGGATCAAGAAGATTAGGAAGCCTAACTTGCCCATCCAAGCAACATGTTCCAAATCTGGGCCTACTTAAAGGAGAGTTAACCAATTTTTCGCCCATCCAGTGCAAAGCATGACAGTGCTGACATATGACATTCATTCTGCCAAGGGAATGACGAACTTGATTGAAAATTTGTTGATTCTCTATGTCACGTAGATGGAGCTCATCCTCTTCGAAACCACCTATATTTTCATTTTGTTCGGTAGTGGACGGGTCTTCTAATATAGTTGACCTATATGCGGAAAGGCGTGTTATATTTTTTAAGATAAGTTTATTTGAATTAAAGAGGAGTAAAATAAGAATTATGTTACATAGTAGAATAAGGAGCGGCTTGTTCACGCAAACGACGCCTCCTTTGTGCAATTGCCCGTCTCGAAGGACCCAAAGAAACGTTAGAAGAATTTTGTTGGGTTCTTGCTTGATCGGCTCAATCTCTTTCCCTTCGTCTAGATTGTGCAATTTCACGCATACTACGATAATATCTATTTCTATATGTTGAACTTTCTCCTAACTCCATATTCACTGACTGGTAGTGAATAGGCAAATAGACAAATATTACTAACTCTAGAAAATATTGATTTTTAATAGAAATATATTATCAGCATACAATTTGAACGGCCAATGAAGAATACCTGTGGCGCAGCAGGTTCTTTTCCTTTCGTTGAAGGTTGTGCCATTGAGTGAAATTTGATAATGATTAAGCTGGCAATAGAATGAAAAAATTGTTAAATACACTATTTGGAGATTGAGGCAGGATATTTTACTCGAGAGGATGGTAGTTCTAATCAAATCATAAGAAGCATTTTCACAATCTATTGGATTGACCAATGGAAATGATAAACTCATGTTATACTTCAGAATTCATAACAAATAAACACCAATAGAACATATCCAAACAAACATATTTACAGAAACTAAATAAAACAAACATGAAATTTGTAGGGAGTACATAAAAAACCAATTAAATTAAACTGAACTAAACTAAACCAAACTAAACTAAACCTTTGGCCCTACAACTTGACTACTCATTCTCATTCTACGCCTCGATTATTGTAAGACAAACAATAAAAAATTATTTAGAGAAAATAATATACACTATTTGGAGGAGTGAAATTTGATAATGATTAAGCTGGCAATAGAATGAAAAAATTGTTAAATACACTATTTGGAGATTGAGGCAGGATATTTTACTCGAGAGGATGGTAGTTCTAATCAAATCATAAGAAGCATTTTCACAATCTATTGGATTGACCAATGGAAATGATAAACTCATGTTATACTTCAGAATTCATAACAAATAAACACCAATAGAACATATCCAAACAAACATATTTACAGAAACTAAATAAAACAAACATGAAATTTGTAGGGAGTACATAAAAAACCAATTAAATTAAACTGAACTAAACTAAACCAAACTAAACTAAACCTTTGGCCCTACAACTTGACTACTCATTCTCATTCTACGCCTCGATTATTGTAAGACAAACAATAAAAAATTATTTAGAGAAAAAAATATACACTATTTGGAGGAGTGAAATTTGATAATGATTAAGCTGGCAATAAAATGAAAAAATTGTTAAATACACTATTTGGAGATTGAGGCAGGATATTTTACTCGAGAGGATGGTAGTTCTAATCAAATCATAAGAAGCATTTTCACAATCTATTGGATTGACCAATGGAAATGATAAACTCATGTTATACTTCAGAATTCATAACAAATAAACACCAATAGAACATATTCAAACAAACATATTTACAGAAACTAAATAAAACAAACATGAAATTTGTAGGAGTACATAAAAAACCAATTAAATTAAACTGAACTAAACTAAACCAAACTAAACTAAACCTTTGGCCCTACAACTTGACTACTCATTCTCATTCTACGCCTCGATTATTGTAAGACAAACAATAAAAAATTATTTAGAGAAAATAATATACGTATATCCCAAGAATTTCACAACAAACTGCAAATATACGTATATCCCAAGTCTTGTTAAAAAAATAGGAGATAGTTGCCGCTGTATATCGATAAAATGTTAATAATATTATAAAATTATAAGATTTAATATGAATTAAATTCTAAATTAAGAAACACATTTTCTTTCTATATCCTCCATTACTTCCCATCAACTACCTTTCACCATCTTTCGAAGACATTTACTCCCTCCGTCCCACTTCACTTGACACTAATTTCCATTTTGGTCCATCCCACTTCACTTGGCACTACCCAAAATGGCAAACTTTTTATAATTTTATATTCACTCTACCCCACCACTCATTCTCTCTCTTCATTTTCCACCACTCAATTTATTCAACTAACACTACTATTTACCCCACTCATTCTCTCTCTCTTCATTTTTTATCACACATTTCTTTTATTTTATTCTTTTTTCTTAGTTATTGTGCCATTCATTTTGGTGCCAAGTGAATCGGGACGGAGGGAGTATTTGCCAAGACAGTGAGTGAATAACTGATTCATTTACATAAGATTAAAATCAAATTGAGCCACGGAGAAAAAAAAATGTCATATTGATATTTTGGAATAAATATTAACGTTCACTACTTTATGGAATTTTGCCGCTCTAGCTGGCATCAATTAAATAGTTTACAGCTTGGGTAAGAACATAACAATTCAATCTACTTAATTTGACACATCATTTCTACAAAATGCATAAAGCAACAATAGGAGGTCCAACAACTTGTCCACGTAGCAACATTAACACGCACCTCAACTCTAAGCAAAAGTAAAATCAATTTAGATATCCTGCTCTTTCTCTCTCTTAAAATCTCACAGGTTTCTCTCTCTACACTCAGCCATGGCGTTCTGCAGACTCAGGCATGGCGATGGCGAGAAGGAGATCAAACCGGTCGGAGTCCGTGCGTCCGTTTCCTCCGGCGACCGCAGAAGCAACCATCTTCAACTCCATTTAAAACCAATTCGAGTCATGGAGGAGACGGATGTGGAACGGGGGCAATGGAGGTCATCCAGAGAGAGGGGAAAGGGAAGGGTCAGCCAATAATGGTGGAGGAAGAAGCATGGGAGGAGTTGGGTACGCCAGGCGAAGTGAAGACGGATCGGGGGCGCTCTGCGGCCGGATCGGGGGCGCTCTGCGGACGAATCAAGACGGATTGCAAACGGCGGTATGAAATTCTTCAAAAACTTTGCTCCTCCGCCAATGGCCGTTGCCGGAAATCAAGGTATTATTCAATCAAAACCTTATAAGGATAGATCTCCTTCGATTTTGCTTTGAAATTCTAAGCTAAATATGTTATTTTACGAAATATATTACAAAACATAGTTAAAGAAATTTATGCTCATCATGTCTGCTTGTTTCCCTTTCCTACAACAAATTAAACATTAAACAGAGAGTATGAAAATAATTGCCGTGATTGCAGCGAGTATAAAAATTACCTGTCTTGTGAGTATGCCTTTGATTAAACAGCCGAAGATTGAGAAGGGACGTAGGTGGTGGGTGTTGTGGGAAGAGGGGAAAATTGAGAGCCCAATTGAAATTAATGGTGGGTTTAACGTACTGAGGAGGGAGAGAAGAGATTATGGGAGCTGTTGTAGAAGGAACGAAGGAGTAGGACGTGGAGAACAGTTGTTGACAGAGGAGGGGAGTGGAGAGGTTAAAACACGTTGGGAGGGAGGGAGGATTTACAGCCGTTGGATATATTCTTCAACTTTCAATCCTGGCCCCTCTTTATGTGAAGATAAGAGGCAGTTTTTTAAGTCCTGTATTGTATAATAGACTAGTACTCAAAAGCCCGTGCCATTGGCACGGGTCAGTATGGAAAGGGAGACAGTATAGAAAGAGAAAGACATGGGAAAACTGAAATCGCATGCTAACTATATGACGTTTTAAATATAATTTTAACTAACTACTTAACTAAAAATTATCAAAATTTTCAACTATAACAACAACAACAACATCAACAAATCTTTAACCCATCCCCCTCCCCCACAGTCCAGTGCAGTAATATGAGATCCTAAATAAAATAAGTAATGTGAGTCATTATACATTATGTCATCATCGATAAGCTAGATATATTGAATACTGTAACAACGGGAAATTTAATATGAAATTGACTCCATAGTACACAACAGTCACAATCAAAGGGACAAAGAGAAGTACCTCCAGCATCTGATTTCCCCAACCCTAATTCCTCTAATGTGTAGACGAAGAACCCATCTCTTGTTTTTTCCTTTGGTGGAGTAGGTGAGTCCAGGCACTTTTTCTCCTTTGTTTCTATTCTCTTATTCTTCCTTTTCTTCAGCTTATAATTCGCTTTTGCAGACTCATCTTCTACTTGTTTCCCGGCCTTCTCCTGTTCAGTTCTTTTCCATTTCTTGGTGGAAAAGATTTCATTAATCTCATTCCAGGTTTTTTGGGAGTAGGAGAAGGTCCAGTATCGTTCATAACAGGATTCCAGGACGTGGTGCAGGTTTCTTAGATGAACTCTTCTTTGGCATTGTGTAAATACAATAAATCAGCTCAGCCAAATGCTCTTATATGTACATCAGTGAGATAAGCGCAACGGCTAAAAGGAATATCGTAGGTAAGAACAGATGTACTTGGTAGCTAAAATAGCGAGAGGAAAGAGAAGGTTATCCGTAACAAGAAACGTAATGAAAGAAACATAGACTATTTTTCGATTGTATGTTTTAGATACCATAAACAGTTCAACTTTTAGACTCCAGGAATCATTAATTAGTGAAGCAGATTCAAAATCATTTTCCATTCACGGCAGTATCAATTCTTCAAGCCATTTTGACACTTTCACCTGATCGGGTATCATATAGTTTTTGCTGCACATGACGGAAATTCAATACATTTTGGGATAACAAATTTGTGCAGGATGCTGACTCAACTATTCGACTCAGGATATTAGAGACGCATTATTTTATGTTTTATTTGTTCAGAAAAAGGGAACATGATGGTTTCATGTCTTTACAACCAATAGTAACATGCTTCGTAAATCATGCCTGTCAATGCAAAATTGTGGTCCTCTCATTCTCTATCTCGAAACTATAAGGCATGCAAGAGTTAAATGTTGCTCCCTAGTGTTGCATCTTACATATAAACTCCAGTTATGATAAAATGCACTAAATTATATGGAAATCCAATGAAGGTTGTTCTAATGTGTAAAATGTATTTAGCTGAGAATTTATCATCATTTTGACAAAGTTAGGACACCAAGATGTTCAAATCATAGCCCGAGTTTCAACTTATCAAGTACATAAATTGTTTGCACATGTCATAACTCGGGATGGCAACAACACAGGTTTAAGGCAAGTAACACGGGCCAATTGTGAATCGGATGCAGAGATTGACTGTAGTCACAATACCATCCTTGACCTGAACCTCGTAACTATTTACAACTTTTATGCGGATAGAGAATCACATTATTAACCAAGTTTCAAGAAAAGTAAATATAATTTTTTTATTATATAAAATAAAAGTACATGACAGGGGGTAGCTTTCCTAACCCAAATCTCCCCTTCATGTAAACCAAAACAATATAAGGACTATCTTATTTCCGCATGGATTCGGTCTAATATTATGCTCGGACTCTTTGGTTTACCCCGACGGACTCGTATCGACACAACTGGAAATGTAAGTTGTGTTATTCAGCACAGTGCACAGCTTGATATCAGAAGTTTTCTAGTACTGTTTGGTCTAAATTTTGGGTCTTGTATGTCTTTCTTTCTGGTCTATATGCATGGTTATGCATCTGATATTCCATTCCTAAGACTCAGTCAAATAATTTCATGGTTTGACCAAGTTCAAAGTGAAAAAAATGTAGAATGTTCTGATTAGTCCTATATAAATTGATGCACTGAAATCATTATAAGGTCTATATAAAAATGGCCACCTTCACAAAGAGGTTGAAATTCCTCAACTTGATCCCCCTGTCATGACACAATTAATTGAACTCAATTTTCTAATCCATCTGATATTTGAAACACCCAGCTAAATGGGGAGAGGTCAACTATACCCCAAAGCATCAATCAAATGATTTTAAATGATATACAATTTAATTATATGTCCATCATTGAGAACAAAATAATAGTATATCATGTCAAAAATTACTCACCTTCTGCACAAACCATTTGAGAAGTTCACATTCAGCAATACCTTCGCCAGTTTGTGCCAAAGGTATATCAACAACCCGGCCAGCAGGAAGATCAACCAAGGAATGAAATGAAAACCAACGTCCCTTAATATTATACTGATTGTTCAGCTAGAAAATAGGGAACGGAAAGGGGAGAAAAATATTAAAACAACATAATCACATATTCTCCATAAAGTATGAACTCAAAAAAAAAAAAGAAAAGACCCCAACACACACAGAGACTATCAAACTGAATGGGAACCAGAGAAGCTGGTTTAGCACATCAACTGGACAAATTAATAATTCTCTTTTTTTTTTGAGTTTGATACTTAGATGGCCAGACTAAGTTCCCCACATCTCAATCAATCCACCTCCGGCTTGTCAAATCGCGCCCGATCATACACGGTGCCTACTGAATTCCTCCAGAAACAATGTGAGACTACTCAAAGTATAAAGTGTTGTAAATATTGAGCGGGGGGAGAGAAGGCAATTTCTGTCACTTAAATTGGCATCAAATTCATTCTGAAACATTTCATGATTCTGTGGATAAAACTAAAATCAATACTCAAAAAATGATCGTTTTCATAAATTTGAGGAAACACACACACACACACACTAATAGTCCATCCCAAATGCTTGGGAGCTCAAAATTAGTGATCTTTAACCAACTACACAAACAATTTCTGGGTTTTCTAGCTAAAATAAAGCAATACCATAATCAACAAAAAAAGGGCGGCTTCATTATGAGAAAAAAGAAACTCACATAATTGATGCTATTAGCAGAAAACCCTGTCGAGGTCGCCTGTGTAGAGATGCGAGCTACATTTGAAAACTCAATTAACAATGGAGGCAGATGATCCGAAACCACCGACGACGGTGGAGGAGGATGCGAAGTTAGGAGGTGCGAGAGTGTAATAGCAACCGATCGGGATCGCGAGCAGGATCAGACTTGTCCATGGCGGATCGAACCTTGAGCCATGGCTTGAAGGCCATCTCAACAGCTACCCATCCGAAAGCTAGGGCTCCCAATAAAACCGACGTTGATTTCACCGCCGAAGCCTTACCAATTGAATCTGAGTGCTTTGATTTGGCGGTGCAACTAAGGGAGAAGGCGTCGAATCAGGGCGGAAAAGTAGTTGCCGGCTAACATGTCGCTGTCGCCTGAAGTTGCCGTCGAGAGGGGTATTGAAGAGAGAGAGAGAGAGAGAGAGAGAGAGAGAGAGAGAGAGAGACACGGATTAGTGTGTGTTTGACTGAGAGGAGAGGGGAGGTTAGGCAACAACTGTCGTACGTGAGAGTGAGAAAATAAATAATTGTCAATTAATCTCAATCTCAGCCGTTAAATCCATTTTTCAACTTTCAATCCTAGCCCCTCTTTATCCCTACCTAAGAGGCAGTTATTTGCTTCTTATATTATATTATAGATTTTATAAGCTTCAATTTCTTCGAGCAAGTCTTTATTTTTACTCTCTATTTTAAAATAAATATAAAAAAAAAATTAGATTTTCTCTTAATTAAATAGCAAATTTGAAAATTTATTGAACATTCATTTTAGAGATTTTAAAAGGTTTGCATGCATACTTTCGAAGAGAATAGCCTACTAAGTGAATTTTCTTTATTTTTTATTGAAAGATATCTTGAAAAGTATTGATTCGAGTAGAAGTGAAACACTATTTGGTGGAAAAACTGTTGTCGGTTGAGATGATAGTTCTTCAAGTGCTAAATCTACTACGAATGTTTTGTTTCAGAAAGTATTTCGAAATGTTTAAGTAGTATTCACACTTTGATCTTTCGATTTACTATTTCAGTACATGCATGGCTATATATAATCGCCGTGCACCGCACGGGTTTGTTGCTAGTGATATATAAAAATAATGTTTCGTAAAAAAGATGTTTGAAGATTATATGATAGTTAAAAAGAAATGAGTTGGTCTTATAAAAAACGCGTTTTTTTTCTAAGCTTAAGAAAAAATCATTTTTATACTGGCACTTAATAATATATGCACGGGCACTTTTTCACACTGACACTTTTTTATACTAACACTGGCACTTTGTTACACATGCACCGCACTTTTTATACTGACACTTAATATACATGATGACATTCTTCACACTGACACTCATTTACACTAACACTGTCACTTTGGTACACATGCACTGGCACTGAGTTTCTGGACAAAGGGAACGATCGCGCCTATCCTTGGATGCACTGATACTCTTCATACTGGCACTTTTTTACACTAACACTGGCACTTTGTTAACATGCACTGACACTTAATTACACATGCACTGACACTGAGTTTCTGGACAAAGGGAGCGATCGCGCCCATCCTTGGGGCGATCGCGCAGTGCCGCTCGGTGGAAATGGGGCGATCGCGTCCTAAGAAGGGGCGATCGCACCCTAGGGCGTTTCACTGGCACTTTGTTATACATGCACTGACACTCTTTTACACTAATACTGACACTTTGTTACCCATGCACTGGCACACTGGCACCAACGAAAAAACAAAACACATTTTTTCTTAAGCTTAAAAAAAATTCATTTTATATAAGATTTTGGCAAAAAAAAATTAACTAGAAATAATGATAGTTATCCAAACACTATACCAAGTATTGGGCAAAGCCGCAAAGGTAATTAACCGTTTATTTTATGCATAATTTCCCAACCGAAGTTAACTCCAACTATGCTAAGACATGAAAAGTAGAGATGTACATAGTACAATAATTCAAGTCGAGATCACCTGGATTGCTATTTGTATGTACTACCGATCCGAATTTAATAATTATGTATTAATGATAATATCATAATTACGTCAGTTTTAATAAATCGTAATTGTTTAATCACACGTGATACACATTGTAATACATATGACCTCGTCTCCAATAATCTACCCACCTCAAAGCTAACATCCTGATTACATAAGGGCTTCAGACTCATAAATACATACGATATATAAATTCACACTTCTAGATGTTTGCTCCTATATTCAAGGTATAAGATTAAAATTACTTTTATATTTATAAGTGTCTAGGAGATAAATCCTATGAAGAGAAAGCCTTTCCTCTAATTTTTGAGGAATCGAACCCATGACCTTCAAATTGAAAGCCATGAACTCAAACCAGCAAAGCTAAATACCCATGTGTGCTTATATTTATATTTGTGTATAGTATAGGTTTTTGTAAATTATGTGGATTCCTATTATTATAGGTTTTGATTTGGATGAAAGGGCCTTACGAAATTAAAAAAATTGCACAACGCACCCACTCTCTCTCACTCTCTCTCCTCCACGGCTGCCAGTAGTGCTTCTTCTTCTGCTTCTACTCCCCAAAATCACAAATCCAAGACGATGAACTATAAACAACAGAAGATTCTCAACCCAGCAAAGACTATAATCACTCCATTAATCCCAAAACAAGAACCAACTGAAGAAGAAGAAGAAGAAGAAGAATTCCAACTTATTCCTCCCACTCGTCGTAAGCGTTCAAAATCACCTGGGATTCGCCTCATCGGCCGTCGAATCTACGATTCCGTTCATGGAAAATCATGCCATCAGGTTACATTTTCCTTCGGATTCAGTTATTTTTTTCGATTTTCGATGCATGTGCATGATTCTGTTATGATTTAATTAGGGTATATTTTGTATGAATTTGATGGTCCCAGTGTCGACAGAAGACTATGGATTTTTCTGTGACCTGCACGAATCAGACTAATGGCAGGCATTGTACTCTCAATGTGTGTCACATTTGTCTATTTAACAGGTCCATGATCTTTAACCCCATGTTTTGATCCTCTAATATTTTCTTCGGATTTATATAACTGTGTATATTTTTTATGTATAATTTGTTGTTGTTGGATTTACTGGTTTTGATTGGGTGGTTGTCTTTAATTGGGTAGATATGGAGAGAAAGCTGAAGAAGCTGCCGCCATGGGTGATTGGAAATGTCCCAAATGCAGGGGTGTCTGTAATTGCAGTCACTGCATGTACGCGTTCTTTTTGTCAATTCTGCTAGATCAGATGCTTATTTAATGGTTTTATTTTCTTCTCATTTTTCGAGAAGCTGTGGATTGTAACAAATTCAAATCGGGGTATTATTCTAGGAAGAAACGAGGTCATTGCCCTACTGGGGCTCTTCTTCGTGCTGCGAAAGCAAATGGGTTTTCTTCAGTTTCGGATATGCTGAGTGTGAAGGGATCTGAGATGATAAAAGAATATAAAGGCAGTTCTTCAAAGAAACGAGCTGCTCCCAATGAGGTTATAGATTAAATAATTGGTTCTCTAGATATGGCAATTGCCAATTGATAAGAAAGATAAACTGTGATAACATTTTATCACCTTTGTAGGTGGAGGCAGGAGTTGTTTTGCCAAAACGAAAGAAGAAAAATGGCATTGTTTGGGTAAGTTATGAATGGCTGCAATCAGAGCATTTGAAATGTGGGAGTGGCATAGAGAAAAATGATAATCTCAAAACAAAGAAAGGCAACTCTCAGAAGAAGTCTGACAAGATTGTAAGCAGCGTTGGGGACTCATCTGAAAAGCAAGCTGCTTCGAGCGATGTATGATAAGAATATAGCCTTTAATTTCGTGCTTCTTGTTTCAAAATCTAGTTAGTGTTGCATTTGTCCCCGTAGTTACCGAATCAATTTCCTCTAAATTTACAGGAGCTTGCAATAGGAAGTGCAAAAAGTCATGTAAAGGGGAAAAGTTTGGGAGCAAAGAAAGGTGGGAAATCTCCATCTATAATGAAACCCAAGAAGAAGAAGAAGAATTGTAGCAACAAATTGGAAAAGTCAAAAAAGGTTGACAAAAATGGCAGTGCATCCGTAGATAATGTTAATACCAAGAAAGTTGGAAAGATGTGCAGAAGGGCTTTAAAGATGACGGATTCTGAAGAGCTTGTCCCTGAAATAATTTCAGTTAAGATTGAAGATGACGAGAAGGGGTTGTGCAATAACATTGACATAGAAGATGAATCTTTAAAGAGTGAGATCCCACTGCCTAAAGGTACTGAACTTACCAAATTAGCTGACATTGACATGGCTCCTGAGGATATTGGCAATGGGCTGCAGTTCCTAGAGTTTTGCGAAGCATTTGGACAGGTTAAGTTAATTGGATCTAGCATGATCTCGATTAGAATAGTATCTAAATTTGATACAAGTACAATGTGTAAATCTTGCTAGCGTATTTTAATTTACAATACTCCCTCCATCCCGTAATAATAGTCCCATTTGATTATTCAAATATTTTAACAACCTATTTTCATTTCCATCACTAACCTTAATGATGTTTACTTACCACTCCATTTCTCCCTCTTCTTCCTTGGTTGGCTCTCATCCTCTACTCTCTCCGTCTTCTTCCTTCCTTGGCAATTTTGGAAGTTCAATGATTATCTTTATGGAAGAAACAAAAATGAAAAATGGGAAGATCTTTTGAGACGGAGGTATTTTTGACTCATTCCCTGTCCCCAAAGTTGTATTTACTGGAGAGGAATTGATTCATGCTAACTCAACTCTCCCTACATTCCATTTTTTTCCCTCTTTCCTTTTTGGTTTGTCCACAAAAATAATCTCATTTCTAAAGAGGCTATAATTCTGGTGCAATATCTATAATCTACAATCAACTAAAGCTATACTCTTAGAAATATTGACTTACCAAATGAGACTTCTTTTCTGGGACGGAGAGAGTATATTGTTTTATAGTTGTAGTTAATTCACAGGACGTATTCGTAAAGTTGAACTTTTTACCTACTTTGAAACTTGTTATTTCTCATGAATCAATTTTCGCTAACTGAATTGGTTATTGTATACTTTCTTTTAGTTCGTACCAAGGAATTAATTCATGCTAAGTCGCTAGATTGTTTTGTGATTTCAGTTAATTTCATTGGACATATTTGTAATGTTGAAGTTTGACACTTTTTGTTCTCTGTCAGGTTCTGGATTTAAAGAAGGGGCAGCCTGAATGTTTACTTCAAAAAATAGCATCCTCTCCGAATTCAGGCCAAACACTTGACCTATCAGTTGCGCAGTTTCACATCAAACTTCTCTCCATAATACAAGAGAATTCAGAAAATGGGTATGTAGTCTTAACATAATATCAATGACATATAAGTTTTCTATTTGTTTGACAATCAAAAACCAAATGTTATGCAGTTACGCCCCCATGAAGACTAAAGGTAAAAACTCATGGACAAAAGCTCTTTGTAAATTCGTCTTCGAGTCTGAGTCTCCAACAAAAGGTTTGTTCTTGGGCTGTTCTAGTTTGGGCCCAAGTGAATACAATTCATTAACCACTTCAGAAAAGCTCAGACTATTGATTTTCCTTTGCGATGAAGCTCTTGGAACTGAGTAAGTGATGACTATACATAGTTTTACTAACCCCTATAAGCTTACAAAAGTTTGAACAAGTTTTTTTTTTTGAATTCTCAAGAAAGTTAAGGAGTTGGATTGACAAACAGAACTCGGAAGAACTAAAGAAGGAAAAAGAGAAATTAATTGCTGAAAGAGATAAGGTAAAATATCATTTTTGAAAAAGCCTATGCATAGGATTGAAACTTAAATCTGGATATGACTCCGTGTAGGAGAAAAACTTGAAGAAGAAGCTTCAGGATGAGTTCGCAAAAGCTACACTAGCGAGAAATGGTGCCCCTCTTACAATTTCTGAGCACCAAAATCTTGTCTTAAAAATAAAGGCTGAAGTTTCTCAAACACTTGCAGAGATGCTAGAGGCAACAAAGAGTATGTTCTATCCCCCCCAAAAAAAAAAAAAAAAAGTAAAAAAATAGATCCTGTTTTTAATTTGTAATGAAGTTTTGACATATATTCAGCATCTTTAACTCGTGCACTCGTGTTATGCTTTGAAAATTGTGCAAAACAGAGCAACGGACAGATGCTGTAAGATCAGAGCCTATACTTACTGAAGATGGTCGCAAATTCTGGAAACTGAGAAGCTACTCTAGTAAATTGGGTGTCCTGCTTCAAGGTTAATATGTGTTGACTTCATATCTAATATGTTGTGTTTGTACCAACGACTATGGTTGCAAGTGTGCTCTTTTCTGTAATGTGCAGATGTTTGCAATGGAAACATCAGTGCGCTGCAGGAAAAATGGTTTGCGTACAGTGTTCAAGAAATTTCAATGGTTGAAAAATATATTTTATCACCAAGGTACTCTGTTATGTACTCCCTCTGTCCCAGGATTTCCGTCACTTTTTACCCAAAATGGCGTCCCGTTTGAAGCGTCACCTTTCCTAAAAAGGAAATGTTTTATTAATATTCTATTATCCCACTAACTATTCCCTCCACTAATTCTCTCTCCTCTTTTCAAATTACACTCACAACACTTTTTAAATTCACTATTTCCTCCATTAATTCTCTCTCCTATTTTCAAATTACACTCACAACATTTTTTCTTCCCACTTTTTTCCTTAATTTGCGTGCCACCCCTAAAAGGGTGACACTTTTCCTGGGACGGAGGGAGTATTTGGAATATGGTTCTAAATATGGAAATTTCTTGTGTGGAATGTTTAAGTTTGAAGAGAGATGAAAAATAGAACATTTGGACAAAAAAAAAAGGGTAGAGGGAAGGAAAACATTGAAAAAGTATGAGATAGGAATTTAGGGATTGCTGATGTGATATATTTTGGGCTTTAAAATTTTTGCGAAGTTGATATCATGTTTTTCCTTCAATTAAATATCTGTGGCCAATAAAGATGCTCGATAAATCGAGTCAAAGCTCTTAATGTGGTAGCTACATTGTCATGGTCATTATGTATGTTATTTTCCTTTTTATTGTGTGTCAAGCATTCGTCTACAAATATAAACATTTGTTTGACTTGATCAGGAAACATAAGGACCAAGGAATGGAAGAAGACTGTCCTTCCATTTGTATGGTCAAACAGGAAGTAATCTGATAAAGAAAGATTGAATATTCGAATGTGTAAACAGGTAAAACCTCAATGCTTTTTCTATTTTCTCCTTACCAGAAAATCTTGATCCATTAAATCTGATCCAATGGTTTTGTAACGCTTTATATGTACTATATGAAATTTGAGTTCTGGTATCAGATGCTTCAAACTGCATCCAAATATCCTACCTTATTCTTGGCCGTGTGAACATTTTATATGGAGGTTTCCTGCATCCCGTGTCAACCATTCTATGTTGTAGCCGTTTTATCCTTTTCTACTTTTGCCTTCTGACTTTTTTTTTTTTTTTTTTCATCCAGGGGAAAACCAGCTTCGTGTTTATGTATGATGTCTTTCGCCCATCTTTATGAGAAACTTTCTGTTCTATGAAAAATGAAAATGGTGCATGTAAATTATTGTGTATATATATGGCTCCGTGGCCTGTCAGTCAGATTTGTAGGTATAATAAATCATCTGTTGCTCCGTGGACACATTTTATTGTTCTATGAAAATGGTGCATGTAAATAAGTTGCATAATTGTAATCTACATTTTTTAAGTAGATTAAAATGATATATTTATTTTCTCAAAATTAATTTTGGGTGAATGGGAAATTAATATTGGAATTATGCTACTTGTTGTGTAAGTTGAAAATAAGTCGTTTTATATTGAGAGAAGATTGCCACATAATCGTTAGCACAAGAGCGGGGCAATATCTTCTTGTGGAGATTGTGTTTCACAACACTCGACTTCCCTTATTTTGTACGGTTTGATTTAATTTCCACATTTCTATTTTATGCTAATTTTATGCTAATTTCCTGCCCCGATAATTATATGTTTTGTTTTGGTTTGGTTCATTAATATGATATTTGTTATTTCGTTAAATTTCAAAAAAGCCATTATTCATTGTTATATTTCATTGATATATGATAATTTTTCATAACAATATCTAGAGACTCATGTTAACTTTGAGGCCAGAAATAAAAGATTCATGGTCTCCACATTAGCGTACTTGAAGAATCAAGCAATCTGGTGGCAGTTTGCCATTAATCGTACATGCTTCATTTCTATAATTAGAAATAATTTGCACCAGATAAACCTATCTCCCTCTATGAGTTTGAATGATGATGCTACAAAAAATTAGTGCTCATCATGGATTTTCAAGCTGAATGAAGAACATGGTTATTATCCATGGCTTTGAATTTCCTGTAGCAATCTACAAAACAAGGCACCGTTAGGGGTGACGGGTCTTTCCCCCCCCAAAATCCTTCGATGTGAGATCATTAATTCAGTCTTTGAGTGTGAATATTCAACATTAAAGAGAGAGAATTTGGGGTTTTGGGAGGAAGAGAGAGAGAGAGAGTGAACCTGAGTCCTCCTGAAATGAGAAGCTTCTGTTGTATTTATAGTCCGAAGGAGCTTTTAGCCCTAAAGCCCATTTAGCCCATTTCAGTCCATTTGGGCCGCCATTTAACCACTGGACCTTGAGGTCTTTATATTAATAATGATCATTTTATTTCCATAATATTGTATATATTTTATGTATTTGTATGTTCATTTTGCCCCTTAGGCATATTGTATTTTCTGTTGATTATTTTATGGTCACATCAAATCAAATGATAATCTAGAAAATACTCACTCCGCTTCAAAATAAACGTGCATAGTCAAGTATAAAAATAAATATTTATTTTGAAATGAAAATAATAATGACGACTCAAACTTTGTATACATTTGATGCTTCAATTGTTACTTGTTAGTGCCTTCTTGAAATTACTATATATTTTTCGTAATAGATGTAGTACTTTTTTTCATTTTGATATATTCCAAAATAAATGACGCAATTTCTAAAGATAAAGATAAGATATAAAACTTGGTGATCTCCCAAAAATGTTCTTCCTTAAAACAACTAGTTACACCAAAGGACGTGGCAATTCAGGAAAAAAAAAAAAAAGGATTAAAAGTATTGACTTGTCAGCTGTAATTTATTCTGAGAAAGAAAGAGTAATAATTATTTCTTCTGAAAACGAATCTAGCTATCGATAGAGAACAAAGGAAAAAAAAAAAAATCTTATAGGAACAACCTTTATTTTTAATTAGTGTTACATAATTGGGGAAAATTGTGAGTAAGTTTGGTTTGAGCTTGAGCCTAATGAAGAATTATTACGCCCCGTAACTTGTTGCTCTGTTGCAACGTGCGTCATAAAATATAGTCATATTAGTAAGTTTGCGAGTTATGTAATAGATTAATTAAGTAATTGTGGAGCCTACCGAGCATTCTATTCATCTTATAAACAGGAAAATGCATTCGTAATTGTGAATCCTACCGAACATTCTATTCATCTCATAATAAATAGAGAAATACAGCCAAATAACCATCCGGACTTGACCTGATGGCCAGAGCACTGAGACACCAACACGGAGGTCCTGGGTTCGACTTTTTCCAGTGGTTAGAGTGGATGATTATCCCTTCCTAGTTAATATTAGGCGCCTCTGGGATGGAGATTTTAAAAGGAATTTTCAAAGAATTGAGGGACTGATTTGTAAATTGACTTAAAAAGGCTTGCCCAAAAAAAAAAAAACAGCCAAATTATAGATGCACTATACAATAGCTAGCTCACAACTAGAACTGTTCCAATTCTGGCTTAAAACTAATTTTCATAATTAAATTCAACTTATCTTTTACTCCATTGATAGTACATTTAGAGAATATTGGGTTTGTTTGGGGGCTGATCTACTATGTTCTATCTTCTGTTTTAACCTGGAGTATTGTTTTTTTATTTATTTTTTTGCAATTTTAACCTCTATACTCTAAATACGCATATAATTTTTCCGGACACACTAATCCGTCCAAAAATGTTACAAAACTTAACAAAAATCTAACACAAAAAAAAAAAAACAAAACTTAACAACTACGCATATAATTTTTCCCGAGACACTAACATCTTTATTCTAAATACGCGTATCCCCTGTTTCTTCCTCATACTTCTCCAATGGTAATTTACTGTTGCCCAAGTTAGGTTCGATTTGAGTAGAACTATGAAGGAATTTTGAGACCGTTTTCTGTAAATTTACATGTGATTGAGATGCATGCCATGTCAATTCTAGTCTATGTGTGATTGTGTAATTCAAAGGAAACCATTTTTGTAACAAAAATAGAAGTTTCATTAGTTTTCGTTAGATTTTGTTAAATATTGTAACATTTTTGAACGGAGTTAGTATGTCGAGCAAAAATATATGCGTATTTGAAACAAAGAGGTTAAAACTGACACGTTTCTACTTGCCATTTACCCGTTAGTCAACCTCGAATTTCCACTTTCTTGAAAGGTCAGCTCTTATCCATCTTATGCTCTTTTTATTTTTCTTTAATTCCATCTATACTTATAGACTGCAATTCTCTTACAAGTATTTTTCTTTTCCTAAAAAAGGTAAAAAACAAAATATTTGTAATGTGGGTTATGTAGATTTATCAGATATTATTTTGAATGTGTAACATTCGACTGTATAACAGTTAAAATATCAATCATTAAATTTATTTTAGGGTATAATCGTCTTTTAATTCTCCCACTTTCACTAATGGGTCTTTCCATTTGTAAAATTTTAAGGGAAAAATACTGAAAATTCCCTTAAAAATCCACATCTAAAAAGCCCTACAAATAATTATTCTATCAAAAAATCTCTGAAACTAGATTTTCAATATCAAAAAGTCAAAAATTTAACGATTTAACTGATTTCATTAATTTAATAATTTAAAATGATGAAAACTTGATTTTCTTTTCAATTATGAGTTTTACAAAGATAAAATTTATCCATATTGAACAATAATACTAGTAATAATAATTTACAAATAATTATATTACTATTATTATTAATATAATTGTAAACAAATTAAAGTAATAATTTAAAATAATGTTAATAGCGATGATATAGGGAAAATAATTCATAATTACTATAATTATATTTTTAAATTTTTTATAATTATAAGTTATAACAATTAAATAATTAATTTTAAGTTTTTCAAAGGAGGTTTTTGATATTTTTTCCAAATTTTAATCTCAATCCTTAATAGGTCATATTGCATACAACTCAATTCTAAGAGATCTTATGCACTAATTTTGATTTGCCACGCCAACTTCAATGATAAACCTAAAAGTATTCACAAAATCTGGGGAGAAACGCGTTTCTCCCTCGTTTATGGAGAAACGGGGCAACGTTTGTCGCGCGACATACTTAGCCACAACAATTGGATATCCTTTCCAAAGCTTCTGGATATCCAGAACATTGAATATGGATATCCAAAAGCTTTGGAAAGGATATCCAGAAACTAAATATTTTTTCTGGCTATTCTTTCCAAAGCTTCTGGATATCCATATTCAATGTTCTGGATATCCAGAAGCTTTGGAAAGGATATCCAGAAAAAATATTTGGTTTCTGGATATCCTTTCCAAAGCTTCTGGATATCCATATTCAATGTTCTGGATATCCAGAAGCTGATGAAAGTGATATCCAGAAACTGGCTAAGTATGTCGCGCGACAAACCTTGCCCCGTTTCTCCAGACGCGACGGAGAAACGCGTTTCTCCCCAGACCGACTCAAAAGTATTTTAATAGGTCACATATTAAAGTCATTTTCAGCATTCGGCATTACTCAAGTTCTCGTATAAATCTTTTTTGGTGCGTTCTCTTCCTATATAAGTTAACATTTGTAATACAATACAAGGTCATATAATCGTCACTTATTTATCACATAGGTGGTGGTTCAGATTGAAAGTTGAAAAAGTGATCAAACGGCTCAAATTCTCCCTCCCTCATTCAACCGTTCATAACTTTTCGTAACCATCCGTAACTTCCATAAATTCCCAAATGATCCCTCTCTCATTCAATCGTGCGTAACATAATTCTCATAACCATCCATAACTTCACATAACCGTCAGTAACTTTTCATAACTTCCCAAATCTTCCATGCCCAGTGGCGAGGCTAAGTGAAGAGGAAGAGGGTCATGTTTTTTTTTTTTTTTTTTTTTTTTGGAATTTGACCCGAAAGTTTCTTTTGGAACAAATCACTTTCCCTCAAGTTCCTCATTAAATCGAAATGACCTAGAAGTTCTTATGAAGTAATATATAATACTACATGCAATATTATTATATTCACTCATATGTGAATATAATATTGCATCTATAATACAACATGGTGAAGAAACTTCTCGGACATTATGATATTTTTTTATAACTTCCCGGTCACCAGGGGCGGCCCACCTTAGCACCAGTGAGGGCCACCGCACCCACTCAACTTTCTAAAAAAAAAATAAATTTTTTTTTTTAATTTACCTACGCTAGCTGTAAGTGTAAAATCAAAAAAAGGAGAAAAACAGAAAAGAGGAGAAAGAGAGAACGGAGAAGGGGAGAACACGAAAGAAAGGATTTCGATTCGGCGATTCCGATTCTTCGCAATCGCAAGTGTGTTGCCAGGTCAAAAACCGATTCCGATTCTTCAAAGCAAAGCACAATTGTGTAAGTTAATACTTCCATTATTTCGATTTGACTCAGATTTTCTTTCTTCTTGTTCATTATAGAAATTATGAAGTAAATACTTTCATTATTCAGATATTGAAGTGATTTGAGGATGAAAGTTTCTTAATTTCATTCTCAAATTTCTCCAATTATTTTTTAGGGTTTTTTTTTTTTTAAAAAAAAAAAACTGATTTCCTAAATTTTGTTGTTTCCTAAAAAGAATCCTGGTTTACTCTATTACTCTATTACCATATTCAAGGTTTTTTTTTTTTTAATTTTTTCCCTTTCCAGCTATTGAAAACAGTTCCTAATGCAACAAAATATTTAAAAAGTGAGTTGCTCTGGCTCATAATATTGAGTTTCTCTGTGAAAGCATTGATGTTTAGAGATACTAATATATGCACATAACTGTTGTAGCCATTGTCAGCTTTGGAAAAGTTACTCCTGAACAAAGGAAAGAAGTTGAAAAGTATGATTTGGTGATATATTCTTGGGCTTAAATTTCGCATCTTGGTAAGCTTCTGCAACAAGGGATATCAGGTAATTTTCATGTTTTTTCTATTTAAAACTAAGTATGTTTAAATGTGGTATGTCTGTTAGTTTCTTAAAAAATATTGTCAACTTTTAAATTTTGGCACCCACTAGCGATAATTCCTGGGGCCGCCACTGCCGGTCACTCTCCCTTTTTTTTTTACTAGTGCTATTTTTGATATTTTATTTTGATTTAGGGTAAAATTTGGTATTTTATAAAATCTGACCCCTTACTGCAACAGAAAATTTACACTATATTTTTTCGACCCCCTTCCCTTCGATTCCTGGCTTCGCCACTGTCCATGCCTCCTTCAACCGTCAGTAACTTTTCATAACCGTCCGTAACTTCTCGTAACTTCCCAAATCCTCACTCACTCCCTCCTTCAACCGTCCGTAACTTCTCATAACCGTTCGTAACTTTCCATAACTGTCCGCCTCCCTTTTTTTCTTTTAAACAAAAAAACTGATTATAAATAAATGATCATATTTTTTTGTTTTTTTAATTATTTAGTATACTCCTTAAAAAAAGGTTTAGGATTTATATATACTCTTTCTTGCCAAAAAATATTTGAATTTGATTTTTTTTTCTTTTTTATTTATGTGTATTCTAATTTGATTTATTTATTTTTCTTTTTTATTTTATTAGGATCATTTATTTAAGGAGTGTATCTTAACATAATAATTACTATTATATATAATTAAGTTTTTGAACAATTTTAGAATCTTTAAAAAATGATTTTAGAATTTTTTTTTGTTTTTTTAATTATTATCTACCACATAAATGGTGGTTCAGATTTAACGTTAGAAAAGTAATCCAACGGCCCAAATCCTTCCGCCATCATTTTCCATTTTCTCCTTCCTATTTTCCTTTTTAACTATTATTTTTTTCCAGATAACTTAAGTTTTTTTATTTTACAGAAAAATCAATTATAAATAAATGATCATTTTTTTAATTATTTAGTATACTCCTTAATAAAAGGTTTACGGTTTATGTATACTCTTTCTTTAAAAAAATAACTTAAATTGGGTATTTTTTTCTTTTTTATTTATGTGTATTTCAATTTGTTTTATTTATTTTTCTCTTTTATTTTATTAGGACAATTTATTTAATGATTGTATCTTAACATAATAATTACTACTACTACTCCCTCCGTCCCACACCAAAGTTTCTTGGTGTGGATTTCACGCTTTTTAAGATTTTTTTTTTGAAAATGGGTAGAAAATTAGAGAAGAGAGAATGTAAAAGTTAAATGTGGGGTAGAGTGTGAGGACCCCGACCCGGAACCTACACGTCCCAAGCTGGAGCATCCTCAAACTAACCCAATTTTTCCTAATCTTTTTAAAACTTTTATTTAACTTTCAAAATTAAATACAATTATTATAACCATTTGAAAATAAATCTACACCTTTTCACAATGGAGAAATAATTGACTAACTTAGCAAGTAAGAAACGGTTTTAATTACAAAAGGGCCTCGGTTATAACATAAAGTAAAGATTTATAAATACAATTCCACAAATGAATTATACCAACGTACACTTTCTATACCAACCTAATCATACCCCGACAATTCCCACAATATAACTTCCAAACTCCTCACCGCCCTTACTTGGCTGGTCCACCTGTCTCGGAATCTAAAACAGTAAAGGGAGAGGGGTGAGAATAAATCTCAATGAGCTATTATGAATGCAGCAAGATGCCAAACAAAGTGCAACACATAGCATGGTAACACATTATGAAAGCGGTAAACACATTACGTTACCTCAATTTACCTTTTTTCCGTCTGAACAATAAGTCGTACAACGTGGGAGTAAAACTCCACTCTTTGGTGAATTGCCTCCAGCACATTCACCTCTTATAGGACTCATACCCCAGAGATCCATATAAGAAAAGATACCTATAATAGAGTATCCAAAAATAATATATTCCCCCGGTACACCAATCGCAGCAGGTCTGTAAAGGCTTCTTCATGCTCAATACAGTCGCTAGCACAGCCCCACTCTGTGGCCACAGAGGAGGGGAGGGTCACCGGTATGATGGACCTTCAATCACTTATAGAACAAATCAATAATTGATTGACTTCCATCATACCCACCCGAACGCATTCAAGCACATAATAGTTACTTGAATTATAATCCACAAAAAGGGATAATCATATAACAACATGGTAAAATATACTCATGATTCATCCATACTATAGTGCAACAGTTCATGTAATACACTATGCATAATACCATTAACGAATTTAAATTCAAGTAAGGTATCCATATAAACACATAATCCACACCGGGATACCATATAACAATACCAAATAATCCACAAAGGGGATAAACAATATAGTCACATGGTAAAATATACTCATGTTCAATCAATATCATAGTGCAACAATTAATTAACACACTATGCACAATATAACAATGTATATGAACTCAAGTAAGGCAAGGAAGTATCATCAATCCATCCTACAAGGTCATTGTACAATAATACAAGGCCTCTATGAAGATCCAAGTTCAATTTACCAAGTTAGAATCATTTCTGCTAAGTTACCAAACTAGGTTAACTAGCGCTTTCCAAGCAACATTTAAAGTACTTCCCCAATTCCATTTTGATCACTTAGGATGTCAATATGTAGCCAAAGTATTCTACTTTAATCTAGGTTAAAGAGATTCCATTTTGGTTCGAGTTTGATTAGGTTTGAACAACTCTAAACTTGATGTGAAAAACTGTGCCAGTGGCACGACTCGTGCCCCAGGGCACGACTCGTGCCCATTGCACCTTCCTCTGAATCTGTCGTCCCCTACAAGGCACGACTTCCTTATAAACCTAGTCACGACTCGTCCCACACCTTAGGCACGACTCGTGCCACAGGGCACGACTCGTGACCTGAGCCCAGAATCAATCATAGATGCAGAAATCCTTCATCACTTATACCCATTTGTTCCCAACCAAGATTCCTTTATTTTGTGTATACTTAGAAAGCTTACTAACTTCATACTTCACATACTAAATCATTTTAGACCCAAATATGTTATAAATCTAAATCATTTATCACATGATTTCCAATAAACCAATCTTCCAACCAAGAGCCTTCTAATTTGTGAATCTAAGGGAAAATTCTAACTTTGTTACTTCCTTCTAACTCATTAAATCTCCAAAGTACCATGCCCTTAACCTAGATCATTACTACTTGGTTTTTCACCCCAATTACTACCAATTTTCAAGATTTCCATTTTAATCCAACTCAACTCATTTACTTCTACTCTTTAACACTTCCAAGAACAACAACACTTTCTATAACACTAACATTTTCCTCAAATCCAAGAAGGCTTCCCCAAAGCATCAAATAGCCATTAGAACAACAATAACAACATTAAATATTCATGAACATTTAAAGAAGGGAAGGTCATAACAACTCACATTAGGTTTTTAGGATGGAAGGTTGATCTTCTTAGCTTGATTTGTTCTTCTAGATGATCCATCCTCAAAATTGCTCTTAGACTTGGAAATGGTTAGAAGATGAGCTAGCTCCAAGACTTGGAAGGGAGCTTCCATGGATTGAGAGAGAAACTTCAAGGAGGAGAAGAAGAAGGGAGAAGGAGTATAATAATGATGATGATGGAGGGAGGTGGAGTGTATAAATGGTAAAGGAGAAAAGGGGGCGGTCAAGAAGGAGGGGAAGGGAGGGGAAAGTCAAGACAAGTATGGTCCCCATATCATACTTTTAAAAGCTTATCATCCTTTTATTTATTTCCCCTACACAACTAAACCTAACTACTCACATTTTATTTATTGTCAATTATTATACTTTCCCCAAGGACTTTATTTAATTTTCTCCATTATCTCATCCTATTATAAGAATCAATGATATAAAAAATGAACACATAATATTAACAATAATTCTAAAAGCACACAATATGATGTTAAATTAGTGCCTAGGGTTAGGGTCGTTACACTCACTCCCCCTTAAAGAAAATTCGTCCCGAATTTGACTATCACTTTCCTAACTGATCAACCCGCCTCGGTTACAAGTATACCTCAGACTTCAATTCCCAATTAGTCTCTTCAATGTTGTGATTCTTTCTCCAAAGAAATTAAATTTCTAATTCCATTAATAATATGATATTACCACTTAATGATCCAAGCATACTATACAAATTTCACTAACACGAATTTTCCGATCTCAACGAAAATGTAAATAATTAAAGTATTACAACTTAGGTCACCAAATACATTACAATATCACATTAAGACTTCAAATACTCTATAAGCTTCTCCAAGTCAGTCTATAAGTCAAACCACCCACCTCTTCTAAGCTTCAAATGGATTAACGAACTTTGGCGCCACTTTTTCCCGCTCAAACAAGCATCTGGACTGAATATAGACTAGATTCATTGTCCCCTTATATTAGTTACTGAATACACCCTCTTATATTATTTCAAAAATACCCCTAATAATAATGATAACCAAAACAATTCAACGATCCATCTTCACATTCCCCACTTTATTTCTCTCTCTAATATTCTCTCTCTCTCTCTCTCTCTCTCTCAAACTCTCTGCAACCATCCCACCGTCACTTTACCTTCCCCTACGACTCTCTCTCCCTTCTTCCATGGCCGCCTCTACGACTCTCTCTCTTCTGCAATTCATGCATTGTTCGAACCCCCAACTGAAACCCTAACCCTAATCCGACACCCTCATCTGCAATTTGTGCCCTAAAATTGTTGCCTACGAAACTGCAAATGCTATATTTGACATATTTCCGATGAATCTCACTGGGTTAGGTGAATGAGTTTCTTGCTGGTGCTGGTACTGGTACTGGTACTGATGCTCCTGTAACTGTAACAGGAGAGGCCAGCTGCAAGCAGATATATTAATCCTTCCTCTGGTTCATCTCTGTATGAGGGTCATAGTTCTCCGGTAAGGACTCTTAATCTATCGTGACTTTTGGTTACGTGATTATAGAAGCAGCAGTTTCATCTTCTTTTTTTTCTTAAATTAAATTTCAGAACAGAGAACCTCCTCCTTACTCTTCACCGGTTCATCAAAGATATGAGTCCTTTGAGAACCCCTTGGCTGGCCCCGGAAGTTTTAGTTCTCATGATGAAGAACGAGTCTCTTCAGGCAACCGTTTGGAACAGCACTTTATGATTTCTCTGCCGGAGGTGATGATGAGGTACGTTCACTTGCGGAGCTACAGCCATACTGATAAGGGGAGCTACCCCCATTCGATTTAATTACCAAAATAATTATTAGTGTAAAATCCATCAAAAAATCTAAGAAAGCTGTATTGTGAAATTTCATTATCTCATAGCACAAAAGTTCCATTAAATAAATTGGGTATTATATTCAAGTAGCCTTTCATTATGTACATCATGACATGAGATGTATCGATTATTCATTTTTTGGCATTGGTTGTCAAATATTTACGATATTCTCATGGGATTCTTTTAATAATCAGAGATCTTGATGATAACCTTCTGGACGGACCCATACCATCTTTTCTTGGTAATTTGACAGCATTGACCTCCTTGTAAGCTTCAATAACTTGCACTTACTAGATTTTATAAACTTTAGCTGCTGATTCACAAATGGCTCCTTTGTAAGTCCTGTTTATTTCTTCATATATTCATCTTCCCCCTCTTTTCCGCCACATCATCAATGCTTTCATATCGGCACTTTCAGTTGGTATTATGTTGCATACTTTTTCACTTTCCAATCCAGGTTTCGTTAGCATGCTTTTTATGCAGATTATCTTAATCCATTCCATGCGTATGATGAGGGCAACCTGCCATGGCTAGTAAGTATTTGTTCTTTCATCTGAATCTGTTGAAGAATTCCATAACTTTTTAGAGAGGTTCCTTTAGCTTGGATTTAGATGTTTATCATGAGTTTATATTTGAGGACTTTAAAGTTATACACCACAAAATGACATTGTTCCTGGAAGTTGGTATTGTTTCAGATTATTTTCATCTGTCTATTAATAATTCAAATGCTATCAAAAGGAATAGTACTTGCAATTTCACTTTTTTGATATGAATTTATATATATGCGATCAGTCTGTAGGTATTTTTGATGACCTGCTAAGGTGCATTTGTATTGATTTTGTTATTCAGTTTTGTTTTTTTTTGAATTTATCATACAAGCAGTTTTTCACCTGCATATTCTTACTTGAATTCAATTTAGGGACTTCAGGGGTGGACACCTGAACCTTATCTGTCATTTGTCTTTTATTCTGTTTGCTATTATGATTTTTTCACAGAATTGCACAGTTAAAATTCAAGTTTTTTACCGAGCTGAATATTTTTGAAGATGTCCAATCCTTCATTTTAGGTTGCTGCTGAAGCAGAGGCAGCAACTATGTCAATGGTGATGAGAGCAATACCCGATGCTTCTTCAGTTGATGAGGCAAACCGAATAGTTCGTGGAAATTGGCTGAATGCTATTGAGGAACATCATCAGAAGTATTCAGAAAACTCATCGATTAGAGACATTCTTGATATTGGATGTTCTGTTGGTGTGAGCACGAGATTTCTTGCGGATAGATTTCCTTTTGCTAACCTCACTGTGAGTGTACTGTTAATTTCTCTTACTCCCTCCGCCACAAAATGAATGTCCAAAAAATTTCGAAATTTACTCTTGATCAAAAGCAAATTTGAATTTTTTTTGGACATTCATTTTTTGGACGGAGGGAGTAGTTGTTAATGCTCCCATTTGACGGGTTAGAGCTGATATTGGTAGGCATTATTGCTTATGTTTTCAATATGTTTGATATTTATGGTTGGTTACGTTCTTGCCTTGTATGTTTGTTGATTTCTTATGCTGCAGGGCCTGGATCTCTCGCCCTACTTTCTATCTGTTGCTGAATTTAAGGAAAGGACATGGTGGTGAGTGTGATGTCTGCCATGGGAGAAGAGCATATGAATGCCCTCCAGGACATTGGTATGGTACAGTTAATAAGTTTAATATATATATACACTAGCCTAAGCCCGTGTCCAAGGCCACGGTTTTTGTTTTTGTTTTTTTTTTAATTTTAAAAAAATAAATAATTTTTTTTTAATTAATTTTTTTTTAAGGGCAAAATGGGAAAGAAATAAAATAGTGAGGGCAAAATGGGAAAATCCCCACTTGAAACTGTAGATACAACTGTAGCAAACACACCTTTGATTTATACTATAGAATAAATAATTTTTTTTAATTAAATTTTTTTTAAGGGCAAAATGGGAAAGAAATAAAATAGTGAGGGCAAAATGGGAAAATCCCCACTTGGAACTGTAGATACAACTGTAGCAAACACACCTTTGATTTATACTATAGATTGTTAGTCCCCTATTTGATAGCTTAACCGTTTGAATGATTTGGTAGCTTGACGGTAGTTGGAGTAGAATCTAACAGCAGAGGTATTTATAGGGTACATACATATCTAAAAAATACTTAAGTTCATGCACTTCAGAAATGAAGACTTAACAAAAGACTTTCATACTTCCAAGAAAATGGAAAGACCAAGACTTTTCGACTGGTGACCAAAATAGATATCTGAAAAAGGCATCATAGAGTATTTTAGATTAATCCTGCTGTATCAGACATGGTATCAAAGCTTTGGTTGGAAAGTTCTATTTTAGTTTAATCCTGCTGCATCAGACATGGTATCAAAGCTTTGGTTGGAAAGTTCGTGGGGGATGGGTTACACATCATTCAACGTGCATTTCTCACCCAAAGTATTGTGAGTGCACTTATTGGCAGCCTGTTTGGTTAAATTTATATGTAGATGGGTCACATGTAAGGGGAAGTGTTACGCTTGTTGCGTTCATATCTACGGTGGCTCTAATGTTTCTCATGTTCTCTTCGTGTAGGTAATACTGCAGCTGGCCGAATCAGGAACATTCTTTGGCCAGGCTGATCTTTTCAAAGTACGTGGAAAGTTTGCCTTATCAGATGTTTATGAGGACCATTTTTCACTCCCTAAAGGAAAATTTATTATTGTCACTCATAGAAGGGTTATACTGTTGCAAGTAAGTTGGCTCAGTTAAAAGTTCTTGTTATTTTTCCAGTCCAGGTGAAGTGTCTAATCCTTTTCATTTCATTTTGATTTATTTTTTTTCAATTTTAAGCAAACGTCCAACATAATAACTCAGAAGAAATTCAACCCTGCCCGAGATCCATGTTCAGTTGTATGGGATGTATTGTGGGAGGACCTGGTGACAACAGAGCTGACTCATGGAAAGAAAGACCATCCGAGTGCTCCTCCATCACGTCTTATTTTATATTTGCAGAGTAAACCGTCTGAGACTAATGAACAAATCCGTGTTGTAAAATGCAACCATGATTCCAGTCAAGCTATCGAAATTTATTCTTCAGTTGAAATATTTATGGGCCGAACCAATCAAAGGTTGGTTACACTAGTGCCTCCCCCCCCCCCCTTTCTTCAATTCCTTTTGTTAATGCTTGGTATACATAGTTGAGTCGCTATCTAATAGCTTAAGCTTTTAAATGAGTTGGAACTTAATACCTCCGTACCCAAATGAATGTCAAATAAAAATATTCAAATTTGATTTTGATCAAGAGCGAATTTGAAAAAAAATTAAAAAATTGGGCATTCATTTTGGGACAAATATACATAGTTTAGTTCCTATATAATAAATTAAGCTTCTAGATGAGTTGGTAACTTAACACCTCCCCCCACCACCACCATCATCAAAACACATGCATGCAAAGATAGAGAGAGAGATAGAGAGACCGTGCTTGAATATGAAAGATCTAAAATTACCAGTTATCAATCCATTTTTCATTTCCCAAAAACCGTAGAGGTAACCAATATCCTTTGCCATGACCAATCCTACCAAAAAGGAAGTGGTTAGAAGCACGTTACATTGAGATAGGCTCCATCACATGCTTATGATTGTTTGAACTTTCCTTTTTTTGAGTTTCAGGGATCGCATAAGAGAAAAGTGACAAAACCATATTCGCCAGTCACTGATGTTGGGAGTGCTGAAGGAATTCCGAAAGATGGCACTTCAATCTGGTCTCCACAGCAGGTTCCATCATCGACTTTTGGCAGCAGTGCTAATTAAATTTGAAAAGGCATTAGCCTCTCTGCAATATGTGAGGAGGGAATGATCTCGAGATGCATGCTCGTCTGCATCTAAAAGGTATTACTTGCTTTGGTCTTCCATTCAGTGTAAACATCAGTAAGGAAAGAAAGAATTTGTCATCTCATTGGAATAGGTGCACACCTTCATATTTGTTACTAGCTCCATCCCAAAATGAATGTCCAAAAAAAATTCAAATTTGCTCTTGATTAAGAGCAAATTTGATGATTTTTTTTTTGACATACATTTTGGGACGGAGGAGTAGCATTTATGTGGGATCTGTCATTTTGAACATGTTAGTATAGGATTTGTCAACGTTAAACTAGACTGCCCATTAAAATAGAATTCTGGTCGGTTCCATGCTATTTATTTCTGAAAGCACTTGATATAGCTAAATTTATACAATCTAATGCCTAAATTATGTGTATGCTCGATCAGTATTTTAGGTCTGTCGAAGATGAACAAGATTGAAGCTCAAAGGGAATGAAGACAAGTACAAGAAGGAATTTGTATTTTTTGCTGTCTTTTTAGCTTGTCTTTTGGATTGGGTTGAGGCCAATATGTTGTTCAGACGGAAAGGTTGGATCTCCTGCAGTCCTCAACAAAAAGTATAGAATAGTTGTACATAGACAGATAGATATATGCTCACATATACGTACATAGGCTTGTAGTATCTTGAACCATAGAAGTCACTCAGAAATATATTTTGGTAGCTTGAACTGTATTAATAATGCCTCCGTGGAATTGTACAGTTTTGCTTATAAAATATCTTATGCTTACCCTCATCTAAGATTTTTAGTACCCTTCCATGTTACACAAACTTAGTGGGTATTGAACTGATGAAATCTTGCTATGTTGGTCAGTATGAATTCATTTTATATACTCCCTCTGTCCTGACTGACTGGACTAAGAGTCCTACCAAGAGTTTTACACGCTTATTAAGGAAACAATAAAAAATTAGTAAACAATGTCAAGTTGGTCGAAATTGACTGAGACCTATTCGTAAAAATTAGGGCTAAAAAACAAATGTTGATACTTTCTCTATTTTAAAACACTTTCCATCTTAGTTCTTCTAGAAATATCCTTATTTTTCTAAAATTGTGAAAAACTGAAAGTGCAATTTTGTGAAGTTATAACAACTAATGTTGTGTACAAGAAATGTATTAAAAATTGTAATATTATTTCATTATCATCAATTTATGAAAAATCATTGTCTAAACAATTATTATTTTATCTTTATGTATAATTTTATACATGGGTAATTTCTTATAATTTTAACTTTTTTTTGAAATAGTTTTTTATCCGTGCGTTTAACGCACGGGTGTAACACTAGTTACCACTTAATGATCCAAGCATACTATACAAATTTCACTAACACGAATTTTCCGATCTCAACGAAAATGTAAATAATTAAAGTATTACAACTTAGGTCACCAAATACATTACAATATCACATTAAGACTTCAAATACTCTATAAGCTTCTCCAAGTCAGTCTATAAGTCAAACCACCCACCTCTTCTAAGCTTCAAATGGATTAACGAACTTTGGCGCCAATTTACCTTAGGCCTTGCCTCTCCGAACTCACCCCCAACAAATTAGAGATCGATATTTTCTTCCCAAACTATGCCTCATACTGTTTTATCTTAATGTTAGAATGATAACTACTATTATACGCACTCAACCACTGGTAACCATACGTATTATTGACTACTAACATCCATTGTTCATGCCCGTAGCATATCATCAACAACAAGTAATGATTCCTCAACTTTTCACAAGGTTAAACTTAATAGCATTCCTACCTTCCCAAAAGGATCTTCCCGAACGATGTCTATCCAATCCATTTTAACACTATGGGTTTTATACGATCGAACTATCCCCTAACATATGTGAGGACTTCATCGATAAACCTCTCATCAGGCTATATATATAACGAGTAGAAAATACAATTCAACTTTCTATAACAGAACAACATACCCCTCTTTACTTCCAATGTAACTCAATCATAAAAGCTATAGCGATAATACTCTCAAGTTCAACCTAGAACTCTAAATATTTTAATAAATCTTCTAACATCAACATTCTATTATCACCATTCAATATTCCAATTATGTTCAGGACTAGTGACAAATCAATATTCAAATTGAAGGGTTGGCCGCCCACAACGGAGCCGATCCAACTCCAAAACAAAACCGAGTCTATTGTGATCGACACAATAATAACCCCACATTTATCAATTCATTTTTCGGACCAAAACTTGAATACACTTAATCATTATAGGGAAACTAGGTTGCAATTTCTACTTGCTTCTGAACAATTTATATCTTTAGGATACCAAGTCTTTCTAAAGATTACAATCTCTTTCAAAATTCCAAAGGATAATATAAAAAGAGATTCAAAGAGACCCGAATGGTTTATTTATTTAAAACCGGTCCATACCAGTTTTAATTAACTAAACCACTCACAATTTAAGAAATTTCAAAAGATTGATAAGCTAACAAAATAACTCGAGTGATTTAATTATCTACAACCGTCCCATACCAGTGGTAGATAGTTAAATTACTCACAGATTTCAATTTACACGAAAATGGTTTACTGACCTTATTAAATCAATTATCCCCGAAGGGTACAAATGCTCACACCGAAGTTCAACACACACTTTCAATTGTTAAAACACAATTAAACAATACCAACATAATATTCTTGTTTGACCTCTATTTATAGTATAGCCACTACTTATAATATTTATACTTAGTTAATTTCTCTATAAGAAAACACAATCTTGCCATACTATTACTATTTCCGATAAATAACACTAAACAATCATTAAGCTTATAAACTAGGTAAATCATCCTCAATTCAATAATTCCTCAAGTTGTATATTCAACACTTTTACTTAATTTGAGTCATCTATTCCCTACCTTTAATATTGGTATTGTACTTAGTAACAACGTATTGCAACATCTAGTTCCCAATTAAATACCAAAATTTCTAAATAAGAAAATATAATTGGAACTCTCATAGATCAATCATTCCCAAATTTCAATTAAACATTACGGTAAAATCTAACTTAACTCTCAATAACCATCAACAACTCAAAATTCGTATAACGTGAATATCTTTCAAGCATCACACTAATCCCTCATATGATTCACGTAACTAAGTCGACTTATAGTATATAATCATCCTAAAGTATCCTGTCTTCCAGTAAGATTCATCCTCATTTTCTCAACTAATGATAATCAATTCTCAAAACGAACCATATACATATATTACTTATTTCTGAAGTTGATCCTTTAAATCACCAATAACTGTATCTATTATACTTCTTCGTATTTACCCTATTCACCTCTCCATAACTAATACACAATCCACAATCAAAATGGTCATACTATATATAAATGTTGTCTTAAGTATATCCTTAAAGCAATTTTCCACGGAAATTGTAACACTCCGAAAAATTCAACTAATAACCATTGAGTATCCTACTAGTTTCTAAAATCAGTCATACAAATCGTCAACAAGTGCTAATGAATACTTATTCTTCACATTTACCTATTTAAGATCTCTATAACCTTATAAATAACCACCAAGTATCATCTTTTCTAGTTATAGTAACAATTTACCCTTATGGAGATTCACTAAGCTCATTATCTTCTTTATCAAATACTTTCCCAAGATGAATCATTAAGTCCATCATCCCAATTAGTGTCCTCTATCTAGGAATCCGAATGCCAAAATAATACCTTATAGCAATTCCAAATCTCCATATCCTGGTATGATACCTGATGAAAACCCATTTTGAAACCCACATAGAAAACACCACTTAATCAACTAATAACACATAAGGCAAAGATATATTGGTTCTATCAGGTCTCGTACTCGCGATATTTTATAACCCATATAATCCCACTTAGACTATCACTTTCAATACTAGTCCCATATATCTAGTCTCCCCACGAGACACCAATGCATAATTACTTACACAAGTACACAACCATAAATCTCTCTTAATTAGGCCATACTTTAGACAATTACGCGTATGTGACATAATATCAATTAATAATTTACCCGACTCAATTACACACAGAGGTAAATCAAACGTAGATAAGGAGACTCGCTTCTTGCGACAGTCCTCCTCAAACACAACAACTACTCAATTAATTCAGGTTAACATAACGATGATTCACGGATAGGTAACTCGACCAAATCCACCGGCAATACATGCCCACTTAATCACAATTACCAAGATAATTAAGGATGATTCGAGGTACGACCCCATCGGAGCAGAACCTCCAACACATAAGGCAACTCTTAGGCCAATTATGCAAATAAAAGATGAAATGTAATGCCACGAGAGAACGAATGAACAGGGATTTATAAAAGTATGAACCCTAACTCCTGAGACAGGTAAAATATCTCGAATGATGGTGGAGGAATCTATCTTTCCTTAACTCACCTTTCCTTGATTTCTTGGATGGTCAATATCATTTCCTGTCTTTGATCAAATTCCTGCGTTAAACTCTCGACGTAAGTTATCGCACACTCTCACTCAGCTAGACTCTACCCGAGAACTCTAACCGAGCTCTGATACCAACTGTGAGGACCCCGACCCGGAACCTACACGTCCCAAGCTGGAGCATCCTCAAACTAACCCAATTTTTCCTAATCTTTTTAAAACTTTTATTTAACTTTCAAAATTAAATACAATTATTATAACCATTTGAAAATAAATCTACACCTTTTCACAATGGAGAAATAATTGACTAACCTAGCAAGTAAGAAACGGTTTTAATTACAAAAGGGCCTCGGTTATAACATAAAGTAAAGATTTATAAATACAATTCCACAAATGAATTATACCAACGTACACTTTCTATACCAACCTAATCATACCCCGACAATTCCCACAATATAACTTCCAAACTCCTCACCGCCCTTACTTGGCTGGTCCACCTGTCTCGGAATCTAAAACAGTAAAGGGAGAGGGGTGAGAATAAATCTCAATGAGCTATTATGAATGCAGCAAGATGCCAAACAAAGTGCAACACATAGCATGGTAACACATTATGAAAGCGGTAAACACATTACGTTACCTCAATTTACCTTTTTTCCGTCTGAACAATAAGTCGTACAACGTGGGAGTAAAACTCCACTCTTTGGTGAATTGCCTCCAGCACATTCACCTCTTATAGGACTCATACCCCAGAGATCCATATAAGAAAAGATACCTATAATAGAGTATCCAAATATAATATATTCCCCCCGGTACACCAATCGCAGCAGGTCTGTAAAGGCTTCTTCATGCTCAATACAGTCGCTAGCACAGCCCCACTCTGTGGCCACAGAGGAGGGGAGGGTCACCGGTATGATGGACCTTCAATCACTTATAGAACAAATCAATAATTGATTGACTTCCATCATACCCACCTGAACGCATTCAAGCACATAATAGTTACTTGAATTATAATCCACAAAAAGGGATAATCATATAACAACATGGTAAAATATACTCATGATTCATCCATACTATAGTGCAACAGTTCATGTAATACACTATGCATAATACCATTAACGAATTTAAATTCAAGTAAGGTATCCATATAAACACATGATCCACACCGGGATACCATATAACAATACCAAATAATCCACAAAGGGGATAAACAATATAGTCACATGGTAAAATATAATCATGTTCAATCAATATCATAGTGCAACAATTAATTAACACACTATGCACAATATAACAATGTATATGAACTCAAGTAAGGCAAGGAAGTATCATCAATCCATCCTACAAGGTCATTGTACAATAATACAAGGCCTCTATGAAGATCCAAGTTCAATTTACCAAGTTAGAATCATTTCTGCTAAGTTACCAAACTAGGTTAACTAGCGCTTTCCAAGCAACATTTAAAGTACTTCCCCAATTCCATTTTGATCACTTAGGATGTCAATATGTAGCCAAAGTATTCTACTTTAATCTAGGTTAAAGAGATTCCATTTTGGTTCGAGTTTGATTAGGTTTGAACAACTCTAAACTTGATGTGAAAAACCAGGCCAGGGCACGACTCGTGCCCCAGGGGCACGACTCGTGCCCATTGCACCTTCCTTCGAATCATGTCGTCCCTACAAGGCACGACTTCCTTATAAACCTAGTCACGACTCGTCCCACACCTTAGGCACGACTCGTGCCACAGGCACGACTCGTGACCCGAGCCTTAATCAATCATAGATGCAGAAATCCTTCATCACTTATACCCATTTGTTCCCAACCAAGATTCCTTTATTTTGTGTATACTTAGAAAGCTTACTAACTTCATACTTCACATACTAAATCATTTTAGACCCAAATATGTTATAAATCTAAATCATTTATCACATGATTTCCAATAAACCAATCTTCCAACCAAGAGCCTTCTAATTTGTGAATCTAAGGGAAAATTCTAACTTTGTTACTTCCTTCTAACTCATTAAATCTCCAAAGTACCATGCCCTTAACCTAGATCATTACTACTTGGTTTTTCACCCCAATTACTACCAATTTTCAAGATTTCCATTTTAATCCAACTCAACTCATTTACTTCTACTCTTTAACACTTTCAAGAACAACAACACTTTCTATAACACTAACATTTTCCTCAAATCCAAGAAGGCTTCCCCAAAGCATCAAATAGCCATTAGAACAACAATAACAACATTAAATATTCATGAACATTTAAAGAAGGGAAGGTCATAACAACTCACATTAGGTTTTTAGGATGGAAGGTTGATCTTCTTAGCTTGATTTGTTCTTCTAGATGATCCATCCTCAAAATTGCTCTTAGACTTGGAAATGGTTAGAAGATGAGCTAGCTCCAAGACTTGGAAGGGAGCTTCCATGGATTGAGAGAGAAACTTCAAGGAGGAGAAGAAGAAGGGAGAAGGAGTATAATAATGATGATGATGGAGGGAGGTGGAGTGTATAAATGGTAAAGGAGAAAAGGGGGGGGGCGGTCAAGAAGGAGGGGAAGGGAGGGGAAAGTCAAGACAAGTATGGTCCCCCATATCATACTTTTAAAAGTTATCATCCTTTTATTTATTTCCCCTACACAACTAAACCTAACTACTCACATTTTATTTATTGTCAATTATTATACTTTCCCCAAGGACTTTATTTAATTTTCTCCATTATCTCATCCTATTATAAGAATCAATGATATAAAAAATGAACACATAATATTAACAATAATTCTAAAAGCACACAATATGATGTTAAATTAGTGCCTAGGGTTAGGGTCGTTACACTCACTTCCCCTTAAAGAAAATTCGTCCCGAATTTGACTATCACTTTCCTAACTGATCAACCCGCCTCGGTTACAAGTATACCTCATACATTTGCCCCTTTTCCATTTTGCCCTTAATTTTTTTTTTTAAAATTAAAAAAAAAAAAAAAAAAAACACACACACACACGTGTCATTGGACACGGGCATGTACTACTATTTAATAGGAGAGAGAATGAGTGGGAGAAATAGTAAGTTAATGATTAATTTTTTTAATTAAAAGTGAGGGCAAAATGAGAAAGGGACAACTTAGTGAGGGTAAAATGGGAAAAAAAACTTTTGACACTATTCATACAACTATTTATTCCACTTTCCTCATTTATACTATAGAATTCAAATTTTAGGAGGGAAAAGTTATTTTAAAAATTAAGGGTAAAACTGGAAATAAAGAACCTTGGCAGAATTTGAGGGGCAAAATGGGAAAAATTAATCTGGCACTGTTCATAGAACTGTTCATGGCATGGTGCCATTTATACTATAGATAATGAATGGTTTTTTTTTTGTAAATATATTAAATCATAAAGATATAAATATATTCAAAACTTGTCATTTATGGAAGGGAACCTTGAAGTGGGACGGACTAAAAAGGAAAGTAGGAATCTTTTTTAAAAAAAATGATTTTAGAATCTTTCAAAAAAAAAATAATTTTAGAAAAATGTTTGTACCTAAATCAATTAAAAAATCATTTGTCATGAATACTTAAATTTTTTGTTTCGAACCTTGGGTAAAATTAGGATAGGAGATGGGTTATGGATTATAAGTATAATTAATTATTTATATGATTAATAGGTTGGGTTAGGATTACGAAAATAATAATAATGGTAAAATGAGAATTAAGAAAATGTTTTTTTATAACCCTTAATGGATAACGGTCCCGGATAATCGACTTTCTTATATTTTCTACGGCAGTTACACAAACAAACCACCCTCCATCAAATGTTGATTATGGAACAAAGTAATCATCAGGGTATTTGGTAGATTTTTTTTTGAATGGGAGGAAGGCGATTTCATCATTTCTTTAATTTGTGTACTGTCATCTTATCAGTGACACAGGTAAGAGAATACCAGTTATAATACAATATCGAAAGGAATGATGAGACATACTATTATATTATGAATCTTTTTTATAAATTATGAGATATTCTCCCTAATATTATATTACTTTTTCTTTAATTATCGTCCGTAAAAATTGATCTCAATTGAGCTGGGATGGAATGAGTATATTTTTATCAAAACTATAATAAATAAATACTCCCTCCGACCCACTAAGAGTGTCACCCTTTTAGGGGTGGCACGCAAATTAAGAAAAAAAGGGGGAAAAAATGTTGTGAATGTAATTTGAAAATAGGAGAGAAAATTAGTGGAGGAAATAGTGAATTTAAAAAGTGTTGTGAGTGTAGAGGAGAGAGAATTAGTGGAGGAAATAGTGGATGGAATAATAGAATATTAATAAAACATTTCCTTTTTAGGAAAGATGACGCTTTAAACGAGATACCATTTTGAGTAAAAAGTGACACTTGAAGTGAAACGGAGGGAGTATATTTATTTTTATTAAAGGTAATGGGAAAAAGGTGATTTCAAGGAAAGTTAAAGTTAATTTTGGCAGATAAAAATCCACCCAAAAAACTAAACCATAATATCAATGAATATATTCTTAGATTCCATCCTCCCCACTCATACCCCTTCCATAATCTCCCAGCCAAAACAACCATGGATCGTGAACAAGAAGAACTGCAATTCATAGGCTTCTTCGGCATCTTCAGAGAATCCTTCAGAATCATCTTCACATGGCGGAAAATCTTTACCCAAATCACACTTTCCCTAATCCTCCCACTGGCCTTCATCTTCCTAGCCGAAATGGAAATCTCCCACCGCTTCTTCTCCAACATCACCGCCGACGAATTCCAACTGAACTTCTCCTTACCCGGATCCCGAACCTACACCCACCTCACCAAATCCATATCCGCCGAATGGGCTCACTACTTTCTCTTCAAATTCACCTATTTCACCTTCCTCCTAATCTTCTCCCTCCTCTCCACCGCCGCCGTCGTCTACACCATCGCCAGTATCTACACCGGGAATGAAATCACCTTCAAAAAAGTCATCTCCGTCGTACCCAGAGTCTGGAAGCGGTTAATGGTAACCTTCTTATGTATGTTCCTCGCTTTCTTCATTTACAACGTCGTCGCCATCATCGTCAGCGTTATCTGGGCAGTGACCGTAGCCGGTGAACTCGTCGGAGCGGTCTTAATCATCGTCATTCTAATTCTATATGCATCTGGCTTTGTTTACATGACGATTGTTTGGCAACTGGCTTGCGTTGTCTCTGTTCTGGAAAGCTCGTACGGGGTTAAGGCTATGACGAAAGCGATGAACCTGATAAAAGGACAGAGAATTATCGCCATTGTTATATTCTTCTTGCTTAATTCAACCTTGGTTGGAATAGAATTAGGGTTTGAAATTCTGGTTATATATGGGAAGGAATTGGATTTGGCGAATTGGAAAAGAGTTGGGTTTGGGATCTTGTGTTTCTTGCTGCTATTCAAGTTATTCTTATTCGGGTTAGTGATCCAAACAGTCCTATATCTCGTCTGCAAATCGTACCACCATGAGAATATTGATAAACCGAGCTTGGCGGATCATCTTGATAGTTATTTTGGAGATTATGAGCGTTTGGTTAACAGGGATGTGCAGCTACAGCAGAGTAATAATGTTTGAATCTACTTAAGTTTTTTTTTTTCTCTCTCTCTCTCTCTTTATTTTGGAATAGTTGGGACTTTCAAGTACAAATATTAATGGAGTAGCGTATTTTTCATTTTTCAACTCAACCCACTAATTAACCGATTTAATCCAAACCATTTTAGATAACAGGTTGAAACGAATCACTCCTCTCAACCCGATAAATTTAACGGATCAACTCAATCCTACCCAACTCGCTTCGACCCGTAAACATATATAGCCAAAATTAACAAATCTAAGGCATCTGGTCATAAAATAAACGGGTCGATCCGTCTCATCCTGTCAATCCGACTCATTTGGCCCCTTAATTTAAACTACTGATAATCTTTTTAATAGAGTATTAAAATGTAATTTTCTAAATGTTAAACTATTGATAATCTTTTTAGTAGAGTATCATAATTATTTTTTCTTCATTTTTATCAAAGTTCAGTCAAATTTACCAAAATAATAGTCAAGATAAATTTTATTATGGGACAAATGAAGTACCGCTAAAAAATATTTAAATATTATAAAAACATAATCTAGTTAAGTAATAGTGACGTATATGTCGATGATTACTTTATTTTATCATACAATAATTAAGATTCTTCATATAATTTTTTGAATAATGAGATAAAATTTTGATTAAATTAAGAGATGTAAGTAATTTGTCATTATTAAATAAAATCAATTATTAAAATTCAGCAATTTAATACTTTTAGAATTATATTTTCAGTTTATATTTTCATAGCTTAATTTTCAGTTTTACCGAACAAACTCAGTGTTGTTATTTAAACACATTCTATTTCCTAGTCCACCCCCTTTGCGTGATTAAATTATTAGATGCAAGTCATAGAAATTGTATTTGAACTAAGACGGTCTACAATGGGGAGATGAAACCTCGGTTGAAATGCATTTCAGCTAGATGAAATGCTACAATGGGTAGATGAAATGGGATGGGATGAATTAGTTAAATGAAATATTTCAACTAGCTAGAAAAAAAAATTGAGAACACGTGTCAGCGTTTAATTGGAGGACGCAAGGCGCGTGCGCCTCACGCCCAGGCAAGGCGCGTGAGGCATTGGGGGTTTTTCTTTTTTTTTTTTTTCCTGGTTGTGCAAGTGTCAAGCTTTTATAGGTCGGTTGAATTTTCGAAATTTTTTTTATCCCTATTCTTTGAGCTTAATCATCACCTAGTAAATTATTTTTTTTAAAAAAATTTTTTCACCAAAATTCATCATTTTTTTCCTATAAATTGATACAAGTTTCATTTGATTTGAACAAAAAAAAAAAAACACTCATTTCTCAATTATCCTTCTTCATTTTAACCTTAATTTAAAAAAAATCATTATTTTTTTCCATATAAATTGATGCAATATTTTTTTAATTAAGTGTGAAATATTTTTTTTAATTATAAATAATAATAATAATAATTATTATTTTACTAATCATAAAAATAGAGAATATAAATAAAATAAAAGTGATGGGGTATAGAATGATGAGTTGGAGAGAGTTGAAATTTAATTTAATTTAGTCATTGTAATTGTAGGGGGTTAAATGAAATGAATTAATAAAATATTAGATGGTTGAGAAAAAATGTAAAAAATATTAGATGAAATGGGAGAGTGAAATGAAACCACTGATAATCTAATAAAAATCTGGTACTAGACAAATTTCTTGATTCTTATTAAGAATTTAAAAGTCTAAGGCCCCGTTTGTTTACCGGAAAATGGGAGGAAAACGTTTTTCGGAAAACGTTTTCCCATTTTCCGGTGTTTGGTAATTCTCCGGAAAACGTTTTCCGGAATTTTCCCCGAAACATGTTTGTTTTCCGGAAAATGGGGAAAACGTTTTCCCCATTTTCCGGTGTTTGGTAGTTTTCCGGAAAATGGAGAAAATGAGTTTCGGAAAACATTTTCCGCCGTTTCTAAGGAAAACGTTTTCCGGATTTTTCCTAAGGAAGTTGTTTTCCGGAAAATGGTGTAAAAAAAGTGGATGGATAATATTTTAATAATAATAATAATAATAATAATAAAAATAAAAATAAAATAATAATAAACTAATAATAATAAAATAATAATAATAATAAAAATAAAATAATAATAAAAGTCCACCAAACCCCATACGTATAGTAATAATAATAATAATAATAATAATAATAATAATAATAATAATAATAATAATAATAAAATAATAATAAAATAATAATAAAATAATAATAAAATAATAATAAAATAATAATAATAGTAATAATAATAATAAAATAATAATAAAATAATAATAGTAATAATAATAATAATAATAATAATTTTCCAAAAAATATCTTCATTTTCCGGAAAACGTTTTCCCCATTTTCCCCATTTTCCCCATTTTCCTAAGGAAGTTGTTTTCCAGGAAAATATTTTCCTCATTTTCCGGAAAACGTTTTCCACATTTTCGGAAAACATTTTCCTTTTCCGGAAAACATTTTCCAGGAAATCATTTTCCGGAAATTATTTTCCCCGAAACAAACGGAGCCTAACTGAAAAGGAAAGGAGTATATTATTACTACCACTGTCCTAAATTAAAATATTCTAATCTCTCTTAACTTTCGAATTTCAAGTGCAGATTTTGTCTTAATTAAAATTTTTTCTGTCCCATAATAAGAGTTCGACTTTGATTTTTGAATGATTATCTAATATACAATACTAGGAGTTATTAACTGCTTCTTAGCTTTACATAAAAGAGTGATCAAGATTGATTGTTAATCCTCATATTCAATGGCTCAGGAAGCTCTTACTCTCCCCACCCCACTCCCACGATCTCTTCAATCCACCTCAACCCCCACACAGTTCAAAGCGCCAATTACCCCACGATTTCTCCTCTTCCTCAAGCGAAACCTTTGGCCTTCTCTCCCTTCTCCCTCCTTTGAATACACCGTCTCTCTGATATCCATCACCACCATCGACTCCTTCTTCCACTTCATCACTGGCACTCTAATCCGCCGTTCTCACGCCACCCTCTCCAGTCTCTGCCTTACCTTCATCTTCACCCCCGAAACCCACTGCCTGAAATTAGACATTGATTCCTCCTTCAAATTGATCGGGAGTCATGGAATCCTACTTCAATTCCGGTTACTCCGCTTCCCCTTCTCCAACGGATCTTCTCCTGATGCAAATTGATTTGGATTTTGACAAATTCTTCTTTACCCAGTCAAGGAATCCTGTTGGGATAGAGGACCAACCGGGCTAGACATCGAAGCAAGGGGGAAAAACTCGTCAGGGGTTGCTGGGAACAAGAGTGGCCGCGCAGGTGGTGTGCGCGACCGCGCTCTTGGACAGAGACTGATGTTCGGGTGGAATTCTTCGAGGGCGACCGCGCTGGACAGTGAGGGCGACCGCGCTGGGGGATTTTACAAAGGCGTTGGAGTTTCTGGAGGGTTGCGCGACCGCGCTCGGGATGAGGGCGGCCGCGCTCGGCCCGTTTTTCAGCAGTCCTAGTTTCCTTGTTTGATTAGGTTTTGGTTTAATCCCTAGGTCATATATAATCAATGTTCCGCCTCCAATTCAGTTGTAACACAAATTCTAATTACATAGTGCAAGATCCTGGCTTGGTAGTGCCCCCAGACGTAGCCAATCAATTTGGTGAACTGGGTTAACAATTTCTTGTGTTCTTTTCTGTTTTTCATTGATTTCTTGTGCTTGGTTTGTGTGCGATTATTATTCTTGTAGGTTTGCTTGGGTGTGGAGGGCCATATTCACAACAACTGGTATCAGAGCTCTTGGTTCAGGATCAAGGGAGTTGTTTCAAGCAATCAAGAATGGGCAAAGACAAACAGGCGGTTGAGAAATTCGATGGGTCTGACTACGGATATTGGAGGATGCAGATTGAGGATCTCTTGTACAACAAAGATCTCTACAAGCCTCTGAAGGGTGTCAAACCGGAAGATGAAGATCAGGAAGAATGGGAACTCATGGATCGGAAGGCTTTAGGGGTGGTTAGATCTACTTTGTCAAAGTGGATCGCGAAGACTACCAGGAAGGCGACAACCACCAAGGAGCTATTGGATTATCTTACTGAGAGATTTGAAACTCCGTCTGCTGCAAATAAGGTTGATTTGATACGTAAGATGGGTAGTCTCAAGATGCAAGAGGGAGAATCCTTGGCTAAGCACATCGATGAGTTTATGGATGTCATAGATTCATTGACAGCGGTGGAGATCAAGTTCGATGATGAGGTTCATGCATGCTTGTTGCTAGCTTCTTTACCGGCAAGTTGGAGCGGAACGGTGATCGCAATCAACGCTTCAAGCAGTAAGAAAAATTGAAATATGATGATGTTAAAGACTTTCTTTTAGGTGAGGAAAATCGCATGAAGAAGTTGGGGACATCAAGTACTTCGGGAGCGGCTTTAGCTACTACTAGTAGGGGGAAGCCGGGTACTAGCAAACAAGGGAGAACCGAATCTAGGGAGAACGGAGTGAGTGGTAAGGGCAAAGCTGATGATACCAAGGACAAACCGAAGGTTGCGAAGGGATCTGTTCAGTGCTACTATTGTAAGGAATTGGGACACTTCAAGAGGGATTGTCCAAATCGTAAGGGCAATCAGGCGAATGTGGCGGTCGAAGGTGACGATGTATCGGTTCCGAGTGTTAGTAGTGCACTAGAATCATGGGTGCCGGATTCGGGGCATCATTCCACTCTTGCGGGCATAAGGAAGAGATGGAAAACTACACTTACGGTGATTTCGGGAAGGTCTATCTTGCGGATGGCGAGCCTTTGGAAATCAAGGGGAAGGGGATGTCGAGAATAGGAGCATCGAGACGGGAAGGTCTTACATCCGAACGGGGTCGACACATTCCGGGTTTGAAAAAGAACCTACTTTCGGTTGGGCGGTTGGACGAAGAGGGTTACAAGGTGACTTTCGGCTGCAGAACCGGGTTATTACCAAGGAGGATTGTGAGATCGCTCGGGGTAATAAGGAGGGCACTTTGTATTTGGCGAACAACACCAAGGTTAGTATTGCGGTGGCAATGTACCAAGGGTGATACCGATTTGTGGCACTGTCGATTGGGTCACATGAGTGAGACGGGGATGAAGGTACTTTGTTCTAAGGGTCTACTACCGGGTTTGAAGACAGTCAACGTGGGGATCTGCGAAGATTGTATGTTTGGCAAACAAGGGAGAAATAATTTCTCAAGGACAGGTAGGGGATTGAGGGAAGCAAAGTTGGAATTGGTTCACACGGACTTGTGGGGGCCATCTCCTTACGTCTTCGGGTGGTGCGTCATATTACATGACTTTCATTGATGATTCTACAAGGAAGGTCCGGGTCTATTTCTTGAAGGGAAAGATGAGGCTTTCGAGGTGTTCAAGAAGTGGAAGGCTTTGGTGGAGAATCAAACGGGACTTAAGCTTAAGTGCTTGAGATCGAGACAATGGTGGGGAGTATGAGCTCGGGAGTTTAGGGAATATTGTGTGCGAATGGTATTCGTATGGAGAAGACTCCAAAGAAAACTCCACAACTCAACGGGGTAGCGAAAGGATGAACAGAACATTCAACGAGCGGGCTAGAAGTATGAGATTGAAGTGTGGACTTCCGAAGACGTTACAGGCATATGCGGTTGACACGCGGCTTTCTTGATCAATCGGGGACCATCGGTTCCATTGGGAAATGGAATTCCAGAGGAAGCTTGGAGTGGCAAGGTGTAAATCTGTCCTTTCTTCGCGTATTTGGCTGCGTTTCTTATGTTCATGTTGATTCCCGAGAGAACTAAATTAGATGCTAAATCATAAGTGTACATTTATTGGGTATGGCGGGGATGACTTCGGGTATAAATTTTGGGATGATCAAAACCATAAGGTTATTCGTAGTCGAGATGTGGTATTCAATGAACAGGTTTTGTACAAGGACGTAAAGGGCATCCGATGATACTAGTTCGTAACCGGATATTGTTGAGGTGGAGGTTCCTAACTCGGGTGGGAGCAGACGGTTCATGTTGACCATGGTCGAGAGGTCACCGAAGATGAACCACGTACTCGAACCCGGATATTCCGCTGCGTAGATCCAGCAGGTGCGTGGATCACCCGATGTATACTCCTTCGAATTATTATTTGTTGTTGACAGATAATGGGGAACCTAATGTTATGCGGAGGCGGTTCGTAGTGTGCTTTGTGATAAGTGGAAAGTCTGCGATGGAAGATGAGATGGTCTCATTGAAGGCAAACAAAACTTGGGAGTTGATCGAACTACCTAAGGGGAAGAAGGCACCGCATAACAAATGGGTTTACAGGATCAAGGAGGAAGCAGACGGTAGCAAACGTTACAAGGCAAGACCGGTTGTTAAAGGGTTTCAACGAAGTACGGTATTGACTACACCGAGGTATTCACTCCGGTTGTGAAGATGACCACTATCGTAATGGTTCCGGGGATAGTAGTGGCGGATGACTTGCTTTGCTAGAAACGAGATGGATGTGAAGACGGCCTTTCTTCATGGGGACTTGGAGGAAGAGATTTACATGGTACGCCCGGAAGGGTTTCTTGTCTAAGGGTAGCGAGGAGCTAGTTTGCAGATTGACTAAGAGCTTGTATGGCCTTAAACAAGCTCCTAGGCGGGTACAGAAATTTGATGGATTCATGCACGACATTGATTTTATCGAATGTGAGGCGGATCATTGTTGCTACTTCAAGAACACGGACAATGGGTATATTATCTTGCCGTTATATGTGGACGACATGTTGATAGCGGGCTCTAGCAAGAGAGAGGTAAACGAGGTTGAAGACTCGGCTGTCGAACGGTTCGAGATGAAGGATTTGGGAGAGGCAAGGAAAATCTTGGGCATGCGGAGTGATCGGAATAGGGAGTCGGGCAAGTTGGTTCTTTCACAATCGAATATGTTGAGAAGGTCTTAGCAAGGTTTTGTATGGAAGAGGCGAAGCCAACAGGGACGCCATTGGGTTTGCATTTCAAGCTATCCGAGAGGGACTCGCCTAGGAACAAGGAAGAGCGTGACAAGATGGAGAGAACTCCATATGCTTCAGCTGTGGGGAGTCTCATGTATGCAATGGTGTGTACAAGGCCGGACATTGCACATGCGGTGGGAGTAGTCAGCCGGTTCATGGGCAATCCAGGAAAGCAACATTGGGAAGCGGTTAAGTGGATCCTACGTTACTTGAAGGGTACTGCTGGTAAGGCTCTATGTTTTTCGAGCAAGGAAGTGGTGTTAGCGGGTTATGTTGATGCGGACTTGGCATCAAGTGATCTTGATAAGAGGAGGAGTACTATGGGTTATGTGTTTACATTGGGTGGTACTGCAATCTCCTGGGCTTCTAAGTTACAAAAGATCGTGGCTCAGTCGACTGCAGAAGCAGAATATGTGGCAGTGACGGAAGCAAGTAAAGAGATGGTTTGGCTGCAGAACTTCTTGGGTGAACTTGGGAAGACGCGAAGTGGTAATATTCTCTACAGTGACAGTCAGAGCGCAATTCACTTGGCAAATTAGATGTTAAATCTGTTAAGTGTACATTTATTGGGTATGGCGGGGATGACTTCGGGTATAAATTTTGGGATGATCAAAACCATAAGGTTATTCGTAGTCGAGATGTGGTATTCAATGAACAGGTTTTGTACAAGGACGTAAAGGGGGCATCGATGATACTAGTTCGTAACCGGATATTGTTGAGGTGGAGGTTCCTAACTCGGGTGGGAGCAGGGGCTTCATGTTGACCATGGTCGTGAGGTCACCGAAGATGAACCACGTACTCGAACCGGATATTCAGCTGCGTAGATCCAGCCAGATTGCGTGGATCACCCGACGTGTATACTCCTTCGAATTATTATTTGTTGTTGACAGATAATGGGAACCGGAATGTTATGCGGAGGCGATTCGTAGTGTGCTTTGTGATAAGTGGAAAGCTGCGATGGAAGATGAGATGGTCTCATTGAAGGCAAACAAAACTTGGGAGTTGACTGAACTACCTAAGGGGAAGAAGGCACTGCATAACAAATGGGTTTACAGGATCAAGGAGGAAGCAGACGGTAGCAAACGTTACAAGGCAAGACTGGTTGTTAAAGGGTTTCAACAGAAGTACGGTATTGACTACACCGAGGTATTCACTCCGGTTGTGAAGATGACCACTATCAGAATGGTTCTGGGGATAGTAGTGGCGGATGACTTGCTGCTAGAACAGATGGATGTGAAGACGGCCTTTCTTCATGGGGACTTGGAGGAAGAGATTTACATGGTACAGCCAGAGGGTTTCTTGTCTAAGGGTAGCGAGGAGCTAGTTTGCAGATTGACTAAGAGCTTGTATGGCCTTAAACAAGCTCCTAGGCAGTGGTACAGGAAATTTGATGGATTCATGCACGACATTGATTTTATCAGATGTGAGGCGGATCATTGTTGCTACTTCAAGAACACGGACAATGGGTATATTATCTTGCTGTTATATGTGGACGACATGTTGATAGCGGGCTCTAGCAGTAGAGAGGTAAACAGGTTGAAGACTCAGTTGTCAGAACGGTTCGAGATGAAGGATTTGGGAGAGGCAAGGAAAATCTTGGGCATGCGGATTGATCGGAATAGGGAGTCGGGCAAGTTGGTTCTTTCACAATCAGAATATGTTGAGAAGGTCTTAGCAAGGTTTTGTATGGAAGAGGCGAAGCCAACAGGGACGCCATTGGGTTTGCACTTCAAGCTATCCGAGAGGGACTCGCCTAGGAACAAGGAAGAGCGTGACAAGATGGAGAGAACTCCATATGCTTCACTGTGGGGAGTCTCATGTATGCAATGGTGTGTACAAGGCCGGACATTGCACATGCGGTGGGAGTAGTCACTCGGTTCATGGGCAATCCAGGAAAGCAACATTGGGAAGCGGTTAAGTGGATCCTACGTTACTTGAAGGGTACTGCTGGTAAGGCTCTATGTTTTTCGAGCAAGGAAGTGGTGTTAGCGGGTTATGTTGATGCGGACTTGGCATCAAGTGATCTTGATAAGAGGAGGAGTACTACGGGTTATGTGTTTACATTGGGTGGTACTGCAATCTCCTGGGCTTCTAAGTTACAAAAGATCGTGGCTCGACCGCAGAGCAATATGTGGCAGTGACGGAAGCAAGTAAAGAGATGGTTTGGCCGGAGAACTTCTTGGGTGAACTTGGGAAGACGCGAAGTGGTAATATTCTCTACAAGGATGATCGGGCGCAATTCACTTGGCAAAGAATCCGGCGTTTCATTCGAGGACGAAGCACATTGAACTGAGGTTTCACTACATCAGGCATCTCTTGGAGAAGAAGACTTTGTGGCTTGAGAAGATATTGGGATCGGAAAATCCGGCTGACATGTTGACAAAGGTTGTGAACCTTGAGAAATTGAAGCTGTGCAAAGCTTCAATTGGGCTTGAAGAATGAGAGAGGAGGATGGCACTACCATGATCGAGGTGAGCACTAGGAGGACACCAAGGGTGAGTTGAAGACGGATACGGGGCTTATATGTGTGGTTGATCTCTAGGTGGGAGATTGTTGGGATAGAGGACCAACCGGGCTAGACATCGAAGCAAGGGGGAAAAACTCGTCGTGGGTTCTTTGGGAACAAGAGCGGCCGCGCAGGTGGTGTGCGCGACCGCGCTCTTGGACAGAGACTGATGTTCGGGTGGAATTCTTCGAGGGCGACCGCGCTGGACAGTGAGGGCGACCGCGCTGGGGGATTTTACAAAGGCGTTGGAGTTTCTGGAGGGTTGCGCGACCGCGCTCGGGATGAGGGCGGCCGCGCTCGGCCCGTTTTTCAGCAGTCCTAGTTTCCTTGTTTGATTAGGTTTTGGTTTAATCCCTAGGTCATATATAATCAATGTTCCGCCTCCAATTCAGTTGTAACACAAATTCTAATTACATAGTGCAAGATCCTGGCTTGGTAGTGCCCCCAGACGTAGCCAATCAATTTGGTGAACTGGGTTAACAATTTCTTGTGTTTTTTCTGTTTTTTCATTGATTTCTTGTGCTTGGTTTGTGTGCGATTATTATTCTTGTAGGTTTGCTTGGGTGTGGAGGGCCATATTCACAACAAATCCTACTTCGATTCCTATTTCATTGCTTCAATATAAATAATGGACCTCTCAGCAGCGCTCCACCCCTCCCTCTGCCTCAACTCAGCAGCGCTCAACCCCTCCCTCTTCCACGACATCGTTTCTCCCTTCTGTGACTGAACTCACCGGCGAATTCTTTGAGGTACGTACTCTTTCTAGCCTTTGTTGATTGTTGCTATGATGATTTATGGGGTTGATATAGTTAAACTTAGTTTTCTTTGTACTTGAATTGGATTCAATTGAGTGCACATAATCTGTTTGACGAAATTCCTCAGAAGAAATCCACACTTAATGTTCACTCTTTAGTCTGCATGTGTAATTTATTTATCTTTCTCCACCTACAATCTTTGTTGTGATGATTTTTTTGGGTTAACATAGTTTTACTTAGTACTCATCCTGTTCCAAACAACACAACTTCATTAGAAGCTGATAGACAATGTTCAGTTATTCACTGTTTGATATTCCTTCCGTCTCATAATAAATTTCACATTTTTTAAAAACGTTAATTAATACTTTATTATGGGATGGAGGAAGTAATATGTCTCTATCTTGAATTCTGGAAGTAAAAGTAAGTTGCTTTATAGAATTAGTAATTTAAATAGGTAAACAAACAACTAATTATAATTTCAGTGTTATTACTATGTAAACCAACTTGAAACTTTCTACTTATGTTTGTTTTGTGGTCTCAAATTCTATGGCCATAATTATATCAGACAGTTACCCGGGAGCAATTTTGTCATTCTCATTTTGTTACTTAGCTGCAATCTGGAATTTACTCATCCTGTTCCAAACAACACAACTTCATTAGAAGCTGATAGATAATGTTATCTACAGAGTTCATTATCAGTTATTCACTGTTTGATACTCCTTCCGTCTCATAATAAATTTTACATTCTTTAAAAACGTTAATTAATATTTATTATGGGACGGAGGAAGTAATATGTCTCTATCTTGAATTCTGGAAGTAAAAGTAAGTTGCTTTATAGAATTAGCAATTTAAATAGGTAAACAAACAACTAATTATAATTTCTGTGCTAATACTATGTAAACTAACTTGAAACTTTCTACTGATGTTTGTTTTGTGGTCTCAAATTCTATGGCCATAATTATATCAGGCAGTTACCTAGGAGCAATTTTGTCATTCGCATTTTGTTACTTAAATTGTCATGTATAAAGGAGAAGGGAGTTGATTGTTTTAATCAAGAAGTTTAAGGGTAACATTTGTATTGTTGTAACAAAATTAATTTTTCTGTTAGTTAGTGCCATTAGTCCAAATGTTGTAACCAACTCAATACATCAGTGATTTATATAATAATTACAGCAAGTAATACATTGAATGAATTCAATCATTTTCTCTCTCTATTCCATTTCTGATATCATGGATATCTTAGTATAATGTGACTAGGATCTTTCTATTTTTGATGAAATTAATATAATTTATATTTTTCTTTCATACTGATTACTATCTTCATTGGTTTTGATATGAGAGTTCAAAATCCCATATAAAGTTTTTTTTTTTTTTTCGAAAAGTGAGTTTCATTATATTTTGTTGTTGAAGAGACATACATTGGTGGCGTATCTTTCATGACTATCCATATATGTAGTCCTTCAGGGAGCCATGGCCGACACTTTCCTTTTTTGGCTTCCTGAATCTTTTTAATTAACAAAAATGGCAATGCTGCTCTAGCACTCACTCCTTCCCTTCCCCCCCCCCCCATCTATATTGCCATGTTATCCTTGCCATTCATTACTGTCCCTCCCCCATATGATTTAGAATCTTTGAATCATTCCTAAGCAGTAAGCAGCCCAAATGTCGTTGGAGGTTCTTTGTGATTAGATGTATGTTGTATATTAAGTGTCAAGTAGGAGGGGATTTGTAAGGTTGGTCTCTTTGATATCTTCACCCACTTGAGGCCCGAATTTTCCATGAACTACTTCCATCCAAAATGATATCTGAAAAAACAAATTGGTAAAAAAATTATTAAGGAACAGGTATCTAAAAGAAGTAGTCTAATGTTGTTTTCGTTTTGGGACGGAGGGAGTATATGTCTAACCTATATTGTCAATTGCTGCAACAATCTACTACATGAATATTTTTTGTTTGTGCTAACTGATTAAATTGGGTTAAACTGTTTTAGCTCTCTTTACAATCAATTTTTTTTTATTTACTAATATTCACCGCCGCCCCATTGTCTACAAAAGAAGTAGTCTAATGATTGCTCGGGGGAATACCTATTTTTGCGCAAGTGATATTCTCGCTTGACTTTCTGAATCTTGATTTTCTAAACTTCGATATTTGATCCAGTCTTTTAATTTATTCGTAGAATACTTTATAATCAGTAATCATGCTGTCCATAGTTAATAGCCTGAGGACATCTATAATAATCTATAATTATATAAAGAGGGAAGTGCATAAGAGCACTCATTTTCCCTCCAAAACAAAGATGATTTTAGAATTTTGCTATTTCAAGTGCACCAATTTCAAAGTAATGTAGAAGATCTTTAATTGCTTCCTTCAAGTAGACAATAATTTAATTGCACATTTTTTATCCTCCTCCCCAATATCACATTCATAAAACTGTTTTCACCTACAAACAATCAATTTTGAATATTTCTTCATGATAAATTCTTAATTTCTAAGATGGGCAGAAGTCTAAAATGACAGATAATTTGCTAAGCATATTCTAAGGAGAAATAACAATAGCTATTGATTTATCGAATTATTTAGACCAACTTTTTTATATGTTCTTTATTTAAAAAAAAAAAAAAAGAGACTACTTATACTACAATAATGCTACTAATTACCCCTCTGAATCACATAAAATGATATTTTTTCTTTAATTTTATTCAGCCACTTCAATTTAAGTAATTGTTTTTTGGGAAAAAATTATATTCATTGTAAAAAAAAAATTATATTTTGCACTTTCCTTATTTGTATAAATTTGTTGTCACAACTTTTTATCCGTGCGTTTAACGCACGGGTGCTACACTAGTTAGTGAATAAGTTTGGTAAGCTTTCACTGTTTTTGTAGTGTATGACTAACAACATTAATTAGCTAGCCATGAACTTTGGATCCGTAGTCTAATTTCTTACTACCTCCATCCCAAAATGAATAACCTTTTTTCCCAAAATGTGTCTCTGCATGATTTTTAACCATTTTCTGTTCATGTTTCATTTTATGCTTAGTGCAGCTGTTGATAGTGACTTGGTATTTTACAGGTTTGTGCAACATTTTTTTTTTCAAGCCACCTAATCGAATTCTGAGAAAGAAAGTTCATTACCAATAGGTTTGTGCAACATTTTCTTAAAACATTTGTTTAATTAATGATAGTTTCAAATGTTTATTACCATTCAGCTAATAGTAAGTTAAATGGTAATAGTAACTCTATATAGTATCACTTTCGGCCAAAATTAAATGTTTATTTGGGTTTTAAGGATCATTTTAAAAATATTATATTTTAATAGAAAAATATTTCCTAAGATGAAAGCACATTTCTTTGGCAGATCTATTGACCCATTGGAGCCAAAATGGTTAACACTCACTCATGGATTAAGAATTTTTTTGAGGGTCAATTAACAGTAAGAAAATATAAATCAAACCAATGAACTTCTCCCTCCGTCCCGAATGATCTTCCTATTTTTTTATGCCAATAAGAAGATTACTTTGATCAAGCTCTACGTTCTCTCAAATTCTCACTCCCTTCCTCCACCATTTCTACCACTTTATATTTTGAGAAACTTTGTGATGGAAAATGGGGTGGGTTTAGTTTATGAAAATTACTTGGGGGAATATGGTATGAAAGAAGAGCTGATCTTGCCTTCTCAAATTTTAATACTATGGAATCCCCAGTTATAGCCTGTAAGAAATACGTTGCAACCCAGATCATAAGATAATTTCTTTTTTACTATATATGCGATTTGAGGTGAAAGAAAATACAACATTGAACTGAGCAACAGTAAATTCTGCAAAATACTTTATCCATGTTCGGTGTGCCATTATCCAAAAATAGATTAGCACAGACACATGCCAGAGTATCTTATAATATTAATTGATGAGTAAAAGTTCAGGCATTGTTGGGTATGAAAATTTTTAGTGAGAAAGGATGCACATGAAAGCCAAATTTGAAATCAGCTTCACAAGTTTCCGAAAAAAATGTTAAAATCAGCTTCGCCCTTTTTAGGGGGTGGGTGGGTTGGGGCAGAGTCACTTTTTACTTTCTCAGTTTGATATTTCAATCTGACATTTGAATTTTTATTTACTCTCGAGTTGATGCACAAGTTAAGAATGCAGTATCCATTTGTAGTTTGTGATTGTTTGTCACTCTATTTTAATGAATTTTGAGATATTGAGGTGCTTTTAATGTTGTTCATCTTTTAATTTTCATCACTTAATCATCATGCATACTGTTAATGAGCCGCAAACTGTCCCCGTGCCATTGGCACGGGCTAGGGAGTACTAGTCTATAATACAATAGAGATCACATCTAACCGCCACACAATCGATGGCCAAGATTGAGTTTGAAAAAATATAACTGGTGGCTAGGATTGAATATGAAAAATAAATTTGTTTTAACTTCCCACTCTGCTACAACGGTTACTACCTCTTTAACCGCCACACAAAGAGTGATTCAGATTTAATCTCTCAAAAGACAAAGAGCGGCATAGATTTAAAGTTGGAAAAAACATAAAAAAAAAACCCCTACACCGATTACTAACTAATATAAATAATTAATAATTTTTATTAACAAAATTGAATTTTACTATGTTGACAGTTAAAAAATAATTATTAATTTTAAGTATTAAGCTAAATGGTGAATTTACTAACAAATATTTTTTGTACTGTGCTATTGCTTGCTTGATAATGTCTATTTTGCTTGGTTTATATTTTTGTAGAACTTTTGCTACTCATGGATTTAATGGTGAAAAAATAACAATTTTTATAATTGAATAAAAATATCTAAATTTCATAAAATTACGGCCAAAATTTGATTGAGTTGACCATTAAAGTCAAAGTGATCTAAATTTTCGAGACGGATGAAGTATTTGTTTTTATAATTGAGTTGACCATTAAAGTCAAAGTGATCTAAATTTTTCGAGATGGAGGGAGTATTTGTTTTTATAATCTGTTGCAAATAAAAAAAAATATGATGTTATATTTACAAGTCATATATCATGGACATCTTTTTTTTAGGGGCAAATTGATCATTTCACATGACATATTACCCGAAGTTAGTTACATGACTAACTTCGGTTAGTCAAAATGCATATTTTGACCTTAATTTAACGCAATACTCCCTCTACTTCTATTTCGAATAATCTTACCAACTTTGTCATCTAGAGCGTCTTATTGATAAGTCTCATTTTCTATTAACGAAAGTATATAATATTTATTTCTTAATGGGACTCACTTTTAATACTTATAACGACTATCGCCTTACTATTTTCTATCTCATTTTCTCTCTCCTACCCACTCACAACACCTCAAATGATCTTCGAATGGAAAAATCCTCATGGGAGGATGTAAATTTTTGTGTCATTGTTGTAAATTAAGTAGAAAGGAAAGAACAAAAGGGAAACATAACCAAGAAGCAACAATTTTGAGAGCCAAGAACAAAGGTAAATTCCTCCAAACATATCTATAAAAAAAAACCCTACAATACACGAACAAACAAAATTGAGAAAAAAAAAAAGAATACTACACGTCAATTGCAGTCATGCCTATGATTAGTTGTCTTTTTATTTTGGAGACTGTATATGTTGAATAAGAATACAAGGGTGGATGGGTGTTGTTATTTTTTTAGGTTAAAAATGTATAGACGAGTGAGTGTATGAAGTTTACATAAAGGAGTGTAGGGTTGGGTGGGTTACATAGTAATAGTTGGAGTGAGTGTTTTGAATGGAAGAGGGGTGGGATTGGGAAGTGGTTGATGAAACAGAATGACGAGGGTACTAATTCGGTTCTTCTTCAACTCTTAAAACTTTTGTAAGTATAATCAAATTTAGTGCACATAATTTGCATAATGTTATGATATTATCTAATAAGCATTTTCTTTTCAGTCATGGGACACCAACTCAATCTCGTTTAAGGCCGGATGTGATATTTTCATGCAATAAGTAACATATATTTCAGCTTTGTAACGAGTACTTTTATTCATCAAGTCAAACTTTCTTGAAAGTGCTGAAAAGTTTGGGGAGATATCTTATAAGGTGAGCTTGCTATTGTTATTCAAGAATATTTGCAATTTTTTTCCATGTCTTTACTTAGCTTTGTTATTGCAGGCACTCAGAATAATTGATATACTTGATCAAGATTTTATTTTCGATAGTGTATCATTTTAGAGCATGATTTCTCTATAATAGTATTGCAAGTTTGGAAAACAACAACTCAAAGGATAGTGAGCGGGTTTGAGGTTACATGAAAGAGGGTGAGGTAAGGGGGTGAGGGGAAAGAGGAAAGTGGGTGGGGGTTGGGATTATGTAATTTGATTAACTTTAGTTAATTGAAATCATACTTTCTTATAATTTTCTTTTTGGTTATAATAATAAAATTGTATTTTATCAATCTTATTTTGGCTATATTGTAGAATGTGATTTTACTTTATATTTTTCTTTTTGTAACAAATGCCAAAGAGACAGATTTATTTTTCAAATGTTCAATTAAAAATCAGGAACTATTATGCATGTAATGGATCATTAATATTGTCGTTCTTGCAATCAAATGAAAATTTTAAGAGTTTACAATTTGATGATAGCTAGATACTAGACTTATGCATTTTGAGAGTTTGATCTCAAACACACTATATTTATGTTGTACTGTCACCGTGCCTTGGCACGGGTAGGAAAGTACTAGTCTAATATACAATAATGCTCACTCCCATAACCGCCTATTGACTAGGGATAAAGAGCGGCTCAGATCGATCCATAACTGCTACGATCCTATGACTATTATTAATCAATTTTAACTTTTTTTTATTTTCAATCGTTGGATTTCTTTTCAATTTGTTTGATCTTACGGCTGTAGATCGGCGGTTTCTATTTCAATACATACTCCCTCCATCACGAGACTTTTAGTCAAATTGCAATAATTTTAACTATTAATTTAAGTAGAAAATATTATAAAAATCATTATTGAAAATATTATTAATTGTGTTATAATAAAAAATTAAATTTTTATTAGAATCACTATTTTTTATTTAAATTATTGATCAAAGTTACATCAATTTGACTAAAATTTTTCATTCACGTGGGACGAGACGGGAGTATAATAATGTAGTAATAGTATACATAACTATTATTTGGAAATTGGCGTACTATTATTTGGAAATTGGCGTACTATTATTTGAAAATTGGCGTGTACCAAGATTTTCAATTATAAATGGAAAGAAAGCAAGCAAGTGGTCTGGTTACTTTTGTAATATACTTTTTAAAAATAAAAGTGTGTAGATCCGATCGCTCCCTTTATTTCGCAGAATCAACTCAATCAAATTTTGATAGTATTTCTTATGGTGAAACAATAACAATTTTTATAATTGCATAAAAATATCTAAATTTTCATAAAATTACGGTCAAAAGTATATTATGTATTATATCTGTCTCAAAGTTTACATAAGCTAGAGAATCATATTTATACTCAAAACATATGAGTCATAATTGTAATAGAATTATAACAAATCTCTTCTTATTCTAATCGTAAATACTTCTAATTGGAAATACTTCTAACTAAGATAACTTTCCTAAGTTGGCTCAATACCAAGTTAGGTAACTAAATTTTTTTTTTTTTAGAATATCTCTCAATTATAATGTGAAGATATTTTGATAACTTCACAATATCTCAACTATATGTGATATATGCATTTGCATTATCATTAGGTGAACCTTTTCTTTAGCTATATTTTAAATAGTTGTTCAGTTTAAGAGTTGAACGGTATAAACTGAGGTACGAACGTGGATCATAACCGGAAAAGACTCAATGGATTGGGCCAAAAATATAATCCATATAAGTCTCAAATACGACAAAGGGAGTGGGATTTCCCTACCTTTGCTCGTCGTGCCTCCTCGTCACTCCCACTATGTCGACCTAGAAATAGCAGATCGTATAATGACTAAGGCACATAATTCTTTTATGCCGACAAAACACATTCTCATATGCTGAGAAAGGCATCTATCAAGGTCGACCTGGGCCTTACTAAAAGACGAGGAGTACCTCCTTGGTCATCAACAAGGCAAGAAAGCAAGCTTCTTTATCCTTGCTCTCATCTATTCCTCGGCCTTCCTTCATGTCGACCAAGCATAACAAGCCGAGGAGCATGCCTCCTACGCATACGCACATAAGGCAATACTAATCCTACTCAAACAAGGAATGTGGGTAGATATAATCCAACTAGGACTATAACCTCCTCACACATAACTTCTTAATCAAAGATGGACTCTATATCCTTACACCTATAAATACAAGTCATAATTCACATATTTTGATAACGCATCTTTTGACTTTCAACTATTTTCAATTAATTTCTCTCTATATCACACAAATACTTACTCTCACGCCGGAGGGCCTTCGCCGGTGAAGCCACGGCTTAGTTTACATGTTTGTTCATCTTTTTTTTCAGGCTATTCAAACATTCTGGATACAACCTGCCGCTGAATTTGGGCTGATCCGAACGTTTTTGGCATCATCAAGAGTCTTTCGGCTAACAAGAAGACATAAACTGACTCACTTAGATGAATATTAAAAATTATACGTAAACCTCTGAAATAAACTTTGTTTTGTTTTCAGTTGCTCAGCAAAGGGTTTTGTGCTTAGTGCCTGGAATATCAGAAGGAGGAACCTTTGCTGTTTGAGAAAAACCATCTGGAAAATGAAATTCATACTAATGCTAACAAAGGATTACATCCAATGCTCAAACGGGACGGAGATCTTCGATAAGGAGCTGAAAAAGAGAGATCTCTTGCTATTTCAGTTTTCTACGCAAAGAATGAAGCAAAGAAGCACTTCAGACTTAGCACAGTAAGTAAGTCTCCTCTCATCTCTTCTGGTCAATTTGGTGGACATGTTCTTTATCCGCTATTCACTATGAATATATTACTTGGTCAGTTGTCCGTCATCAGTTTCTTTATCTTCTTTTCGATTATTACGTGGGAAAATTGCATGGTTTCATAGTTCACACTAGCACTAGGCTGATCTAGAATTGCCGATCAAGGCTAAATTCCTACTCCCTACCTTCTATTTTACTGATGATTTGGTAAAGGTTTATGTTCACAATGTCATAAAGCAAAGACCATGTGATGACCAGGTGCATAATAAATCTAGTTGTACCAAACAGCTGTGAGATCTCTACATGCCATATGCAAATGAATAAAAGCTTCATTATTATTAGTCAATCCTTTAAAACTTGGACCCAGGATGACCAAACTCCATAGGATAATGTCTTCTTGAACAATCAATAAAATCAGTGTCCCTTAATAATAAGCGTTATACATTCTCTTTTGGTATATCCCGAAATAAATATCGTGTTTTAATAAGAAAATAGTCTTAGTGCAATTTTACGTACCATCATACATTCAATGTACAAACACGCAGAGGACATTCCTTATAGAGTAAAAAAAAAAAACCACAATGTGAATCAAGAAGATACGAAAGTCTTCAAGAATATTTTGTGGTCCTACTAGTAATAAAAGAAAGTTATCCTGATAAACAGGTGACCCTCTTGGGGAGTCACTATGTTGCTGACAAGCAGAGAGTTAAGGGGTTGAAACGAGCATCTCCTGCTGCACTGCCCTGCCCTACTTGGGATATCTCCCTATATAACTCATCGTTCCTACACCAACACTGCTCTGAACAATTCTAACCATTAAGCTATTTGGGTTAGTCAAGCTGAAACAAGAAACGGAGCTAAGAGAAGAAGAGTAGGAGGCAAGACAAATACTATGAAGACGGAAACAAGAGCTAGTGATTATAACATTGGAGGCACTAAGAGAAAGATAGCATATAAAGGTCTCGGAAGAAGGTGCCTCAGAGAGCAATGGGGTAGATTCTACATCGTCCGAAGATGCGTTGTCATGCTTTTATGCTGGCGGGAGTAAATTTGTGCTGTTTGAAGACATGTTATGGTCTTTCTTTTGTTTTCTTTTACACAATTTTACTCAATTGCGAATATACTTTTTTTTTCCAGGATCAATGATCGGTTGGCTAACATATTTTGGCTGATATTTCACGTACAGTCCTTCTTAGACTGGAAAACAGATATCAGCTCATCATTCCTGCATTCATGAGATGGCCCAACATTGAAACACATGCTTGATTGACATCATGAACCTACTCACTCCGTCTCATTGAAAAGTTCCCATTTCTTTTTAGGAACGAGAATTTAGGAAAAGTTCCCATTTTTTTCTCTCACATTTTTCTTTCGTGATGACATATGAGGATTTATATTAGCCGATCACAAATTATTTTGGGACTAAGGCTTTGTTGTTGTTGTATTGTAAGTATGAAAAAGAGAGAAAATGGGTAGAGAATATTACTGAGTGGAGTGGATAGTTTGCAATGGGACGGAGGGATTATAACAAATGCAAAGTGGAATGGAATTGCTTGATGTCTATTCTAGGATCAAAAGCAAATTTGTAAGGCCATGCTTGGATAACTACATAATTTTTGTAAGGAAATATGAACTATATTTTTGAGGAATTTATGGAAGAAGAGAAAACTCTCGCATAAAAGACACGGAAATATGGAAGGAAATTAACTTAATAATATACTCAATCCCAAAATGAACTATATTTTTGAGGAAAATTCTTGTCCCAAAATGATTGTCAATTTATTAGTCTTTACCTTAGTTTTTTTTTTTTTTTTTTTTTTAAGTATATAATTGGATGTTATAAGGTTAAAATAAATTAAGTATGAACGGAATAAAAGTGACGGGCTAGGCCCAACATACAAAGCCCAACTATTCAATCGTTATTGCCACCACTGTTGGAAATGGGTAACGGAAAGTTAAGTTTGACTTAACGTTGATCTAGTTTCTAACGGAAGTTCGTTATTTGTTAACGAAACTAGTTACAAAATGTAGTCTACATTTGTTGTAGAATATTAAACTCTTTTAATGTCTCAAAACCATTTAGGGTGAATGAGAATTAATGACAAAGGTCGTTTGTAACTTAACAAAAGTTGGTTAAAAGGTAAATTAAATCATTTGGATTTAATTAGATTTGAACAGTGTTTTTGGGTGATGAGATTTGGCTCAAAACTGATCAGAACGAGTGGGGACTCTGAGCACGAGTCGTGAGTACGAATGGACCTCAATAGACTTTGGCTCAAAACTGATCAGAACGAGTGGAATGCTTGGGAACGAGTCGTGGGCACGACTCGTGCCAAGGAGCACGACTCGTGCCCTTCACTGCTGTTCGAAAAATTGCACCTTTTCAAGGGAAAAGGCACAAAACCTTTTGACTCTCTTTATATACTTCCCCTTCCGAATTTCAATTCATTCATACAGTCATTTGAGCCTTCCCACCCTCTAGTAAGATAGAAAAACAAACCCAAATCATTGGCATATTGTTGCATCAAATCATTCAAAGTCCAAAGTTTCAAACTTAGTGTTGTTCGTTAGAGTATTTGATTTGGAGTGCTCCTATCATATACTAAAAGTCGTTTTATCTTACTAGAAGATTGCCATTGAAACCGTAAGCACCTGTGCGGGGCAATAAATTCTTACGGAGATTGTATTTAATACAAGACTCGACTTGATTTCATTTGTTTTTTTCAATCTCCGTTACTTTTGCCGTTAGTTTTTCTGTTAAGTCTTAAAGAAGCCATACACAAGTTCCAACAATCGTAAGAAGTTATTTACGCTTCTTCAAGACCTTCAAAGATGGCAAATGAGAAAGATGTCTCCTCTTCCAGTCAAGGGAATGTTCCGCCTCCTTCTCAAGGTGACGCTACATTCAACCATGTTGCACCCGCTCCTACACCTCATCACCTCGGTCATGGTGAGAAACCCGCGAAATTCACTGGTGTGGATTTCAAGAGATGGCAACAGAAAATGCTATTCTACTTGACCACCCTAAGCTTGCACCGCTTCTTAAAGGAAGATCCTCCGGCGGTGGAAAATGGTGATCCCGACCCCCAAAGGCAAATGGCAAAGGAGGCTTGGGCTCACGGTAATTTTTTGTGTAAGAATTACATCTTAAATGGACTTGACGATGCACTATACAATGTGTATAGTACCGTCGAGTTAGCCAAGGCGTTGTGGGACACCTTGGAAAGGAAGTACAAGATCGAAGACGCCGGGTCAAAGAAATTTGTCGTCGGTAAGTATATTGACTTCATGATGGTCGATTCCAAATCAGTAACAACTCAAGTAGATGAATTCCAAATCATTCTATATGGGCTTGATGCCGAGGGGATGATCATGAATGATCCATTCAAGGTGGCCTCTATCATTGAAAAGTTGCCGCCTTCGTGGAAGGATTTCAAGAACTATCTCAAGCATAAATGCAAGGAGATGTCCTTGGAAGACATTGTTGTTCGTCTTCAAATTGAAGATAACAATAGAATCAACGAGGCCAAGGTTGCTAAGGGCAAGATGGAGGCTAAGGTCAATCTCGCCGAGGCTAGCACAAGTGGCACAAAGAGAAAGCATTCCGAAAATGTCGGGAATGCTAAGAAAGGGAAGAAGGAGGGCTCTAAGAAGTTCAAGGGGTCTTGCTATAATTGTGGCAAACCGGGCCACTTAGCAAAGGACTGTCGTCTTCCGAAGAAAGAGGCGAATAATGTTGACCACATGGACCTAGACTTTGCATCGATGATCTTTGAGGCCAACGTTGCAAACTTGGAGGAGAATCCAAAAGCTTGGTGGATAGATACCGGTGCTACCCACCATATTTGTGGTAACAAAGAGAGTTTCTCCTCCTATACTCCCATCTCCGGAAGAAAGCTCTACATGGGAAATTCTGCGACCTCCGATGTTCAAGGCATTGGAAACGTGATATTGAAGATGACTTCCGAAAAAGAAGTAACCTTGTTGGATGTGCTGCATGTTCCAGACATCCGTAAAAATTTGGTGTCCGGCGCTTTGCTTAGTAAGGCCGGTTTTAGACTAGTATTTGAATCCGACAAATTTGTACTAACCAAGAATGGTTTATTTCTTGGAAAGGGTTACCTCGAGGAGGGCCTTTTCAAGATGAATGTAATGACTGTGATCCACCAAGGTGCGATGAATAAAAATTGTGTTTCTTATGTTTACTTGTCGGAAAGTTCTAATTTATGGCATGATAGATTAGGACATGTAAACCTCGACACCATTAAGAAATTAGCGAGACAAGATTTAATCCAAATGACTAAATCCGACTCGACTAATAGGTGCGAAGTTTGTGTTGAGGCAAAAATGACGAAGTCGCCATTTAATGCAATACAAAGAAACACAACTCCTCTCGAGTTAATTCACACCGACATATGTGATTTAAAACTTGTGCAAACTCGAGGAGGTAAAAAATACTTCATTACATTTATAGTTGATTGCACAAAATTTTGTTATGTCTATCTCTTAAGAAGTAAGGATGAAGCCTTAGTGGCTTTTGAGACTTATAAGAAAGAAGTTGAAAATCAACTTAACTTGAAGATTAAGAAAATTAGAAGCGATAGAGGTGGAAAATATGAAGCACCATTTGAAGGACTATGTTGGGAATCCGGCATAATTCATCAAACAACGGCTCCATATACCCCTCAATCTAATGGAGTTGCTGAACGCAAAAACCGTACTCTCAAGGAGATGATGAACGCACTTTTGATAAGTTCAGGCTTACCCGACAACTTGTGGGGGGAAGCAATACTCACTTCTAATTATGTTCTTAATAAAATACCCAAGAAAGGTATTGATAAAACACCCTATGAATTGTGGCATAATCGTAGGCCATGTTTTAAATACCTTAAAGTGTGGGGGTGTTTAGCCAAGGTTGAAGTACCTAAGCCGAAACAAGTCAAGATTGGTCCAAACACCATTGACTGTGTTTTTATTGGATATGCCAATAATAGTAGTGCCTATCGTTTTATAGTGCACAAATCGGACATTCCTGATATGCATGTAGGAACTACTATAGAATCAAGGAATGCGGTATTCTTTGAAAACATCTTTCCGGCTAAGGACAGGAAAGATATAGGTTCTAATAAGAGAATACATGAATCTACAACCGGTCCTTCTCAAATAGAAGATGAAGAACCGAGACGTAGCAAAAGGGCAAGAGTGGAAAAGTCTTTTGGTCCTGATTTTCTATCTTACATGTTAGAAAATGAACCAGCAACTGTTAAAGAGGCTTTATCCGGTCCGGATAGTTCATTCTGGAAAGAGGCCATTAACAAAGGAAATAGAATCCATAATGCTCAACAATACTTGGGAATTAGTTGATCTCCCTCCAGGTTGCAAACCATTAGGTTGCAAATGGATCCTTAAAAGGAAGTATAAGGCGGATGGATCAGTCGATAAGTACAAAGCTAGGCTAGTTGCCAAAGGCTTTCGACAGAAAAAGGGATATGATTTCTTCGATACATACTCCCTGTCACAAGGATCACATCTATTCGGGTTCTCATAGCTATTGCGAGCAGCCGCATAATCTTGAGATACACCAAATGGATGTGAAGACTGCTTTCCTAAATGGAGAGTTAGATGAAGAAATTTACATGGAACAACCCGAAGGGTTTGTTGTTCCCGGTAAAGAAAGAAAGGTGTGTAAACTCGTAAAGTCCTTGTATGGACTGAAACAAGCACCTAAACAATGGCATTAGAAGTTCGATAGAACCATGTTATCAAATAGATTCAAGATTAATGAATGTGACAAATGTGTCTACATTAAAGGAACATCTGAATCATTTGTTATCGTTTGTCTTTATGTAGACGACATGCTCATAATGGGAAGTAATCATGATTTGATCATGAATACCAAAGGCATGCTCAAGAAGAACTTTGACATGAAAGACATGGGATTAGCTGATGTAATATTAGGGATAAAGATCTCTAGAACATCTGAAGAATTAGTTCTTTCACAATCCCATTACCTAGAGAATGTTCTTCGAAAATTCAATGTCTTTGATGACCCTCCGGCTAAAACACCGGTAGACTTGGCTCTACATTTAGCCAAGAACAAAGGGGAACCAGTTTCTCAACTGGAATATGCAAGAATAATTGCGCTCCGATGTACTTAACGAATTGTACACGTCCGTACATTGCATATTCAAAGGAGCAAACTAAGTAGGTTCACAAGCAATCCTAGTACTGATCATTGGAAAGCACTAATGAGAGCACTAAGATATTTAAAGTATACATTAAACCATGGGATACTTTACAAGAAATATCCAAAGCAAAGATTAGAAGGATACCGCGATGCCAATTGGATATCGGACACGAAAGACTCTAAGTCCACGAGTGGATATGTATTCACAATAGGTGGAGGAGCAGTGTCATGGAAATCCTCCAAACAAACGTGTATAGCCAGATCCACGATGGAATCTGAGTTTATAGCTTTGGATAAAGCTGGAGAAGAAGCAGAATGGCTTAAGAACTTCCTGGAGGATATTCCTTGTTGGAGTAAACCTGTGCCTGCTGTTATGATACATTGTGATAGTCAATCAGCAATAGGAAGGGCACAGAATAGTATGTACAATGGTAAGTCTAGACATATTCGTCATAGACACAATACCATTAGACAGTTGATCAAGAATGGCATTATCACTATTGATTATGTAAAGTCATGTGATAACTTAGCGGATCTGTTTACCAAAGGTATAAATCGAGATCAACTGTATAAACTGTTAAGGGGAATGGGTTTAAAACCCACAATAAAAGGACTTATAGCGGACACTCAACCTTGAGAAATGGAGATCCCAGGCCCTTGGTTCAATGAGACAACCAAGTTATAAGTTCTAGTAGAGTTACTTGGAAACAACAATTCGGTTTATTAACATGGAGATGTTGAATACTCATTCCCAGAACATTCAAGTACAAGCACATGCAGCAGTGGTAAGGATAAGTTGAGAAAACTTTTAATGGTTTCTATACCTACGGATGGAGTAGTGCATGATACTCCTTATAGTGAGAATCACCTATATAAGTGATGGATAAAAATCCTCTTGTAATAAAATACCTAGCAAGTGTACTAGCTACCGTTGTAGTAGTATGCACAAGCAAGGGTCGAACCACAGAGACTTGGGTGAATTAGCAAGTTTCTTTAATTAGTGCAGAAAGTAACCAAAAAGGGGGGGTTTTGATTTTGATTAATTAAACTAATAATGAAAACAAATAATTTAAACTAATGAAAATAAAGCAAAGATTGAAATCAAGAATGACAAGGATTCACGGATTGGGTTTCACAATTATCTCCTGCCTATGCTAATTTATAAAAACAATTACTAATCTTGTTCAAGAAATCGTTCACTTTAATAAGAGTTGGGACGGTTAGATGGCCGGGTTGCAACTCTATTATTACTTCGATGTGATGTTTTCCGCAAAGTCTACAAAACATCCAAGTAATACATTAAAAACCAAAGAACAATTGATTTTAGACCCTTTTGATTTCCGCAAGGTCTTCAATTGGATCTATTCAATGGAATCTAGGCCAATGTAAAAACTACCCACGCAAGTGTAGTAATTTAAACCCTAGTAATTTAAAGACCAACAAAATCAATCAATAATGTTGGAAGTCTAAAAATAAATTAAGCAAATTCCATTGAACAAGAACAAGAAAAGTGTGAAAGAATTAAAACATCATTAGCATAAGAATTCGACAATTGTTGCATCCAATTCGCGAAAAAAAATTTAGCTACTCATAATAAAAATTACAAAAATAAAATAAAACATAAACCTGAATCGAAACGGAACGGACGAAGGAATTATTCTCGTTGTGATGGGAATAGTGCACGGCTGGAGTTATATTCTGGGCATCCTCCTTGGTACCACAGCTAATCCCCTTCCTATTTATAAAATACCTAGTTAATTAAAATTAGAGAAAACCTAAGTTAATTAGAAGAAAAAGTGGAAGCATCTTCAATCCACTTCCAAGCCCATGTAAAGAGCCTCACAGCCTGGCCCAAGTGCAGCAGCTTTCTGGGCCTTGCAAATTCATATTGAGCGGCCGCCCACTTGCCGAAAATGTGTTGCCCATGCGTACAGTGAGTTTGGCTTGGTTTTGGTTCGAACCACTTGTATTCGGTTCGTAACGTAATTGAATTGTCGCATTTTGTCGCATTTTGGTTCCAAAACTTTTAAAGTGGGCACAAATATTCTATTTTCAGCATTGTTGCACTTCAGCCCCTGAACTATCAAAACACTAAAATATACATTAAATTCTCAAGGTTTCGAACAGAAAATAAGCTTGGGAACATATTTTTTGAATAGGTAAAACCACATCCATCAATAAGCGAGAGGTAATTAGGGCACCTCTAAATGAACGCTTATGAATGAGATACGGTCCAGGGCCAAAATGGACAAAACGTGAGAACAACAATTGTTAGAGTTGTTATTATGTGAGTATTATTGTCTTGGTATACATCCGACAGTCACTGGTTCAAAGCGACTCGCTACCAAATGGCTAGTATATCCCATAATATTTCACTAGGAAAGATTCAAGGCCACAAGCTATCTATCCCGATGTAATAATAGTTCGCCGGAACTTTGGACGAAACTGCATTCATGCATTAATTGTCATTCATGTGGGGGATTGTTGGAAATGGGTAACGGAAAGTTAAGTTTGACTTAACGTTGATCTAGTTTCTAACGGAAGTTCGTTATTTGTTAACGAAACTAGTTACAAAATGTAGTCTACATTTGTTGTAGAATATTAAACTCTTTTAATGTCTCAAAATCATTTAGGGTGAATGAGAATTAATGACAAAGGTCGTTTGTAACTTAACAAAAGTTGGTTAAAAGGTAAATTAAATCATTTGGATTTAATTAGATTTGAACAGTGTTTTTGGGTGATGAGATTTGGCTCAAAACTGATCAGAACGAGTGGGGACTCTGAGCACGAGTCGTGAGCACGAATGGACCTCAATGGACTTTGGCTCAAAACTGATCAGAACGAGTGGAATGCTTGGGAACGAGTCGTGAGCACGACTCGTGCCAAGGAGCACGACTCGTGCCAAGGAGCACGACTCGTGCCCTTCACTGCTGTTCGAAAAATTGCACCTTTTCAAGGGAAAAGGCACAAAACCTTTTGACTCTCTTTATATACTTCCCCCTCCGAATTTTAATTCATTCATACAGTCATTTGAGCCTTCCCACCCTCTAGTAAGATAGAAAAACATACCCAAATCATTGACATATTGTTGCATCAAATCATTCAAAGTCCAAAATTTCAAACTTAGTGTTGTTCGTTAGAGTATTTGATTTGGAGTGCTCCTATCATATACTAAAAGTCGTTTTATCTTACTAGAAGATTGCCATTGAAACCGTAAGCACCTGTGCGAGACAATAACTTCTTACGGAGATTGTATTTAATACAAGACTCGACTTGATTTCATTTGTTTTTTTCAATCTCCGTTACTTTTGCCGTTAGTTTTTCTGTTAAGTCTTAAAGAAGCCATACACAAGTTTCAACAACCACATCCTCAGTGGGTCGGCCCAATTATTACAAGGCCCAAAGCCCAACAGCAAAGATCAGTCGACCTAGCTCATTGTCCGACCTCCTTGGTCCTGATCTAGCTTTGTCCGACATAGGATCCATATCTTATACGGGCATTATCCGGCTGTATCATTCAGTCAGATCGACCTAGACCCATGCAGGCGACCTCGACCTACAACACGTATGTCGACCTACAGTGTCATAACACGTCTACAACTCTTTCCATAACAGAATTCCTACAAATCAGGAGTTATTTACGTACACGATTGTTTTCACGATCTGATCCACGATTCCAGGGATTTCATGCAATCATACTACAATTATATCTCTTATCAAAGCCTATAAATACTTCACAAACATCAACGATTTAGAGATAATTGCTATTTGTTATTCTGAATACATCTTGTTCATTATAATTTATTAGCTTATACACCATACTTACTCTCACGCCCGAGGGTCTAAGCCGGAGATCGTTTCGGCTAGTCGTGGGTTCTTTGTTTCAAATCAAAAGTTAGGATATCAGTCCTGATTGCTAGACGTAGGCTGATTCAACACGTTTCTTGCGGTATCAAAGCATGATAAGGCTATTTACTACTTCCTCCATTTCATAATAATAAGAGTTATATTTTAGTTGTCAATATTATTAAAAAAATGTATTTTATTTATTTTCAAATAAATTATACCATGATAAATTTACATTAAAATTAGTTTCTTATTTAGAAATGACAAAAAAAAGTGTAATACTTAGAAACGGATAAAATATTAAATTAAAAATAGATAATCATTTGAAAATAATTTATAACATTCCGGTGAAATAGCGTAAAAAAATGTTATATGAGCACGCAAACCAAATAATATAAATGTATATGATAAAATTTTTAATATAATTTCAACTGAAAATACTAATATTAAAATATGTAGGCGGGGTCGCAAACGAATTTAAAGTTGCAGCAATTTAATGGAAATTTGATGCATATTTTATTAATATATGACATATACGAATTTGAAGTTAAGCGCAAGTTACAATCGTCTCACTTGAGACCAAAGGTTCCGAGTGCGAGTCACCACCATGGGGGAATATGAAAACATATGTTGATCCTCTTTATAATTTAAAATTAGATTAAGATTAAGATTAGGAAAAAAAAAAAAAAACATACTTGCATTATCTATCGACCTGTCCAAATTTTATTGACCTTATAAAAAAAGCACAGTATTCTTTTTTATGGTGTTCGAACACTGATTTCGCAAAAAGAGATGGAGCGCCACGCAACAGTTCACACTCAACTCCGGCGCTCGTCTTCCTCTTGCTTAAATTTAACCACATCCACCACCCGTTCGATGAAAGTCCTCAATGACCCAAAAAGACCATCACCATTCCTGATCAAAGCAGCCAAGAAACAGAGCTCACACAACTCTTCCCAAGGTCTTTTGAGATCAACCCAGAAGGAATTGTCACATATTCTGAGATCAGAGGCTGCCATTGAAGCAATTGAGAGGAAAGCCAACTCAAATAAACACAACACGTTATGGCCAAAGGCTGTTTTGGAAGCTCTAGACGATGCTATTCGACTGAATCGCTGGGAGTCCGCTCTCAAGGTTTGTCCTTTTTTCTATGAGAATTATGAAATTCGAAACTATGAAATGCTGAATTATCTAGTTAATTGAATAATTAATCAAGATTATAGTTTATCATAATAACAGAATTACAATCCTTTTTGTTTTAGCATACACAAACAGATGTGAAATATGCTATGCGCTCAGGAAAATACTTATGCGGTGGTAAACAGCCTTGCAAAAAATTGAAGGCTTCGTACCATAGGGGAAATTGCTCCCATATCAATAATCTCGAATCACAGACATTGTAATTTGTTCAAGTCCTATACAGCAAATTTGAATGTGGTACATATGATAGTTTATTGTCTAATCTGGAAATAAAACATACTACAAGAAATATGTCTCTTACTATACTTGGAAAAACATGTGCAACAACTATTCTACGGAACACAAATAGTGTGCACGGTAGACAATCTTTTCTTTTCCTGATGAAATTGAAATTGTTTTAGATGTATTTAACAAGCTGGGGGTGCTTTTACTTTCCTTGTCTGCTTTTGCGTGTAGCAAAGCTGGAAAATGTTATTTTTGTTTGTTGGGTTACTTAGTGAGCCTGTATCATCTTCCTAGGATGACTTGCACTCTGCAGTTTCATTTATCAGAATATATTTCCATATAATAGAAGTCTTATCAGTTATCCCTATAATTTGATTCTGATTCTGAGATGTTGGAGCTTGTCTTATTTGCAGATATTTGGACTTCTGCGGAAACAGCATTGGTACGAACCGAGAAACCACACATACACAAAGCTACTAGTAATGCTTGGTAAGTGCAGGCAGCCCAACCAGGCTATCCTGCTTTTTGATTTCATGAAGTCTGATGGGCTTGAACCCACTATTGATGTTTACACTGCACTTGTCAGTGCATATGGTTTTAGTGGCCTTCTTGACAAGGCATTAGAGATTGTTGACCAAATGAAGGTGATACCTGACTGCATACCTGATGTATATACATACTCGATCCTTATTAATTGTTGCACTAAGATCCGCAGGTTTGATATGATTGGACCTATCCTAGATGAGATGTCATACTTGGGGATTGAGTGTAGCTCTGTCACTTACAATACCATAATTGATGGATATGGGAGGGCTAAACTATTTGAACTAATGGAAAACACATTAACAGATATGGTTGAAAGTGGGACATGTCTTCCGGATACTTACACCTTTAATTCAGTTGTCGGGGCTTACGGGAATTGTGGGCTGATTGAGAAAATGGAGAACTGGTTTGATGAATTTCAACTAATGGGGTTAACACCAAGCATAATGACATTCAATATCCTGATTAAGTCATATGGGAAAGTGGGTATGCATGACAAAATGTGGTCTGTTTTTGAATTCATGAAGAAAAGGTTCATCTCTCCCACTATTGTTACTTCTAATATAATCATTGAGACATTTGGGAAGGCCGGAAATATTGAGACAATGGATGAGTTCTTTCTGAAAATGAAGCATCAAGGAATGAAGCCTAATGCTATTACATATTGCTCTCTGGTTAGTGCTTACAGTAAAGCTGGGCGCATGAAGAAGATTGATTCCATTATGAGGCAAGTAGAAAATTCTGATGTGATCCTCGATACTACTTTTTTCAACTGTGTCATCAGTGCCTATGGCTTGGCTGGTGATGTGGAAAGAATGGGCGAACTGTTCTTGGCAATGAAGGAGAGAAGATGTAAACCAGACAATATTACTTACGCCACCATGGTCCATGCCTACAAGGCTGTGGGGATGGTAGAGGCTGCTCATAGATTGGAGGCTAAGATGGTTACTGCCTCGCAGAGTTCAGGTATTCCATCCTTCTCAGGTCCTTTAACCGTAAAAAAGTTACTCCCTCTATCTCTAAATGAATGTCGAAAAAAGTTTCAAATTTGCTCTTGATCAAGAGCTAATTTGATTATTTTTTTGACATTTATTTAGGGACGGAGGGAGTATATGCTTTTTGGTCCATGAAGCATGAGATTCCCTCAAACAAACTACTAGTATCCTTCTACCATGTTATGGTCATGACTTCTCTCTGCATCATGCCGCTACTCGTTAGGGTACCTCGGCTAACTTTGAGCTTTGAGGGCAGCATTGGCTTCTGATAAACACCTACCATCATTAGAGTTGTCAAAACATTTTAAACCATATTTATTGCAAAATTAGTGAGAAACCCTTTGCAGCTTGAGAAATTTAGCAAATAATGGAATAAGCATATCCTATGTCTTTTTTTCAACTAGTCGTCTTTACCAAAGATCTGGCAGAAAACATCTTTATAATGTCATCAAACACACTTTGAAGTACACTTTCTGTATTTGGAATCTCTTTTGGAATCGGGAGAAGCTTCATTAATTGTTGCTTTCTTGCATAGTTAGTTCTAGTGAATGTAGAATGTAAATCGGAATCCAACTGACTTGGGTCATATTATTATTGCTCTAATTCAGAAAGGAAGTTGATTGGAGGCTCGTGATTTATTGGTGGGGTGAACAAAACTTCCACGAACCCAGAATTCGGTTCCTTCAAACTGCGGATGAAATGTTATTTTTTCGTGCCACCACACCAGCTGTAAGATACTTTACTTCAAAAAATCTTTATTCCCTCCATTTTTAACATTATCATTGCAAGTAATTGTTTATTTCAGTAAGCTTCCCACATCACACATGACTAGAATTCATAAGGTTCCCCTATCCTTTTTAGCAAGCAGTAGTATTGTCAAACCTAAATGTCAGATATACTCCCACCGAATGACGGAGCTAGAAATTAAACAAACAAGGGTAAATTACATGGTGGAATATAATTTGGCACAAATGGGGAAAAATATTATGTTGTGCAATTTTTTTAAATGGGGCAAAATTGATAAAATTCATGACTTAATTAGTAAAATATCACACTTTCCAAATTTACCATGGAGAAAATTGACATTTTCAAAATCTTAGGGGGGGGGGAAGCTGCCCCCTTCATGCTATATGCTCCCTCCGTCCCATAATAAGAGTCATATCTCCTTTTTGGTTTTGCTTAGAAAAAGGATAGCATTTTTGAAAATTCAAGCTTTGAATCTCCGTAGATTTTCAATTTCTCCTTGCTTTTCAAATATTAAATTTATCTAATGTGTGGTACAGAAAATATATTCGAGTTACTCTAGTGCAATTTCTAAGAAATAAAAAGGCGCAAAAATACCAAATTTAAAAGTTTGACTTTTCAAGCATGACTCTTTTTTTTTGGGGGGGGGGGGGGTTAGTAACCCACAAGTCTCATATTCACGAAGCCACAAATAGATCCCACAATGGTCTATAATTTGATATGAAAGCTTCTAGAATGTCTTTTTCTTGCTTGTTTGTCAATGAAAACATCATGCGCTCTAGTAACTCATGTTTCCTCCTCAAGTTTTTGCAGAAGGTAAAGGGAAGTCTGTTGTTTAGAACATTTTATGTTGTACTTCATACTAGAATGAGTGTCCTCTTTTGTTCATGGTCATGAAATGAATGAATTTGGACACTCATTTTGGGTGTAGGAGACTCTTTGGCAGTCAAGTTTTCGAAGCGGCAGATAAGTGCGTATTTCTCATAGCAGTTGCAGTTGAAATATGAGAAAACGTTTAAGAAGCGGCGGATAAGTGCAGAATTCGCAAAGCAACATATCTTGGGATAAAAACGGATAAGGGCTTGAACAGCTTCAGCCTGTTCAAATATTCGGCAAATAATCTTGCCATAGACAAGGAACTGCAAGGTAGAGGTGAACAAGTGGAAAATACAGATGACTGATTCCTGCTGCTGAGTATAGTCAAGAAACTGATTGACTTACTTTCAGTTCTTATTTCATATTTTGGTATGATTTTATAAGAACTTGTATATTATTAAGATGACGAGCAATGATTGATACCAAATTTTCAACGAGAAGGGTACTTTCCAATATTTCACAAATCCGAACAATGCCATTGATTGCTATTTGAGTAATATTCTAACATTTGAATACTGTTTCCAATCAAACATAAGTGTCGCGCGACACTTACTTGAAAATGCTAACACTTACTCCCGCCGTCCCAGCTCATTGTGCATATTTAGCGTTGTGCATGAGAATGAAGGAGTGAATATATAACAACAACAACAAAGCCTTAGTCCCAAATTAATTTGAGGTTGGCTATCATGGATGGTCTGCAGTGAAATCTGCTTTTGCAGGTTGGTTCCATGGGTGCAGAAGGATATTGTGTCAATATTCCTCGAAGTCGTGGAGGAGTTGGGGGTAAGGACTACGTTTTTGAATTCCATCGTGTTCTGCTCTACCTATTTGTTATCTTCCCTTCTTTTTAATTTTATGTTAAACCTCTGATAGATAAAAGAGCATTGCTTTTAGTTTCCAGTATTATAGTCATCAAATAGCAACACAATTCTTTGATGCACCGGGCCCATCAGGCTGGCATACGTTTTTGAATTCCAGCATGTTGTGATACCTATTGGTTACTATCTTTCCTTCTTTTTATTTTTATGTTAAACCTCTGATAGATAAAAGAGCATTGCTTTTAATTTCCAGTATTATAGTCATCAAATAGCAAGGCGATTTTTTGATGCACCGGGCCCATCAGGGTGGCATACGAGTCGGATGGGGTTTCTTATTTACAAGAAACAGTTAGTTATACACTTAATTATTAAGTCAAAAGACTCTGGATAATCTTGAACCACTGGAGAATGGTTCACGAGTTTCTTGTGATGTCACCCGCTTCTCCATATGAGCAGCTTAGTTAGATTTTGCAATTTTTCACGTGGATAATACTTTTGTAAGCATGACGTGCTAATACTTTCTGCAAATACCCCCGGGTTTTTTTTTCCTTTCTCACTGTAGCCCTGAATATATGTAGGTGGTGATGTCTTGCTTCCTTGATCTGTTCATCATATCTGAAACTCAATTTATTGCAGCTTCCGAGTTTGTGCCTGATTTCACAATCGTTTCAGCTGGATTTGATGCTGCAAGGGGTGACCCACTAGGCTGCTGTGATGTAAGGACTTCCTCCTTGGAACGTACTTAATTGCTACTCGCCCCGTCCCAAATTTAGAATTCAACATAATAAATGTATATAAAGATTATTTTGCTTTAGGCTTATGTTGACTTCTAAAAAATTAAATTAGACAATCTTTTTGGGACATAGGGAGTATTACATATTTGCGAGACTGAAGTAAAATGGCTGAGCCATCTGTTGCTTCAACGGAATCATGCCACAAGCTGCGCTCAGTAACTGTGGAAGCGCTCTGCTTTATGACTGTTGTGGTTGAATTTGCAAACGCAAGGAAGTTCACTAATTGGAACCATTGTGAACTTCTCCTATTAATGACGAGTACGCCATAACTTTGTTGTTTGCATTATTAACGGACTAAAGTTATCAAAACTGGATATATATTGTGAAATTAAAAGTAAAAGTTGTTCCACTTAAAGATAGTTGATGAGTATTTGGGACAAAATCTGGTATTAGTATTTGAACTCGATTTCTTGTTCTGGTACTCTAAGCATATTGCAAGTTGTTCAGCTATCATTGTTTTTGGACATGCCTGTTTTAATTCTCAACTTGTAGGTTACACATTCTGAATTGTATCTCTTGTGGAAAGCTACTTGTTATCCTTGAGGGCGGGTTTGTTAACATTTTTTTCTCTTGTTCTATGAATTCTATAAGGCGGCCTTTGGTGCAATGGTAGGGCAGCTGCACTGTGGACTGGGTTGATAGGTCAAACTTAGGAAATAATCCCTCCGTCTCATTTGATTTTTGATGATCAACACAAGTGAACTTTGACCAAACATTATTGTCAATTTAGTCATCCTTGTGAAATTCTAAAAATTGATATTCATAAATAACTAAGTTATTTATGATTAATAATTTTTAGAATTTCGTTAGAATGATTGGATTGACATTAATTTTGGTCAAAGTTCATTTGTGTTGATCATCTAAAGTCAAATGTCGCCAAACAGAATGGGACAGAGGGAGTAGCATATTTGGACCTCCTCAGACCCCCCCAGTGTCAGGAGCCTCCTGGCTCCTGCAATACGCCACCCCTTTTTGTTATTACTTACCACAGTTCTATATTACCCAGTATTTAATTCTATACTGTTTTTAGGTACAATCTTCATTCGATATCACTCTTTGGTTTACCCCGCCGTACCCGTGTCGGACACTCCGATTTTAGTGTTATTGACAAGTGTCCGGCGGGGTAAACCAAAGAGTCCGAGTATCATAAGTTGACAATTTTTTTTCTCTGCTGAAGATCTTGCTTGGTGACAATCCTTGCGTTGAGGGAAACATCATACCTTCCAAAGCTGGATTGCGAACTGTTCTGGAAGTTTGAAAATTCAGGAAACTCTAGCCAACTTTGTGATCTATCTTTTTCGAGTGCAATCACGATGGAAATTGTTTACTTCTCCGGACAAAAGTGAGTGCATTACTTTTTGTTTAATTTCCCATTCTTAAATTTTTAATGTCTTGTACTTGAAGAGTGTTTGCATTATAGTTACATCACTGGCAGCAGTTTAGGATCAAAACTGATTACAACAGTTAAAAGGTTTTTATATTACCACTCAATTAATTTATATTTTGAATGACAAAAATTCCATGTATGGCTTTGTAGGAGTTTCACCTTTTTGGTGGCTGAGACAATAATGTACTCCCTCCGTCCCAAAATGATCTTCCTACTTTTATTGTCGTTACTACGAATGAACTTCGAGCAATAATTTTAGATTGATTTAATTATCCTAATGAAAATATAAAACTTTTTATTGATAGTATTGTTGATGGCGTATCAATAACGAGTTTTAGATTTTCATTTGTATAATTAAATAAACCTAAAATTATTGCTCAAAATTCCTTCGTAGTAATGGCAAAAAAGTGGGAAGATCATTTTGGGACAAAGGGAGTATTAAACCTCTGCCCCTTAATAAGAAACCTTATTCCATTTTGCGCCGTCCCAATTGGTTGTCCCCTTTCTTCTCTTAGAATGATTTTCCAAACCAATTTTCAACAATACCCTCCTTTGGTGAGATGGAAAAAACAATGGATTCCATTGCCTGGCATCATCCTTTTTTTTTTTTTTTTAATAAAAGAGAAACAGGTAGAGTCAGTACGTTCTTATAGCCCATGCAAGGTCCATGGCACACTTAGTGGAGGTAGTGAAAGACATTGAAGTTCATTGTGCATTAGACACTCAGTTTTCTTAGTGCGACTGTGGACTGATCGGGTTTGCTTCAGAAGTTCCAAAGCGATCGCATTTTTCATCTGTGTTGGACCCACCATTTAATTTGTTTTTTGTTTTTTTTTTTACAATGAGGTTTCACATGGAACAATATTTCTTGTATGATCTCGTTTCACCCTGCTTCGACTTGGGCTTTTCTTATCTACTCCCTCCGTCCTAAATTGATAGTCCCGTTTGATTTTTCAAACATTTTAAGCATACATGTTAAGTTTTGCAAATTCAGTGATTTTGAAGCCTTAATTTTGGAAATGAGACTAACTTTTTGGGGCATGTAAAAAGGGGAAACGGGACTATCATTTTGGGTCGGAGGGTGTATTTGATTTAGACCATGCTCGGATTATTCTTCGTCTCTCTTCCTCTCATCTTCAGCCCAAGCTGATTGATTATTGCATGGATAGCAAATTAGTGACTCCTGATTCTACATTTCTACATGCATTCTAGAACTCTGTACAACAACGCAATACTAGTCTATTATCCATCTTAACCTTCAAAATAGGACTTGTTGATAGTGATGGTTCAAACTAGTGGTGCAGCTTGTTCAATCTTGGTCAAGAATGGATATCTGGGCTGGTGATGATAGCTGGAAATGGAAACAACACCATGAACTCAGCCAGGAGTGGGTTCCCGGCTCGAAATCTCCGGTGTGAGAGTAAGATCACAGGAGAATGTACGAGACTTTGTGTGCTACTGTGTGGGTAAATGGACCAATTTTTCTGGTTATATAGGGAATAAATTTCTTGAGTTTAAAATCTCGGGAATATTCAAGGTGCCTACAACTTTCATGTGGCTGTGTTAGAGATATTATCCCACATTGGGAATTGACAAACCTTGCTTATGACATATAAAGATCATGGGCTATTCCCCTTGACACCAATTGGTTTTAAGGTGGAATTTCAAACTTTAAGATGGTATCAGAGCAGGTTCATTACACGTGTGCAGGCCCAACGGCCCACGATGTTCTCCGCGCTTGGTTGAATTTCTTCACTTTGACTTTCAGAATCACATTGCGTAAGCATCCGTAGGGACCATCGCAATGCTTTATTTTAATTAAACAGTCGGATTCTCCTTGATCGTACCAGTTCTAAGCTGACCGTCTGAATAAGCTGTTTTTTTATGAAGATGTTTAAGGTTTGGTAGAAGCCATTATTGCAGAGCTTCTCTCTCTCTCTCTCTCTCTCTGTGTGTGTGTGACACACTCACATGGATTGTCAGCCATCGACCAAGACTAAAACCGTACTGAAAAGTGCCCTTGTGGATCTTATTTATTGCACTTTGTTGTATTTTGCTTTCTCACTTTCATGTATTATAGATTTTTTGGGGATATTTTTGTTCTATTATTGATATTGAGACAACTCAAATGTCTATTTGATGTCTCTCTCTCTCTCTCACACACACACACAGTGGCCCATAGAAAAGTTAGAAGAGAAACGAGTATTAGATTATCTGGCTGAAATGTGCCACTGTTTTAAGTAATCAAGTGCCCACTTATAAGTGTCATGTATTCAAAAATTTGCCTTGGTTGTTGCAGACGTTTGGTATGAGGTGACTAAAGCTTTTTTTCTTAAAAAAAAGAAGTCTTGAATCTGTGAAAAATAAAAGGTTTTCTTTTTCAAAGAATTTTCAATCCGTATTTTTTTTCTCAATATACTGATGGTCTTTTATTTATAGTTGAGAAAACCTTCAATCAGTCTAACTCTTAATTATTTGATGTAATCCAACTTATATAAGAAAAATAGATTAAAAGAAAGAGTTGATCTCCCATGAGAACAAGCGTGCATGATGACGGCAGATTCGGCCTGGCCCATGGAGCATAATCCGTCAAATGGGCTTAGGTTCTGGGCAAAATCAAAACCAAATCGCGTATGTAAAAATTGAATTCCGACTTCGTTAACCGTTGGATCGTCGTGAAACTTCTGGGCTTTGGTCGCATCCCCTAGGCGCACATGATTACCGTTGGGATCTTCCAAATAATTTTCGGAGAGGGAGAAATGGCCGGCGGCGAAAACTGGCGAAAATCTCCAAAAATTCGCCATATTAAAAATCAAATTCCCGCTTCATTAACCGTTGGATCGTCGTCAAATTTCTGGGGTATGTTCGTATCACTCAGGCGCTCATATTGACCGTTGGGATCAGCAATATAATCAGTAATAGTGTTTTTTTTAAAAAAATTTAAAATTTTGTTTTTTTTTTCGGTTTGTTAAAAGTAATAGTTACTATAACATAATGTAATGATTGTATGCATATAAAGTAATAGTTTGTATACATTAAAGTAATACATATATACAGAAAAGTAATAGTGTTTTTTCCTATGTTTTCTTCGTTTGACAAAAGTAATACTTATTATAACTGAAATGTAACAAACGTGTTATTTATATGTAATAGTATTTGACATAATCAGTATACACATATGTATAGATATCTATATGTTTTCAAACAATAAGTTACAATGAGTTCAAATTTATCATGATACATGTAAAAGTATTACATTATCTATAGAAATATGTTACAATTTCATCTATCAAAGTGTTACATTTACTTGTATAAACTATTACATTCATATACATAAGTTATTACTTTTGCCAAACGAAAAAAACATAGGAAAAAATACTATTACTTTTCTGCATATATGTATTACTTTAATGTATACAAACTATTACTTTATATGCATACAATTATTACGGAGAAGATTATTTAGAAGGGCAACTTAGGATCTGTGAAAAAGTTATTAATAATGATATATACAAGTTTTTTTTTTTTTTTTTTTTTTTTTTAAATGTTAAAACCAACACAAATTGATCAATTAACAAGGCCCTACAAGTTCTTCATCAACATTGAGTCTTTCACAATTCATTCCATTGTGAAAGCTCATATAAATTGAAGTGTTAAAACTAGGCTCATCTAAAAATTATTACACGGGCAAGCAATATGAAGACCGTCTTATTGGTGCATTGGTGGTGGTGCCATCGGGTAGGCCACCGGCATAACATAAGGCGGATGATGATGATGTCCATGAGGCATCATAACCGGAGTCCCAACTGCCGAAGGCATATGACCCGGTGCTGCAGCCACCGGGTGCCCCATAGGTGCACCATACATACCTAACCCTGGTGGCATATTAGGTTGGGTCCTATGCTTCACCGGGGCTCCAAGGGCCGAACTACCAGATGGATTCTGGTGGTTCAACTGTTGGCCCGTGATAGGCGCCTGATGAGTCGAGACATCACCGTTGTTGTTGACACTTGTGATGTCGTGAATGCTAGTTCTCCGCCTGTCTCGGTTCATGGAGTTCAAGCGAATGAAGTATTTCTGGGCATGGCTAGCCACTTGTGTAGGTGTTCTTGATATCACATAGTTCCTTGAAATGCTTCTCCAATCCCCTTTTCCAAATTTGTCCAGGCCTAGCAGGAATAACCTGCAAAAGAAAGTTCCAGAAAATGGTTATGATCAAGTATTTATGAATAACTAACAAATCTGCATAAAACTGTTGTACAACGTGCACGGAAAGACGTACACTGCTACAAAATTTATTGCTACTATGAATAGCATTTTCCAGATCTAAGCCAATCCTAAATGCCCAGCAGAAGCAACTATCAGTTTCTGTTTCACATAAATGTTGCAAGCCATACTGGTCAAGTATGTTGTGCATTGGGCATAAAATGTTGTACATTGAGCATAAAATAATTGTGTATGGAGCTCACTCTAGCCTGGATTTTCCAATTCAGAGACATGGGTTTCATACACTCAAGCTTAAACATCAAGAATTTACTTTAGTTTATGAGTTCCAAATTTATCTGACATTGACAATAAATTTCATTCCTCAGCTAGAATTGAAATTGGTACTGAAATTGGACTTTGAAGCTCAGTCCCAATTCCAAGACAAATTATCAAACACTTGTCATGCAGCTAATTAAGAAGTAATGAGCAGAAGTTGAATTATTAGAAGTTACCTATGCTCTTCTTCCGTCCACGGAATTCCTTTCCGCCGTTCTTGTTCCGACCTAGAATTCCCTTTTCCACCACCGCCATTGGAGTCGTGCCCAAATCCAGCAAACCCATTGCTGTAATTACGATTGGAATGTCGATGAGAGTTTGAATTACCATTATTAACCTTTGTCGAACACGAGGAAGAATCTTCTCCAACATACTTGGGAACCGGAATTATATCGGACTCGATGTCTTTGATATCATCCACCAGTAATTGATAATGGTGTTTCAATTCATCAATGGTTTTGGAAGGAACCAATGAAGCAATCTTATCCCATAATTGGTGGTCCTCGGAATCATCATCAATCCAGTGCAAAGCAATTGCATTCTCAAAGGCTTTCTCTTCTTCTCTGTTCCATGAAGTTGATGCTGACATGATTGAACAAGTGTGTGTGTGTGAAAAAAATCTTTATGGTTTTTGTTGGTGAATTATGTGTGTAATAATAATGGGGAAAGGAAAGGAAAGGAAAGGGAGGTGGGTGTAGGATAAGGATGGAGGGTATCAAAGTGTATTAATGGAATAGGACCACTTTTGAAGGTTGAAGGGATGGGCTGATTTTTTGTCATCTTCATGCAAATTATTTACTACTCCCTCCTTCTCGATTTAACGTTTTTAGTGAACTTTACGCGGAGATTAAGAAAAAGGTGTAATGGTGAAAGTATTGTGAGTATGAAAAATTAAATAAGAGAGATAATGAGTGGGAGGAATAGTAAGTTAATTGGTGTTGTGAGTATAAAAGTAAAGTAGGAGAGAGAATGAGTGAGAGAATAGTAAAGATTCTTTGTCATTTTAAGAATAAAGCAAATAGAAACTTTAAACTGGAACGGATCAAAAAGGAAAGTATGATCATTAAATCGAGACGGAGTAAGTACATAAAAGTGACCCAAAAAGAGAAGATAGAGGAACAAGTGAAATAAAATCTACAACACACTTGAGAGCTTGACCAGCAACTAACAATAAGTTCTTCTATCAACATCATTTTCTTTTAGATTTTTTTTTTTTTGTGTGTGTGTGTGTATGTTTGAGGTAGTAAATAGCTGGATTCTTAAGGTAGGGGTGTATAATAGTTGTTACTTGTGATGTTCGTCCTCGAATTGAATGATTAGTGTTACGTCAGATGCCTAGTCAGCAATTTCATTAAAATTTAGACGGAAAGACGACGGTATCATAATCTCCGCACATGAACATATTTCAGGATCCATAACCTAATTATATGGACATATTTCTATATTTATCCCGATAATTTTATTTGTAAAATGTTCGTAGTGATTCCTAATGTTTCAAGACATGGTTTTATTTGATCTTTAATACTCCCTCCGTCACTGAAAGATTGTCCCATTTACCATTTTGACTTGTTTCAAAAAATATGTCTCATTTCTAAATTTAGGCATGAATGTTAGTGCAAATCTATTAAGGTACAAGAAGGTGAAGCTCTTCCTTAATAATTGCAAAATGTACAACAGGACAATCTTTTAGGGACGGAGGGAGTATATCAAGAAATTATTGTTATTAAATTCATTTCAATATAAATGTCAATTTTTTATTCTTGATTAAAAAATAAAAATTTATTTTGGGATAGAAAAAGTCCTCTAAAATATTTCCTCCATTTTATCAGAAAATTTTGGGTTTTCCCCCAAATATTATAAAAAGTCTTGTTTTTAACTTAAAAAAATCGGTACATGAATTTTAAACCAAACTAACTCGCCTTTTTGAACCAATTTTTAAAATAAAACAGGACTTTTTATAATATTTGGGAGAAACTAGTTTCTCCCAAAACTAACTCCCATTTTATATGAGTAGAGACCAGAAAATTTGGACACAATAATTAAGTAAAAAATATGACATTTTGGTGTTTTGTCTCGTAGGGTACCCACTTTCCTATAAGACGTGGCTATTTTTCCATCTCACGGACAGTGCTAAAATGCGCCTTTATTTTATCTTTCTTTCCTTGGCACTACTCCCTCAGTCCCAATAAGTGCTTCACCCTTTTGGTGGGCACGCAAATTATGAAAATGGAAGGGAAAAAAATGTTGTGAGTGTAATTTAAAAATAGGAAAGAGAATTAGTGGAGGGAATAATAAATTATAATGGTGTTGTGAGTATTAAAATAATGTAGGAGAAAGAATGAGTGGAGAAAATAGTAAAGATTCTTTGCCAAAAAAGGAAAGGTGAAACTTCTAACGGGACGCCCTTTTGGATAATTAGTGAAGCTTTTATTAGGGAGTATATGCTTCTCATATAAAATAAAATGTATTATTATATTGTTTTTATTTATAAGTTTTGAAAAAGAGAGGCCTAACTAACTGATCTGTATTGTTACTTGAATGATTTTATAAATATTGTGTCCCTAAATTACGGTAAGAGTCGTCAGTCATTCTCCCAACTTGTCTTTCAATTTCATAAGAATACCCAAATTATTCACATTCATTCCATAGTTTTTTTCAAAATTACTCCTCCCATCCCATAACAACTTACAACGAAAATTTAAGAAATTTATTTTTTATCATGGATGGAGAGAGAATGTGATAAAGTGGAAATATATAGAAACAATGAATCAAGGTACCAGACTGATTAATAAGGAGAAAAATATCAAAAAGAAATCAAAACGATTTGCCATTTGCAAGTAGGGGTATAAATGGTTCGATTTGATTTGATTTAGGCCAATTTACGGACCGAACCATTAATCATCGGTTTGAAAAAATCTCAAACCGAATCGAACCATAAAAAAATTCAAAACGAATTGAACCAAACCACCATTATTTGGTTCGATTTGGTTCGAACCGCAGTTTGATTTTACGGTCCGAACCGCGGTTTAAACCACAGTTCAAACCACGGTTCAAACCATGAAATAGAACACGGCTTAAACCATTAATTAGAACATGGTTTCAGACTACACAATTCATTATTATGTTTGTTTGAATTTTTCAGACATAGTATACATAAAAGATTCAAAATTTAAATGAAATTGTGCTTTAATGTTTATGATAACAACAAGTCATTCGAGTACTTGTAACGGTATGTGCTAAAAAGTGAATTAACATTATTACAGAAAGATTAACCAAAAGAAAAAAGGGTTATGGGCTAAAATCCATTAATAAAATTAGAGGTTTTCAAATCTAAATTTGAGGTGAAAATGAAAGATATGTATATCTACGGTTAATAATGAACGGTTTGGTGGTTCGATCTCGAACCGTGGTTTGGGGTTCAGACCGCAGACCAAACTGAACCACACGGTTTGACAATTTTTGAAACCGAACCAAAACACTATTGCTTGAAAATCGAACTAAACCGCGTTGTTTGGTTTGGTTCGATTTCGAACCGCAGTTTGGACCGAACCACTTACACCCCTACATGCAAGTGTGTACGGGTTTTGGGGATTTTCTGGGACTTTGGTGTTTTGAATTGCTACACGGTCGTGTTTGGTAAATCACATGGCCGTGCGGAAGGAATTTAGTTTCACACGGTTACGCAAGGATAAATGCACGGTCGTGCGAACCTGAGTCAGGCCCAATACTGCTGATTATGAGATTTCCTTATTGTATAGGGTTTAGGACTAATCCAGGGCACCTATATAAATAATGTTCCGCCCCAAATTTTTTTTTTATCTCATATTTGACATATCATAGTGCAAAATCATGCTTGACAGTGCCCCATACGTAGCCAATTAATTGGTGAATTGAGTTAACAATTTTCTTGTATCTTTTATTTCTTTGATTGCGTGTTCTTATTTTATGTCGTGCACGTATGCTCTGTATTATCTTGGATTGCTTAACAGAAATTGAGATAGAATCCTCAAGCACAAAAAGAGTAAAATTTTAAGTTAAATCAGAAATCAAATAATAACCACCAATCCAAACAGGGTCATCATTATTTCTCAAAAAAAAAAAGTACCGATAAGATTAGGCGACGTTTGTTTTTTCTTTCTTTTTCTTATTTGCCTTTGAATGCTTATTCATTCAGAGGTGGAGTAATTAAGTCCGTTTGTTTTTTTTTTTTCAATTAAGACTTAACTGCCTCTTATTTACCTCTTATTTTTAAGTGATAGATTTGCCTCTTAGGGGGTGTTTGTTTTTATGGTTCAGCGCTTATTTTGCTCTGAATTGGCTTTTCGCTCAGACATGTAAACTTTCAGCCCATTTGTTTTTTTTCTGAGTTCAGCGCTTAATGCTTCTGAAATGGCACTTAATTTTCAGCGGTGAAACTGACGCTGAAAGCCTCTGAATTGCATTTTTTTTTTAAAAAAAAACTTTACTGTTCATACTTGTTTGTGTTAAAAATATTTTTGTTTTTTTATGTCTTTGAAAGCATATTTTATATTTTAAATTGGTAAACATACACATTTCAGACAATGAATTCAGATAGAAAATTAAACAACTTATCCAATTCAGAATTCAGTTTTCAGATCATTTAGCCTCTTAAAAATTCACCATTTTCGGAGGTGAAATCAGATTTCAAAGATTCGCACTTAAAAAAACAAACGCCACCTTATTTGTCTTTTATTGCCTATATATATATATATATATATATATATATATATATATATATATATATATATATATATATATATATATATATATATATATACTCCCTCCGTCCCGCTAATATTAGCACACTTTCCTTTTTGGGCGTCCCGCTAATATCCGCACACTCCCAAAAAGGAAACTTTATATTAATAAAATATTCACCCAACCCCACTCATTCTCTCTCCTACATTATTTTAATACTCACAACACCATTATAATTTATTACACCCTCCACTCATTCTCTCTCCACTCATTCTTTTACACTCACAACATTTTATTAAAATATCATATTCCTTAATTCCCGCAAACAAGAATCGTGCCGATATTAAGGACGGAGGGAGTATATATATATATATATATATATATATATATATATATATATATATAGGCAATAAAAGACAAATAAGGTGGCGTTTGTTTTAAATATATATACTATATAAATATATATATATGTATATATATATATATATTATATATATAAAAAAATATATAATATAATATATATAATATATATAATGTAATATATTAGTATATACGTATATTATATATATATATATATTAGTATATATATTATATATATATTTATATATAGTATATAAATTATATTATATATTTTTTTATATAGTATAAAAATTATATTAGTATATACAATATATTATATATATATATATATATATATTAGTATATATATTATATATATATTATATATATATATATATATATATATATATATATATATATATATATATATATATATATATATATATATATATATATATATATATATATATATATATATATATATATATATAAAACACACATTTCGAAAACGAATTCAGATGGAAAATCAAACAAACTTCATTTAATTCATTCACCTTCACGCCGCTCTTAACACTTAATCAGATTTCAAAGGTGAAATCAGATTTCAGCACTTAATGCTTAAAAAAATCAAAAGCCACCTTAGTCTGATCAAATGGTCTTGATCAAGCTGAAGCTAACTGTTGGCACAAAATGTTTCAAAAAATGTCACATAATACCAAATGTGTGTGTGTGTGTGAGCGGGCGCGCTTAGAGGTGTAGCAGAGAGAAGAGTATCTGTCAGCTGTCAGTCACCTTCAAATATCAACACCACTCATTTACTCCTTTTAACACTTTCTGGTCCACTTCAAATCACTACAAATTCATTTTGATAGTACAGATATTTGCACCTGGAGGTTTTTTTTTTTTTTTCCCTCCATACCCCCTTTAAAAAAAAAATAAAAAAATCTCATTTTATTCAGAATATGTAATCTTCTGGTAAAAATTTACATATAAAAATGTTCTAAAGTGCATGTTTGGGGCATACCAGTCAAAAGAAAGTACTCCGAATTAGGGTGGGAAAAGAAAAAAAGATAAGGAAACAGAGACAGATTGGATTCCCAGAAAAAGAATGGAGTTGCATATAATCTTTTTCAGTTCCTCATGCCCAAAATTGGAACTGAAAAAGATATGCGTAAGCATGTGGAAAGTTACTCACCTGCCGGACGGGAAAAAATAACCCTAATCGTTATCTGGGTGAAGTTGAAGAAATGATTCCAACAGCATGGCCAGGAAGTTTCTTGGGTTCCGGACTTAGTAAGAGGGTTGCTCTTTGTGGATTCATAAGCAGCAACTGTTGCATATCTTTAGGAAGAACATTGAACACGGCCAGTAAATCTCCTTTGAGTTTACGGCTTGTTGCATGGGAATTGGCACGCGGACTTCCTGATTTCTGCATAAAAAGAATCCAGTTCACTAGAAAGTGATACAATGCTACCGACACTTCAAATTACATGTCACATATGTCAAACTGATAATAAAAGTTTGCTAATTTGGGGGATTTTTTACACTCAATCTGGTAATAAACATGTCAAACTGCTGAAAGCATACTCCCTCCCGTCCCATAAAGATGTTCTCATTTACCATTTTTGTTTGTCCCGAAAAGATAGTCACATTTTCAAAATTGTTAGGTTACAATCATCAAACTTCCAAAATTGCCAACCAAGGAAGAAGAGGGAGAGAGGGGAGGATGATAGCCAACCAAGGAAAAAGAGGGAGAGAAATGGAGTAATAATTAAACCACATTAAGGTATTGATGAAAATGAAAATAGGTTGATAAAATGTTGAATAGTCAAATGGGACTATCATATGGGACGGAGGGGTAATTAAGTTTAGAAATTACTGAAAAGTGCACAAGTCAAATAGATAAATTTTCCTAAATTAAAATACATACTACATACTATTGCCTCAGCTTGTATGGTGAGACTTAATAAACATGTTGATGGAACAACAGCATTTCAACAACATTAATACGTATCTGAAGTTTGTTCTTGTCTAGCTTACTGACTACTCCCTCTGTCCCGCTACAAACCGCACAGTTGGTCAACTGTGCGGGTCATTGACCAATGATTTTATGAATATCTAGATATTTTTTTTGTAATTTTAAAAATTGTTATTGCTTCACCAATAGAAATACTATCAATAACTTTTTTTAGAATTGCACAGAGATATCTAGACATTCATAAAATCATTGGTCAATGACCCGCACAGTTGACCAACTGTGCGGTTTGTAGTGGGACGGAGCGAGTATATATTGGTCTCACTAAGGAACTTCGTCGAGCCTAACATGAACAGTTCAACTACAAAAGGTGTACATGGACGTTCTTAATTGTTCTAAACAATATTTGGTATTCTATTATTCATAGCACGGTCATATACATGACAGTTGAGTAAAGGTTTTCTCTGGCAGTTTGCAACATTTTGCTGAGTTGGACAGAATTAAGTGACTGATGAATTGAGTCATATAAAGATCAAGAGAATTTTAGCCCCAGGATGGCACTGCTGTTTCGACATTTTCTCATCTCTATCTTCAGCACCTCTTCCTGATTCATTTCTCCATCTTAGTCTTTCTCCTATATATATATAAAGCTTCCCTTTCTAGGTCCTTTGCCTAACCAACCGATCTCTATCTTTTTGTCATAGTTACGCCCGCTAAAAAGCATACCATTTACAACAACAACAAAGCCTTAGTCCCAAAATAATTTGGGGTCGGCTAATATGAATCTTCATATGTGTCATCGTGAAAGAAAATATGAAAGAAAAAAGCTTAAAAGAAGAAATAGGAATAAAATTTAGAAAAGAGATAATAAAAGAATATATATATATATATATATATATATATATATATATATATATATATATATATATATATATATATATATATATACTAGTACATGCCCGTGTCCAAGGCCACGTGAGATTTATTTTTTTTATATATATCAAAAAAAAAAAAGACCACCCATGTCGTACGACATAGATAATTATGAAGATAAAACGAGAAAGGGACAAAACAGTAAGGGCAAAATGGAAATTTTCGTCAATGAAACTATTCACTAAACTGTAGCAAACACAACTGTGATTTATACTATAGATATATATATAGGGGGGGGGGAAATCAACACCAATCACCCAAATGAATTTCTGCCCTCCACTCTGGCCTCTTCAACGCCAAATTTTCATCCAATCCAATTAAACTCATATCATTTTCAATCATCTTATCCAAGTTTGCTTGGGCCTCCCCCTACCCCTCACCATTTTATCACTTCTGGTATTAAATTATCTTCCTATTCCGATGTAACACATCAAGGCTTATTGCGAGTGGCGAAGCCAATTTTTTTAGGAAGGGAGGTCAAAATTGCTTTAGAAAAAAACTATAATTAGGGTATCCAAATTTAATATAAAGGGGGTCAAAATAATAGTTTAGTACAAACTTTACCCAAAATTAAGGGGGTCAAATGTATAAATCCATTATTTTTAGGTGTAAAAAATACTTATTTAAAATTTAAAGGTACTAAAATGGACATCATCCAAAACTGGAAGGGGTCAAGTGACCCCCATGCCATATGCATGGCTTCGCCAGTGCTTATTGCCACTGTGATTTACCAGAACATTCGTTTGGATTTATGCACACCAAATTAAGAGAAAAAGAGACTAAGTATCTCTAAAAAGGGTAAAACCTTGCCTGCATTTCTCCAAGAAGATGTCTCTCGATGGCATTGAAGGAATCGATTATTTCCAATTCTGGTAATTTTGTCAAAAAATCTTTAATGTCAGCCTTCATTCTTGCTTGTCTCCAAAGTCTATGTTGTTCCTGCTCAGCAACAGCACGCTTTCTTCGAAACCATGGTTCAAAGTTATGTCCTTTCAGAAACCGCCTGTATGTGCATGTAAATCATATAATTTTCAAGTGGAAAATTGCTGGAAAAATAAGGTAAAAGTAGCAAGTGGAACAAAAAAAAAAAAAGAAGAAGAAACAAAAATTCGTTACTCCCTCCGTCCCTAAATTGAATGTCTAGATTTTAAGAACTTTTGTCCCAACATAAATGTCCACTTTCTTTGGATGTTACTAAATCCTCTCTCATCGTACAAGTTCCAATTTACACTTAGACTTGCAATGCAAAATGGTGAGACCATTAAGTGAAATCTGGACATTCATTTAGGGATGGATGGAGTACTATACTAAAGCGGTAATGGTCTTCGTTTGGAAGCCCCATCGTGATTTATGCATATAAAAAAAATCCTCAAACTAGTTACCACCTTTGACATAAATATATTACACCATTCATAAGAGTAATTACCAATTCAGCCCAATCCTTAATTTAGGGGAGGGGGGCAGGCAGGGTTACTATCTCAAAATGAACAACACATCAATTATTTTGGAACTATTTTTTATTTTTTATAATGAGTTTTAAAGAATATAACAACAAAAAGACATGCAGATGCAATTGCATGTGCCGTGTTAATTTGTTTGAAGAAAGGAAACCTAGGCGGCGGTTACAATCAGCTGCTTGGCATAAAAGGATAAATATTGAAAGTAAAACTAAATTCTAGCATAGAGAATCTTACTTGTACAAATCCAGCCAATTTGATTTCATCCTTTTGATAGAAACTTCCCGGGACCTCTGGCTGATAAGTTTCCAATAAATTCGTCTGCAATAAATTGAGGAAGGGAGGAGGATCAACAAATGGGGAGGACCCTTCAGAAGGTGTAGTTACCCTAAAGTATGGGCCAAATGGGGCCAAAAAGTTGGTAGTCAGCTCCAAGAAATGCCGACGTAGTATCTCATTGTTAACAACTGACATCGATTCCTCAACCCTCGGTGACATCCCGGCATCAATAAGCCTATTCAAGATAGATGTGTCCGGCTTAGTAATTGCTGCATAACTGCTCCAAATGGCTTCCTTGTGTTCTGTCATGAGGCAAAGAGGACCGTCTCTCCTCAACTTCACAGCATTCAATAAACTTACAGGAGCAAGGTTTTTCAAGGAATTTTGAAGGCCAACCAAACCCTCAGGTCTTCCAGATATTCTGCCAGTTGATGCTCTTGAAGCTAAGATTACCCGGCTAGAATTATGAGCAGGAGTTCCAACCGAAACTATGTGAGGAATACTACGTAGAGCTTTCAAGAAAAAGAGGTTTGTTACACCCAAAACCATTTTAGGAAATATGTCCCCGTCTCAAGTGAGTTCAAGTGGGCAAATTCAGGGTCATGTATGGTGAAGTAAGGCCTGAAGTCGACACTGCAAAGAAGAGGAGCAACTAAACTAACTAAACTGGCAACAGCCTCACAACACTGAGGAGGTGTTGGAGCTATGACTAAAACAGGCTCCCCAGTTAATAGAAGTTCCCATAATAACCACAGCTGCAATAAGAGCCCTCGAAATATACCAAAAATATCTGAGTCGTGGAAAAGACCATGTGGGATAGACTGATTAGTAGGAAGAAGAGGAGCCAAAGAAGACACAGACTCTTCAAACAGAACCTCCTTATCCAAAGACAAGCTATGAGCAGGCGGCAAGTTTACTTTTAGAGTAGAATTCCCGATTGGAAGCTCCATGAGATGACCAGGTAAAGGTGCGGGCCATGATGATATAGAGGCAGCAATGTAATCAAGGGCTTTCTTTCCAATGTCGAAGTACAGAGGACCCATTATCTGTAATAGAGGTTTAAATACACTAGAATATGGACTATGAGAAAGAATTACCACTGATTTCTGCTCACCACCTCGCTTTAGCCTCTCATCATGTCTCTGTCTATTGAATACAAAGCCATACAAATACCCAGAACTCGGAAATTTACCATTATGAACTTCTTTATTATCTTCTTCAACTATCTTTGATGAAGCCGCATTCCCACGTCTTCGAATTCGGAAGAAGAAAATGCTATCCTGGATGTTTGAAAGATTATGGTGTTGGGAAACTGAATCTGGGAATGAACTAAAAGCAATTCCCAGCTCCTCCTCTTGGGTAAGACAGCCAGGGGGGTAACACTCTTCAATTAGTTGACCCTGTTCAAGATCAAACCTAATGATGCAAAAGGCAACAACCCACCGCCTTAAAGATTTTGGATCAACATCTGAGCTGGGTTCTGACTTGGCCGAAAACGAAGGAGACCGACTCATTTCCAGCTAATATAACCACAACTTACCTCATCAAACAAAGACTTTGTTATTCCTTGTTTCCATTGTCTTAAGTGAATTATAACGGAATCTGGGTCTTTCTTATCTAGTGAATAGTAGCCCGCTTTTTCAATCAAATTCAAAGAGCTGGAGAGCTGTATTGATTCAAAGATAACCAAATGCCTATCAGTAAAGAGGCTTTTGACATAGTCGTAAAAAGTAAAAACTCGAAAATACATACTTGACAGTTGCTTCCACAGTTTAACTTTAACAGTAAAGACTTAAACAAGATACATTCTCCCTCCATTTACTCAATGAGGCTTTCTTCCCCTTTAGAAATGTACTGTTCAAACAAAATAATTTCAAAATTGCCTACAATTGACTGTAATGTTCAAATTTTATTACTCCTATACAAAAACAAATCCCCAAAAAAAAAAATGTGATAATGATTGCTTTTTTCAATTCGCAGAGTGAAAAGAAGGGCGCGTACATGGACTAGAATATTGTAATCAACACCGCATTGAGAACTGACCCAACTAGATGGGAAAAGGGAGCCAAGAACTTTAACAAGAACATGAAGAACAATACAAGAGTAAAGCAGTCAATTTGGAGGAAAAAATGGCGAAATTTTTAGAAGATTTGATCCGAGTTCGGAAGCAGATTCAAGAAATGGAAAGTAACGGATCAGACAGAGAGATTAAAAAATGATTTTACATACAAAAAAATGGAAAAATTATACCTGAATATTAAATAGAAATGACTGGTAATAATGAGGGAGCAAATCCCAATCGGATATCAATGGAAGAAATACGGTTGGGGTTGTGAAGAAAGCGATCGAAGCAGTCGGAGAAGAAAGAACAATACAAGGGTTTTTCTTGGTGGTGGTCGGAGGCGGTTGATTGGCTTTGGCGGTATTCAATTCTTTTCCTCTCTCAGTGTATGTGGAAATGCATCTTTTAGCTTCTTGGGGGGCGTTTGGTTCGGTGGAAAAAAAAGTGAAGGAATTGTAATGGAATTGAAATGGAAAAAAACTGGTCAACCCCCTCCGTTTGGTTGGCACGGAATGAAATGAAATTGTCATTCAATTCCTTGACAAATCATGTTTGATTTGAAAATACAAATTATAGGAATGGAATGAAAGCATATAAAATGACCAATTTACCCTTAAAAAAAAAATTTGGAGGGGGTGGGGGGTGGGGGTAGGGTGGGGGGGGGTGGGGGAGGGTAGGCGAGAAAAAAAAAAATTCGTGGGGGTGGGGGGGGGGGGTGGGGGGTGGGGGGTGGGGGGTGGGGGGTGGGGGTGGGGGTGGGGGAGGGTAGGCAAAAAAAAAAAAAAAATTCGTGGGGGTGGGGGTGGGGGGTGGGGGGTGGGGGTGGGGGTAGGGTGGGGGAGGGTAGGCAAAAAAAAAAAAAAAAATCGTGGGGGTGGGGGGGGTGGGAGGTGGGGGTGGGGGTAGGGTGGGGGGGGTAGGCAAAAAAAAAAAAAAAAAATTCGTGGGGGTGGGGGGTGGGGTGGGGGGTGGGGGTGGGGGGCATAAGGGTGGGTGGGGGGTGGGTAGGGGGGTAGGGGTAGGGGTGGGTAGGGTTTGGGGGTATTTTGGTCAAAAAAAAAATATTTTTTTTCCATTCTCAAAGGAATTGGACTTTCCATCGATTTTATGAAGAAAAGTTGAATTCCTTCATTTGAAGGAATTCAACTTTCCTTCGGAATTTTTTTTTTAAAAAACTTGAACCAAACGGAGGAAAGGAATGGAAAAGGGGGAGTTTTCCATTCTTTTCCCCCCTTTTCCTTCCAACCAAACGCCACCTTAGACTATACACAGCGGTGACCCTCAAGTGAGGGTCACGAGATAGGACAAAACACAAATAAAAAAAAAAAAAAAAAAAAAGGAAAAGTCATCAAAAACATTTGCCCGGATAATTGGCCGACCCTAGGGTTGGCTTAGGTTGCTTTCCTACTTTTGCCACATGTCACCCAATAATTGAGAATAATTGGGTGACATATTTTTATATAAATATATTTTTAAAATTAATATATTTTATATAATTATATAAAATAATAAAATAAAAAATATATCAAAATTTATAATTTTTTTTATCTATAAATACAACCTAATTTTTTTTAAAATTAATATATTTTATATAATTTTTTTATAATTGTATGGGTAATTATTTTTAATAATTGTACGGGTAATTTTAGAAATATTATTACTAATACATTATTTAAAAAAAATAAAATGATAAGTATTTTAGATAAGTTGAAGTAAAGAGAAATAAATATTTTATTAAAAGATTGGGTTGGGGTTGGGTCACTGATGGGAGTATAAATTATATAAGGTTGAGGTTGTGTATATGAAAGTAAGAGAAATTAATATTTTATTAGAGGTTGGGTTGGGTCAGGGTCACTGATGGGGATAGTCTTACCGGTTTCAGAAAAATCAAAAATCACCGGTAGTAAAACTCAACTCAGAGCATCCACGGAAGCTTTTTGAGAACTCCTTATTTTTATAAAAAAAATTTAGAGAGCTTTTTACCATTGTAAAAATAATGAAAGAGCTCCTTAGTAAGAAATAGCTCTTTCTACAAAGAGCTAGCTTTTTAGTTTTTTATCATTAATGTTACACATTTTCTATGCAAGTCATTCACTTTTTTTTTACATATGAGACCCATAAAAAAGTTGAAAGAGGAGTTTTATCATTGTGAAAAAGTGCTTGAGATTTTTAAATTTTGAATTATAATGATGTGGCTCATAAAAAATATAAAAAAAGCTATCTAGAGAGCTTTACCATTGTAAATGCTCTTATATCTATGCAAATCTTATCTCTCAGCCACATGTACAATTTTTATTGATTATGTATGGTCATTCATATCGAAGACGCCACCTTTTTCGAAACAGATTACTTATCATAACGACTTCATGACCCATACGTGACTTCCTCGGCCCGTACTGGAGTGTCGCTGCTCGCACATGTCGTCCTCGGGTGGTAACTACAACAATACGATAATCCGTGGTTGTAGCTAACATAAAATGTCTTGAAGCGAGATTTCAGTCGGATTATATCATTTATAGGCAACAATAGACTTCTCGTTGGATTCTCCCCAGTGCCTGTTCCCGCCAATATGCTAACATTCATTGCCTTGTCGCCTTGACTCTCTCTTTGGGTCTGCTGACTAGTCTTCCATATCACATTCACTATATTGAGCCTCATATATCAGTTTGAGCCATAATCTCTTTAGTACGATTACATCTGTTTCGTTATAAGTGGCTAAAACATTACTCCTTACTGAGTCGATCTTGGTCGAATGTTGTAATTTTGTTCGCTTGACAATTATCAAACAAGGTGACACAGTTTGACCACTACCAATTGAACGCTGCAATCTTCACTCATCGTTGTCAACCATTAGTAACCCTAAGAGTAGCAAGAATATTGTAGCTTAAAGAAAAAAGTTTAAAGCATCATAATCTTTCTATTTTTCGATCAAGTGTCATAAAGAAACTTATACTCAAATTGGTCGAAAAAAAATAATTAAAAAAAGAAGTAAAAGTTCAACGATATTCTCACCGGTACAGATTAAGAAGAATATGGGAAAAAAAGAATATGAAACCTTTATTTAGGCATAATAATACTAAAGATTAAGCAAAAATCTCATAAAAAATGCGTTTTTCTCGAGCTTAGAAAAAAACGTGTTTTTAGAAGACGTCGAATCTTCCCAATTTCAAACTCTACGCCACCCATAAACAAAACCACCAAAATTGAAATCCCAATCTACAGAAATTTTAAATCGAAATCCCCATTGAACAGTATAAACCGAGATACGACTATGGGTTTGCCCGAGCTGGGCCTCAAAGGATTGGGCCTTTAACATAATTCAGCACCCAAGTATTAGGGCCGAGGAAGGCCTTCCTCATATGCCGAGGAGCATGCGCCTCGGCCTTGGGACATCATTCTTGGGCCGTCATGTCACAAGTGACGAGGAGAGAAAAGTTATTATCTCGGCATATCATCAAGTGACGAGGAAACAAAATCATTCACCCCGGCACATCTCCGTGTCGGCCAATCTCCAAATGACGAGGAAGCAGAATCATTTACCTCGGTCTATTTGCCAAGGCCGAGGTACAACATTCATGTTCCTCGGCGTTCCGGCTAGCAGATTATACAGTCCTTATACAACAAGGATTCTACAATCATTATCCAATCAGGATTACAATCACCAACACCAATTCAAGTCAAACAAGGACTCCTTAACAGATATAATTCTCTTAGGATTATGTCTTATCTCTGTGCAAGTTCACTTCAACATGGATTCTATCAATCCATCTGTGAGGATCCCGACCCGGAACCTACACGTGTCCCAAGCTGGAGCATCCTCAAACTAACCCAATTTTTCCTAATCTTTTAAAACTTTTATTTAACTTTCAAAATTAAATACAATTATTATAACCATTTAAAAATAAATCTACACCTTTTCACAATGGAGAAATAATTGACTAACTTAGAAAGTAAGAAACGGTTTTAATTACAAAAAGGCCTCGGTTATAACATAAAGTAAAGATTTATAAATACAATTCCACAAATGAATTATACCAACGTACACTTTCTATACCAACCTAATCATACCCCGACAATTCCCACAATATAACTTCCAAACTCCTCACCGCCCTTACTTGGCTGGTCCACCTGTCTCAGAATCTAAAAACAGTAAAGGGAGAGGGGTGAGAATAAATCTCAATGAGCTATTATGAATGCAGCAAGATGCCAAACAAGATGCAACACATAGCATGGTAGCACATAACACATTATAAAAGCGGTAAACACCTTACGTTACCTCATTTTACCTTTTCCCGTCTGAACAATAAGTCGTACAACGTGGGAGTAAAACTCCACTCTTTGGTGAATTGCCTCCAGCACATTCACCTCTTATAGGACTCATACTCCAGAGATCCATATAAGAAAAGATACCTATAATAGAGTATCCAACAATAATATCGCTAACTGTAAAGCTTTAGGCTTAATACAGAAGCATTCCCCCCGTACACCAATCGCAACAGGTCTGTAAAGGCTTCTTCATGCTCAATACAGTCGTTAGTGTAAGTACCCAAATCTGGCTCATGCCTTCCGGTTAATTTTCCCGACATTTCGGTAAGTTTCCCGGTAATTCCCCGGACCTTCCTAGTGTTCCGGAAATGTCCTAGAGCAGTCCCAAATTAAAATTAGGGCTGTATGGAGCCTTCCTAATTAAGAAAACACGTTTTTCTTAATTAGGGAGAAGGTTCTAGAATAATGCCACCTTGCATGGTTCTAGAATGCTGAGTCACAATGGATAAGACCGCACGGCCTCATTTGCAAAGGGCCTGCAGCCGCACGGCTTCATTAGCCTTATCCAGACTGCCTATAAATAGAGCCCTCCTCTACCCATTTCCACACACAACAACAACACAGACAATTAACAACAACAAAAACACACTCACTCCATAGCAATATAATCAAGACGTGAAGAACACCCTTGAAGGCTCAAGAAGGCGAAGAAGAAGCTCAAGAAGCCATCTCCCTCCTCCTTGAAGACCCAAGACGAACCTCTCCTCCTAGCTCCGTCCGAAGAAGCGAAGGAAACGATTGGTAACCTCGCACGCCCTAACCTTGCATTTTAAATTGATATACTTGCTCATTGCATTCATATATCTTGCTTGGGACTTGGCATTTATTCATAAAGATCATTTCTTTATCACCCCCTTCCCCTTTGCATGCATTAAGACCTCATTTGTCATAAAAATGTAGTCTTTTTCATAAAGGTGCATCCTTTGCACCTAAAATCCCTATTTTCCAATAAAAATGTTATCTTTATGCATCATTTGCATATAAAGATCAAGTCTTTTCCAATAAAAATGCATCCTTTGCATTCAAAAACCTTTTCTAATGCATCATTTGCATAAAAATCCTATCTTTACGCATCACTTGCATAAAGATCATTTCTTTCAATCAAAAAGGCATCATTTGCTAAAACCAAAATGTCATCTTTTCATTAAAGAGTCATTTTTCATCATGCATTTCCCCTTTCCCCCAACCTTGGAACGGACCGGTGTAAAAGTTCTCATCTTTGCATCGTTCCTTCCATCAAAGGTTCATGATTTCTTTAGGAAAAGGATAACCTTGAACCCTATATCTCCGATTATCGCTTAAGAATGAGTATGAAGCCTCTATACGAGCTCGACCGTCTTAAAGCGTAGGATTGATGGGCTAAGGACATTCCTTCCTAAAGAACCTCATCTTTGACCCAAAAGAGAGTCATTCTCTCGATCACGCAAGTCCCGAGGGTCCCGAGGTTAAAATGCGATGATCACAAGTCATAAGATGAGGACGGGATCATAATCCCAAATACATAAATTCCAAGAAATCCCGAGCGACAACCAACAAATGGTTTGTACGTCCGGAAGATAACTTGGGACATTTCCCCCCTTTACTCTCAAACACATGCACACAAAGAAAGCACGCAAGCAAACACGATTAATGAAATCTAGGGAGACTTGCTCCGGCAAGGCACTTTGGGTGAACGCCAAACGTTCTTCCCGAGGGGTAACTTAACCTCAGAACCCATAAAACCTTTTTTTCAAAGTTTTGAGGTAATCAAAATGGCGGGGCGACTCCGTTTTTTCAAATAACTCGGATGTCTTCAAACTCGCGTGAATTCCAATAAACAAAAATTTGGGGCACACATTCACAGTTTGGCGACTCCGCTGGGGAAACCCCAAAGGAGAAAAGCTTTATTTTCAAAACAAAAGTCGATACTTGGTATATAGGTGGACCCCACTTACCCTTCTGTATCGCTCCCTAACCGGGAGCTTGGGATAACCAGGTGGTTTAACAATCCCACGTACCGGTATCCCACTTTTCAAAAAAAATATATAATTTTGAAAAAAAAATAAGAAAGCTTTTCCCTTTGAGCGGGTTAGACTCCCATCGCCGATTTCATTAATCGTGCTTGCTTTCTTTACCATGCATTGCATCATTTGCATCTTGGAATCTGTGCATACTTTGAGCGGGAAACAACCCGAAAAATAGCAAAAGGAGTGGAACACAGGAAAATTGATCCATGCGGTCGTACGGCTAATCCTCATAGGATTCGACCATACGACCTCGGTGGCAATTCCACCGGGAAAAATCATGGTTAATCTGGCAAAGTCCTAGCGGCTTGGGGCTACTCGGCTCCATGGCCGGCGGGGCTCCCGAAAAATTTACGTGCTTATGTGTTGCATTTTCCCCGTCCCGAAAATCATTCCTTTAAAACACATTTATGAAAATCTCTGTTTTAACTCAAAAGGAACATTTTTAGGAGACCGCACACTACGCGCACTTTGATATATCACTGTACACTTTTGCACGCACGTCCTTCAAACCCGAGGGTGGTTCAGTGCGATCACGGACGGCCTTACGATGCTCCGGGCGCGCACGGAATCATCCCAACCTCCCATGGCGGCCGGTGTCGACCAATGCACGGTCAGGTGTCACACGTTTCAAAAAACCGTGACTTTTGGTTGGTTTTTGGTCTAGTCCGTGTCATATAGCCCGGTTGCATACCCACGTAAAGGTCAAGCCTTAGCTCATAACGGAAGCCAAGATTTTCGCTCAAGCGAAATTGCGAAAATTCCGACAAGGAAAAATCGGTGGGATCTTGATTCCGACATTGACTATTGACCTTGACCCACACGGAATGCGTAAGAGTCGAGACCGAGTCTTTGCCAAAAAATCAAAAGATCTTTCGCTCAAGCGAAGCTCTGCCAAAATTCCGACAAGGAAAAATTGGCAAGATCTTGGCCGGCATTGACTTCGATTCGACTCACGCGCTGCGTATGCAACGAAGTTCAATGTGACAACTTTGTGTCATCCGGCTTTTGCCGCCCGACCCATGCCTATTATATTCTCGGACATTACCGAAAGTCAAAAACCGTCATTCGCTCAAGCGAAACTCTGTCAAAAATCCGTCGAGCGGAGAGACGAGACTTTCCGGTATTTGCCTTGACTATAATCCGCATCGCTCGTGCGTTGAAAGGTCCTATGACCCGCTAGACCCGATAGGAGCGTTCTTTACTCTCGGTCGGTGGGATCCGCGTGCCCTATAGGACCCTCGCCGGGGCATCCACCTGGGAGGTCGAAATACGGGTGGAATACGAGGGGCTTATAGACGTAGTGACGGAACCCACCGATCCGAGGATCTAGAGTAGTTGTGAAAAAAGAAGGGCGAGAACCCCTTTTCCAACCAAATAGATATTAATAAAAGACAACTGTTTTAAGTAAACTTGAAGATTCTAATTTGCATATTGCACGAGCCTTGACTAAACACCTACCCCGAGTCTAAACCTTTCCTATCCCTTTCCGCAGCGAGAAAGAAGTGGGTGAGAACAGGGTCGGCAACTTGTTAGCGCGAGAATCCTCGGACGGTTCGCGAGAATCCTCGGTTTTGTCGGCTTTTCGGTGTCAAAATGGCCAACATGGTAATCCACAACGGTAATGACCAAGCGGTTGGAGGGGCTATCCCAGTTCAACCCAAGCCTCACATACGGTATGATGTATGTGATTGTGAAGAGGCTGCCAGAGTATGAGTATCAAGAATGGATCAATGAGGACGCTCCTTCAAGGAAGAAGAAGAAGAGAAAGTCCACACGGCGAAGCTTAAGGAAAGATACGAAGGCTGGGGACAAGAGCGTAGGAACTTTGGGAGAGCCTTCGGGCAAGTTCGACTACTATGTCAATTATGCCAAGGAACTGTCAAAGAACCCGTCACCCCAAGCACAGTCCGGCTGATATCCCCATGTATACGGTGATCCTCTTGAAGCGAGAAAGTGCTGAATTTGTGGCCATCGTGAAGTTCAATGAGAAGCTAGCGGATCTAGAAGCGAGAACACGAAAGCCTATTGAATACGTAGCTAGTCAAGGAAGAATTAAGATCCCCTACGAAGAAGACTTCATCGGCATTATCCGGGCCAACCCTTACATTGGCTGCGACAAGGTCGTGGTGTCCAAGATCGGTAAGAGAAAATGAGTTATCGGCGGTGCATTGATAAGATGAGCCGGACCCTTCGATCAATGAGTCCGATCGCTACGGAAGAGCTAGGCGAAAGATTGCAACAAGTTACTTTAGTTCCCCTCACCATCTTTCCACGATCGGCACAGTTAATGATTTCCGGCAAGCTTTTGATCGGTTCGAAGTCTCCAACTTTCGAAGAACGCCGACAAGGCTGCTACTCCCAGGCAACGGCAAGAAGGAGTGAGATCCCGGTCCAACCCTTGTCAAGTCCCCCTCGAGTCAATAAGTAGTGTAGGGTCCAGTCGGTGTTGTCTATTCGGTTGAGTCGGGAATCTTCGAATTCCGAGTCCTCGAGTCATCCAGAAGGCCTCACGCTGAGGATTATGAAAATGTAATCGATGTCATCTTTCCCCTTATCTTGAATGAAATGACAAATCTTTACGATTATCCTCTTATTGCCAACTTAACAAATGATAAATTAACTCAAAACTTAACAACGAGTTAATAATGAATCATTTGAACAAGATGCAAACACACTAAACGAACAATACATTAAAGAAATCTTTAAGCGGGTTTCGGAAAAGAGGAAAACCGGACCCAGCTTGAGGAGGTTTTGATAAGTGTGAACTTGGGTACTATTGAGGAACCTAAAGAGACACGGATTGGAAGCTTCTTCCGGGGGTTGAAAGGGACAGTTGATCGAGCTGCTCGGAGAATACGTCGACGTGTTTGCATGGTCATACAAGGATATGCGGGGCTAGACGGTTCGATAGTAGAGCCTGAGAATCCCTCTAGCACCGAGATGCTAAGCCGGTAAAGCGGCGAGAAAGATTAAGCCGGAATGGTCTCTACGGGTCAAAGAAGAAATTGAGAAGCTACTGCGGGTAGGGTTCATCGAGTTATTGAATACCCGACATGGTTGTCCAACATCGTGACCGTAACCAAGGCCGATGGGAAGGTCTTATTTCTTGTGTGGATTTCCGAGATACGAACAAGGCCGGCCCAAAGACGACTACCCTACGCAAACATAGACATCTGGTGGACTCCACGCCAACTACGAAGTCAAATCCTTCGTTGATGGTTTTGCGAGCTACAACCGGATCAAGATGGCCGAGGAAGACCAAGAAAAGACTGGCCTTCACCACACCGTGGGAACCTCTTGTTATACGGTAATGCCATTCGGGCTCAAGAATGCCGGGGCTACTTACCAAAGGGCGGCGACCGCGCTTTTTCATGACATGATCCACAAGGAGATTGAGGTCTACGTAGATGACATGATAATCCACTCCAAAGGAGAAGGTGGGCGACACTTTGTTGACCTACGAAAATTCTTTGAGAGGTTGAGACGGCATTCCATGAGACTAAACCACGCCAAATGCACCTTCGGAGTGACAAGGGGAAAAGTGCTTGGGTACATGGTCACGGAGCGAGGTATAGAAGTTGACCCCGAAAGATCAAAGCCATCATGGATATGAGGCCACCTCAAACCCAGGACAGAAGTCAAGAGCTTCATGGGTAAATTGCGGTACATTAGCCGTTTCGTCAATCGGTTGACCACTATGTGCGAGCCCATCTTCAAGCTCATGAAGAAGAATGTGGACACGAGAATGGACCGAAGAATGCCAAGATGCCTTTGACCGGATCAAGGCATACTTAGTACATCCCACGGTACTATGCCCCCAGCATAGGCGAAGCCTCTTACGCTCTATCTCCTATCCAGAACACGGCGGTTGGGGCTATGCTTGCTCGGGAGAAGAAAGACTCTCGGGTGGAAACGCCATTTACTTTGTCGGCCGGAAGCTACGGGGAGTGAGCTCAATTACTCGGCATGTGAAAAGACTTGTGCGGGGCGAGTGCAGGTAGTCGGCAAGTTGAAGCATTATATGCAAGCCCACCCTGTGAATTTGGTCTCGAAAATGGACCCCATCAAGTACATCTTTGACAAGCCTTCCCTCTCGATGCGTTTAGCGAAGTGGTCCTTCTTCTTGGCGAATACGACATCAACTATGTGACCGAGAAAGGCCATCGGGTCAAGCATTGTCGGATCACCTGGCGAATTTCCCGGTAATGAAGACGAGAGGGCACGAACCCCAATTTCCGGATGAAGGGATCTTTGCGGTTGAGCACGAAAATAGATGGCAATTGTTCTTTGACGGAGCCGCTAACAAAAGAGGAAATGGTGTAGGAATGCTATTGGTCGATCCGAAAGATGAGCATACCCCATAGCCCTCAAGTTGAACTTTCTGCCACGAACAATGTCGCCCGAGTATATGAAGCTTTGCATTCTTTGGTTTGGAGGCTACACTTTAGAAAGAAATGTCAAGGAGCTCGAAGTTTACGGAGACTCGGCCACGATCATCAACCAAGTCTCCAACAAGTGGAAGGCTGTGGACCCTAATCTACAACGGTATCATGCCCGTATGGAGGAGTTGGTGGACGGTTCGGAGAAGTGACTTTCCACTACTTGCCGAGGAAAAGAACAGTTCGCGAGATGCCCTAGCTACTCTAGCCTCATTGGTAGAAATCCCGAGGGAAAAGCCATAAAGCCCTTGAGTGGGTAGAAGAAGCCCCGACCTTACGTTGTGAAGTGGACACAGGACCCGAGCCTATAAAGGAACCTTGGTACAATCAGTTACCAATTCCTCAAAGACGGAGAGTCGGCTTTCGAGAGACGAAGAAGGTAGACCAAAAGAAGGTGTCGAGCCAAAAGCTTGCGAGCCACGAAAAGGTTGGCTTCTCATTATGTCATTCTAGGAGGCAACCTGTATAAGAAGCGGTATCAAGGACCACTCCTCTTATGTGTCACTCAAGAAAGAGCCGAGAGAGTTGATGACCGAAGTCCACAATGGTCCCTGCGGTCCTCACATGAATGCCGAGCCACGATGCAAGTGATCCTCGAGAATGGGTTACTCTTGGATCTCCATGGAGGCAGGCGCGTTCGGCACGTCCGAACTGCGACAAATGCCGGCGGTTTGCCAACCTCAACCATCTCCCACCTCATGACACATCTTGCATGACGACTCCTTGGCCGTTTGCAACTTGGGGCATTGACGTGATAGGGAAAATATCCCCGGCCAGGAGCAATGGGCACGAGTTCGTGTTGGTAGCCATTGACTACTTCACCAGTGGGTAGAGGCCAAGTCCTACAAGGTCCTCACTTCGAGAAAAGTGGCCCGGTTCATCAAAGAAAACATAATGTGCGAGATATGGGGTGCCCAGCGAGATCATTTCGATAATGGGTCACACTTCGAAGGAAGGCTGCGATAGGCTGGCTGTCGAGAATTCGAGTTACTCGCCACAAGTCGTCCCGTCTGAGACCTCGAGACCAATGGAGCCGTGGAAGGCTGCTAATAAGACACTCGAGCGGATCATCAGAAGATGGCCACCCGTGGTCGTGATTGGCCCGAAAAGCTGCACCTAGCACTCTGCAGGGCTACGAACGTCTGTCGAAACGGCCGCGGGAGAAACTCCTTTTGCCCTAACTTACGGGATGGAAGCGGTGTTACCGGTGGAGTTGGAAATCCCGTCATTAAGGGTCCTCTGGAAAACAGTGTCAATGAAGTGGAATGGTTGCGCGCCGGCATGATGAGTTAGCCACCTGTGAGAGAAGGCTAAAAGCCATGGAACACACCGAGCCTACCGGAGGCGAATGGCCGGGCGTTTGATAAAAGGTCAAGGCCGGAGACATCAAAGAGGCGACTTAGTCTTTGAAAGTAAAGCCCCCTACCGAGACAAACCCCACAGGAAAATGGGAACCCGTCTGGATCGGCCCTTATGTGGTGCGAAGATGCTTGTCGGGAGGAGCAATGAAGCTTGCGAGACTTGGATGGCAATCCCTTTGTCCACCCGGTCAACGGTGATAAACTCAGAAGATACTATGTCGATAAAAAAAAAAAAAAAAAATAATAAAAAAAAAAAAAAAAAAAGTGCAAAAAGAGTAATACCCGGCTAAGTGAAAACCCCAAAAAGGGCGGTCTAGGCAAAGACGGGGTTGCACATATATAAAAAAAAAAAAAGAAAAAATCTTAGTGCAAAAAGAGTAATGCCCGGCTAAGTGAAAACCCCAAAAGGGCGGTCTAGGCAAAAACGTTGCACATAAAAATTATTAGTTCACCGGAATGAACTACGTAGACTGAGCCCCTTAGCCTTTCTTGTAAAAGGGGAACGTGGCGGCCATATATGGTTCGGTCTAAACAATAAAAGGACAATCAAGCTTCCATGAAGTGCGTCCTAAATAATAAAGGGTATTTCGGTTTTTCATAAAACGGGTCCCAATCAATAAAGACATTTGAATTTCCATGAAATGTGTCTTGATTAATTTTTAAGATAATATTTCTTGTTCATTACAAGTTAAAAACTTCTTGATGAGTTCAAGCACGGTCTACCTCTTAACTCTGCTAACCTGCTAAAAAGATCTAAAATACAATAAAATGCCTAAATAAACTAATGTGTTTGCAAATGGCAATAAGAGGATCTTGAGAAAAGACTAGTCAGTTGTCATTATTTGAGTCTTCTTCAGTCTTCTTCCCTTTTCCTCGACCTCGTCGAGTCTTCTTCCTTTTCTTCTCAATAATGTCGGTATCCCTCATCCCGACCTCTGGTATCCTCACTGGAGCCTCTACCAACCCCGTGTCAATGAGTGCTCTCTCTATCCGAGCACGAGTCCGCACCTCCTCCCTCTGAGCCTCAGTCAGGAGCGACCTCGGACAATCTCTTGTGCCGAGCCTCCATATCTCGGACCAAGTCACACATTGGTTATGGCAACTCGCCTTAGCCTCGGTCTCCCTCGAGTCCTACTCGAGTCACGGTCGGCTCCCAGTAAAGCTCGACGTCTATCCTCCAAGATAACACAGTCGCTCCCGTCTCCCTCTCGTACCGGTCCAAGTAGACGGTGGTCAAGATGGTGCTCTTCTGCTCCACGAAGATAGCCACAGGTGGGAAAGCGAGTATATGTCGAGCCCTCGAGAAGAAAGAGAAGGCTGTGGATCTCTCATGTCCAATGACACCACCTCCATGGTCCGGATGTCCTCCCAATCACTCAAAGGCTCTGTAAAGCCCCAAGCTGCTGGATACTAAGCGGGGTATGTAGAAGGACGACCGGCGAGAATCACGGAACCCTCACAACATAAGACTCTGAAATATCCTCTGATGCCGCAACCTCCGATGTGGTATCCACCAACGGATGTCCAGAAGTGGATAGCCTAGCCATCATCGGCTCCGGCTACCACATTCTGCTTGCCTAGGTGCACCTCTCCGAGAAATCACCCAAGGGCACTGAGTCGGCAAAGCCCCGAGCAAGCCAGAGCCTCTCCTGCGGCCACGAGTCAACATAGCCAGGACTCCGGACCTCATGAAATGGTCTCCCAGAGCCATCCTATCGATCCCATGAAATGTCTCTCCCAAAACCGGCGGGACAATATCCTTCCAGCCACTGCAGTCTCGACCATGTCCAAGAGGCCACTATGACAGATCCCCACGGACTCGGCGGTGAACAAAACGAGAGAATACGCGAGAGAATGAAAGCATCCATAGCCACCGTGGTCGCAGCCATATCTGGAGACCCCAGGCACACAGGGATATCAGAAGGTCAATCCTATCCAGGGCTACCATCATCCTCTCGGCCTCTCCCAAAGGAATCTGCGAGAAAGATGCAAGCTTTACCGTCACCGGCGCGTCTCCGATCAGCGGAATAGATATAGCCTCGGTCTCGGGACCCCCAATCAAGGCTCACGAAGTCTTCGTGCGTTGGGACAATTTCGTTGTAAGAGAAGCGATAAACATGTCTCCGGACGTCCCGGGAACTTTCTTTGCGGCTCTCAACGGGTCCCAATCGGGCGGGAGATCCCTCAAATGCCATAAAGACTTGATCTTGAAGGAAGAATCAAGCGGTCCCTTGTGATTTTGGAAGTTATGTCTCGCCCAAGATTGAAGACCGGATAGAAAATGGTCTCGCTTCCCCCTTTGCAATTTGACGGGCTTCTCCATCGCAAAGTGTTCAAAGATGGTGCTTTTAGGTCCAAAATATGCTCTGGGAACAATTGGGACAAGTCTAGAGTGAAAATGAAATGAAATGGCCAAGCCTTGCTTTTATTCGAGAAAATAACCGGCTCGAGACGAGAGCGTTAGCCGCACGGCTTCATTTTGCCCTCGAGGCCATGCCGCACGGCTACATTAGCCCTCTGCGAGAAAAATTCTGCGGCAACCAAGATTGCTGCCCAAGGGAGTTTTCACCCCACTTTTTCAACCAAAACACTGTACAAAAACATATCCGAAGCCATTCAAGCATTCATACACCATTATAAATCATTTTGGCCCGGTTTGACCCAATTCCAAGCAAAAAAGTCGCCCCAAGGCTCAGATAATATGCAAATTGAAAAAGCATAAATTAGAAAAGTAAATAAAATGTAAATACAATGTTTTCGCCCCATCGGCGCCCAAATAAAGCAAAAAATAAACAAGTTGTGCATAAAAATTGTTCATTGTTTGTTTTCGTTCCAAATCTATTCTAGAGACCTCTTAGGCCTCCGATTCTTCTTCCTCCTCATCGCTGCTCAGCTCATAAATGCTAGCCTCCCTCATCAAGTCCTCCTGGTCGCTCACGTCAGACAAATGGACATTATCGTGCCCGTACTCGGCCCAGTTTGCTCCCGGAATGTCGGCGTTGGGTCCCCGCCCCGAGGCACGGCAGCTGGAAGAGTACTCAGGCCGATGAGGTAGGCCTGTGCCCCAGACGTGCCGTCTCTTGCGCCCGAGCTCCTGTGCATCCAGCTGCCGCCTTGAAGCGCGAGCCGGCTTCCTCGAAGAAGGCCAGGCACATGTCCTTCCGGCCACTATTACGCACGACCGGCCTATCGTAAGTGCGAGGCTGGAACACGAGAAAAAGGAGAGAAAAATCTCGGAAAATCTCGAGAAAATTGCAAAAGCGAGAAAATCGAAAGCTAAAAAGGGAATAAGACCACTAAAAGTACACTTACGGTGCTATCGGGCGGCAAGGTGTCTTGGGGCTCCCTAGCATCGAGGGACGGGTATCCTCATCCTCCTCGGCACTCCATGGATCACATAGGACGGATGCGCGGGAGGGATCGGCGGGTCGATAGGCTCATCCTCCCCATATCCACAGTGACCGCCGAGCTTCACTAGCTTCGTGGCGTCCTCGGGCGCTGCTCTCCACAAACACGGCGTAGGGGTGTCCATATCAAAATACTCCTCTGCGGCCACTGCACACTGGTACCTCTCAATCTCATCCTGGCCGATCCACGAGGCTGCGGCATCCGTCTTTGGAGGATCGAGGAGTAATGGCGTCTAGTGGAGGGACATGACCATCTTTGCCTCGAGAAGCGGTCCCCAGATAGATGACATCACATGTCGGCCCAGTGAGCCACCTCCTGCCTCGTCACCTCGATGGCATCTCCCGGCAAAATCTCCAGGATACACTGGGGGTAGAAGTCCACTCCATCGTGCCCATCCACAGTGATGGCTGGCCTCACCATTTTGTAATCAAAGGTAATCCGGGTCTTCCCAGTGAATTTATCTCTCGCATCTCCCCTCCGGCGAACCATAGCGGGGAAGATGGTGACATCACTCTGCTTGGTTCCAAGGGAAGAACCCGATCACCTCGCAAAACCAGGCTGCATGTTCAAAACATCAAAAGGTCATTCTCTCTTATAAAAGTCTCAAGACGGGGAAAAGAGAAAGAAAAAAGAAAGGAGACTACCTCGAGGCAAATGAGAAGCGATCCATGGAAGCGGCCTTGTTCCGGTATACATGTCCAACGAGAAGTAGAGCTCATGCCAATCCGGCCTCTCCCCAGAGGCCGTCCCTATCCCATCCACATCCTCCGAGAGAGTCGAGGAGGCAAGTCATGGCGGTGTCCCGAGAATTAGCAAAAATGGTGGTGATAGCATCAACCATATGAATGCTCTAGCCGGTGGCAGGCGATCACATCATTAGCGGCAAAATTTTGCATGCAAGTCTGGGCGCCACCTCGGCATTCCGTGTCTCCATCCCGGCCCCTTGGGAATCGGCTCAAACCCGACCAAAGCACAGGAACTCCTCGGGCATGTAATATGGTCTCTCCAAGTCACGGGCCTCCCGGTGAGCTGTAGGCCGGTAATAGGCTGTGAAATCGGCGGGAGTCACTTGTCGGCTCTCCCGGCTCAGTGAAAGCTATGTGTCTTGTCCCACCGAGAACTCGAAAGGGCTGGACCAAGCCCTTGCTCTTAGAGGTGATGTGAACACCTGCCGATGGCCTCTACAAATGCATCCAAGCCGGTAGCCCTCGCAGCTTGGGATTTACCCCATTCTTCTCAAAATCCGGCATCCTCTGCCCAAAGCTTATTTGCAATCTCAGATGGTCCTCTAGACTTGTTCTCCTGTAGACAAGCACATCAAAAAGAAGCGTCGATCCTTCATATCATTTCAAAAGCATGCATATATTCAAAAGTGCACATATTTTCAAAAGAAAAGCATTCACAAAAGTTTTTCTAGCATTATTTGCATAAAAAACGTGTCTTTCATCACTTGAAACGCGTCATTGCTTTCCTAAAGCACAAAATCACAATTATTCGCACATAAGCATTATTCTTTCAAAAATGGCATGCATGAATCATTTTCATCTTCCAAAATCATGTTTTCTCATTGAAAATCAGAATTTTGACCTAGTTCTAGCACAAGGCAAGAACTCCGTCTCATATTTTGAAAAATTCTCATTCTTACTTCATTTTGCGAGAAAAAAGTGAGTCATTCTCATATTTTTCATCAAATAAAATTGCACATGCATATTCTTAGCCTCATCGGTTGTTCAATGTCTCAAAATCATTCAAAAATCCTAGGAAAATCCTAGAAAATTCCTAAATTCGGGTCAAGCCCTAAATCATTCAAAATTCAATCAAAATCATCGGATTTGAGCAAAATGAGAATGCTTACCCCAACCGATCGCGGGTTCGTTGATTTATGCTCCTTTCTCCCCGGGTAAAGCTCCGATGGAGGCGTAAGGAAGTCATACTTCCTCTCCGTCCGAACGAGCTCCTTTCTCCTCCTTCTCGCGGCCGCCGAGATGTTTCTTCTTGCTTGCCTCGGTATGGGATTGCCCTCCGGATCCATCTCAAATCAAAGGGAAGCAAGAGGGTTGAAGAAATTTCGAAATTCTCTCTCTCTCTTCTCTCTCTCTCTCGGCTGAAGTGGGCGGCAACAAATGCCCAATGCCCGTTCAAACCTGTTTTAAATAATCTGGAAAAAACAGGTCTCTAGCCGTACGGCTTCTTTTTCTCCATCTCATGCCGGGCGGCTTCATTCGCTACGAGCGTAAATTACAATCCACCTGGACCTTCCACTTGGGCATGCAATTTCCGTTATCTTTTAACCAAGATAACATCTTTTCAGAAAATATCCCTTATCTCTTTAGCAATCAAGCTTTATTTCCAGTCGCCTCCGTTAATTCCGTTATAACGGGATAACACTAGGTGACAACCTCCGAATTGTCAGAACTCTAGACTTGTGCTACCTCTATCCGCGAATAGTGACGTATGCCCAAGTCATTTCAACTTGTGCTACCTCTATCCGCGAATAGTGAAGTATGCCCAAGTCATTTCAACTTGTGCTACCTCTATCCGCGAATAGTGAAGTATGCCCAAGTCATTCCAACTTGTGCTACCTCTATCCGCGAATAGTGACGTATGCCCAAGTCATTCCAACTTGTGCTACCTCTATCCGCGAATAGTGACGTATGCCCAAGTCATTCCAACTTGTGCTACCACTATCCGCGAATAGTGACGTATGCCCAAGTCATTTCAACTTGTGCTACCTCTATCCGCGAATAGTGACGTACGCTCAAGTTTCCCAACTTAAGTTACCTCTATCTCCGTCATAAAGAGATAGCGCCATAAGCTCTAGCTTCCTCGGTGTGACCTCCGAATTGTCAAAATCTCAAGGATCCTGAGACATCGTTCCTAACTATCTAGTGATGCTTGAACTACGATCAAGGCTTGATTCCTCAGGGATACGTAGGTAGCCTTTTATAAAAGGTCCGGCCATTCGACCACTTTGGTCACCCTGTTTCTTTGTCACTCCTCGGTGATAAAGCGCCCTCATAAAAGTTCGGATGTCCCGACCACAGGTCACTCCTAGCATATCCCCCGGTAGGATCAATTGTTTGACCTCCTAGGTCATTTTCTCTTCTTTTTCCCCGGCAAGAGACCGGTTTCTCTTCTTCCTTCCCAGCGGATCCTAATCCCGAACTACGGCTGGCTTGATTCCTCAGGGATACGTAGGTAGCCTTCCAAAAGGTTCGGCCACTCGACCACCTTGGTCACCCAATCCGTCTCGGCATTCGCCGAGATCGGATCATTTTCTATCGACAACCCCACTCGCCTTGCAAGTGACGTTGCCGAGGGCTTCGTAAGTACCCAAATCTGGCTCATGCCTTCCGGTTAATTTTCCCGACATTTCGGTAAGTTTCCCGGTAATTCCCCGGACCTTCCTAGTGTTAGGAAATGTCCTAGAGCAGTCCCAAATTAAAATTAGGGCTGTTTGGAGCCTTCCTAATTAAGAAAACACGTTTTTCTTAATTAGGGAGAAGGTTCTAGAATAATGCCACCTTGCATGGTTCTAGAATGCTGAGTCACAATGGATAAGACCGCACGACCTCATTTGCAGGGCTGCGGCGCACGGCTTCATTAGCCTTATCCAGACTGCCTATAAATAGAGCCCTCCTCTACCCATTTCCACACACAACAACAACACAGACAATTAACAACAACAAAAACACACTCACTCCATAGCAATATAATCAAGACGTGAAGAACACCCTTGAAGGCTCAAGAAGGCGAAGAAGAAGCTCAAGAAGCCATCTCCCTCCTCCTTGAAGACCCAAGACGAACCTCTCCTCCTAGCTCCGTCCGAAGAAGCGAAGGAAACGATTGGTAACCTCGCACGCCCTAACCTTGCATTTTAAATTGATATACTTGCTCATTGCATTCATATATCTTGCTTGGGACTTGGCATTTATTCATAAAGATCATTTCTTTATCACCCCCTTCCCCTTTGCATGCATTAAGACCTCATTTGTCATAAAAATGTAGTCTTTTTCATAAAGGTGCATCCTTTGCACCTAAAATCCCTATTTTCCAATAAAAATGTTATCTTTATGCATCATTTGCATATAAAGATCAAGTCTTTTCCAATAAAAATGCATCCTTTGCATTCAAAACCTTTTCTAATGCATCATTTGCATAAAAATCCTATCTTTACGCATCACTTGCATAAAGATCATTTCTTTCAATCAAAAAGGCATCATTTGCTAAAACCAAAATGTCATCTTTTCATTAAAGAGTCATTTTTCATCATGCATTCCCCTTTCCCCCAACCTTGGAACGGACCGGTGTAAAAGTTCTCATCTTTGCATCGTTCCTTCCATCAAAGGTTCATGATTTCTTTAGGAAAAGGATAACCTTGAACCCTATATCTCCGATTATCGCTTAAGAATGAGTATGAAGCCTCTATACGAGCTCGACCGTCTTAAAGCGTAGGATTGATGGGCTAAGGACATTCCTTCCTAAAGAACCTCATCTTTGACCCAAAAGAGAGTCATTCTCTCGATCACGCAAGTCCCGAGGGTCCCGAGGTTAAAATGCGATGATCACAAGTCATAAGATGAGGACGGGATCATAATCCCAAATACATAAATTCCAAGAAATCCCGAGCGATAACCAACAAATGGTTTGTACGTCCGGAAGATAACTTGGGACATTTCCCCCCTTTACTCTCAAACACATGCACACAAAGAAAGCACGCAAGCAAACACGATTAATGAAATCTAGGGAGACTTGCTCCGGCAAGGCACTTTGGGTGAACGCCAAACGTTCTTCCCAAGGGGTAACTTAACCTCCGAACCCATAAAACTTTTTTTTCAAAGTTTTGAGGTAATCAAAATGGCGTGGCGACTCCGTTTTTCAAATAACTCGGATGTCTTCAAACTCGCGTGAATTCCAATAAACAAAAATTTGGGGCACACATTCACAGTTAGCACACCCACTCTGTGGCCACAGAGGGGACGGTCCCAGGTATGATGAACCTTCAATCACTTATAGAACAAATCCATAATTGATTGAATTCCATTATACCCCCGAATATCAACATGTTCAAGCACAATATAGATACTTGAAACATAATCCACAAAAAGGGATAATCATATAACAACATGGTAATGTATACTCATGAAATCAATACCATAGTGCAACAACCATTTAGTACACTATGCATCATAATATAACAACATGGTAATGTATACTCATGCTAATCAATACCATCAATGAATATAAATTCAAGTAAGGTAACCATATAACCAAATAATCCACACTTGGGATGCAATGTAACAACAAGTCAATTATTCCACACTTGGGATACAACACAACCATATATCAAATAATCCACAATTGGGATACCACATAACACTTGCCAATTAATCCACACTTAGGATGCACATAACAGTATGTCCAATAGTCCATACTTAGAATATTATGGTAACCATAAAATCAATAATTCCACAACTTGGAATAACAATGCCACAAGGTGATACATACCCATTTCCCATTAGATCAATAGTGAAACCTATAGCTTCTACACTATTGTTAACTACTCAACAAAAATATGGAATAAGTAAGGACACTATGTATCGTAAACCATTCCTACCTAGTCATTATACATCCTCGAATAACCTTAATAAAAGTTCAAGATCTATTTCCCAAGTTGAACTACTTTAATCTAAGCTAAAAGGGATTAATGCATATCCGGGTTGGTCTAGATTCTACTACTTAATATGGATTAAGGATCATGCTAGGAGGTTACTAGTGAAATTTCAGCGAAACAGGGAACTGGACCATTTTCTGCCAACATGGGCGATCGCTTTCTAACCACTTGGGCGACCGCCCAAGTGGACCTTAATGCCAAAGTGATTTCGGCCGTGCTGGGCGGCCGCCCAAGCCCCCATGGGCGACCGCCCAAGCCTTCCTCCAGCCCAATTTCAGATTTTTACCCATTTTGAACCTAGTCTTCCTTTCCTTATACCATGCCTATCACAAGAACACCCAAGGAACCCTTAGCTTTACCAAGTCTCACTCCAAACAAGTAAACCCAAACCCAAGTAACCTTAGATTGATTATTACTACAAATTCCACCCATTTCATTAACTCATTTCAAGTTTAACACTTTTAATCTAAATCAACTCATGTTCTTACACTCTTGATCAACAATAACATTCCTTCTAAAAGATTAATCCATTCTTCAACTCCCAAGAAGATTTCCAAAGCATTTAATCAATCATCTAAATAATAATAACAACATTAAATAACTCATGAACATTTAGATGAAGGGAAGTCATAACAACTCACATTAGGAATTAAGAGGTGGATTAAGGATCTTCTTGGCTTGATCAACTCTCCTAGATGCACCCATCACAAATGTACTCTTGGATTGAAAAATGAAGAAGGATTGCACTTTGTAGGAGTTTAGAAAGTAAGGCTTTCAACTAAAGCTTCCATGGATTTTTTTGGAGAAGGAAGAAGAAGAAAATGAAGGAGAAATAATGAGGAGGATGGAGTGTTGGAAGGATGAAGGAAGTATGGGAGGTATAAAGGGAGTATGGGGAGAGTGAGGGGAAAGTAAGGGAACCTTTGACTTAGGAGGGTAAAGGGGAGTAAATTAGGGAAAGGCCCCCCACACCATACTTCCACAATTAAATTCTTTCACTATTTTAAAATAATTCCTCCCAATTCATAACATTTTATTTGTTCATTTTATTACCACTCCACCCTATTACTTTATTTATTTTCTTATCATTTTATCCTAATATAAGAAATCACAGATAAAAAAAATGAACACATAATATTATCAATAATATTAAAAACATATAATATTATACTAAAACTAGTGCCTAGGGTTAGGGTCGTTACACCATCCCTATAAATACAAGCCACATGGCTCATTATTAGGTACGTTACTTTTTACATGGGGAAAACTCTGTCAATTTGTTTTCTCATATACAAACCGTGAACTTACTCTCACGCCGGAGGGCCTTTAGCCGGATCCGCCCCGGCTTAGTTTACGTGTTTTCTCTTATTTTCAGGCCTTGCAATCATCAGAGCAATCATCGCTTGGATTTAGGCTGTTTTGACGATTTTGGCATCATCAATTGGTTCCATTGCCGGGAAATCGATTCAAACACCCTTTGTTTAGCCTAGAAAACGCTCGCTAAAAGCCAGTTTTCTTGCCGGAATTATTCTCACATTGAACGGAATTTCTGGAAACCGCTTGGGCTCTATTCTTGAAACCGCCGGAATCTCAAATTTCAACCTGAATTTACCCAGATTCCGTTGGAGGTGTTTTTGACGTGAAATTCCGCCCCAGTTTGGCTTGAATTCTTTTGTGTTGAAAAAATCATAATTAGTCTTTTGTTTGTGGTCAAAATTTTCCCTAATTTTGGCCATAAATTCGGTTTTATTGAAATTGTGATTTTTGGAGAATTTACACTTAGTAATTTGCTGTTGACTCACAATGGAAGGACAGTTTACAAGTGTTACGGCTGAGGACCCCACCCAGGTGAATGGGGGAACACTGGAGCCGAGGAGCTGCCTCCTCCTCCTCCTCTACCTCAGCCAGATGCCCCTCCTCCCCTTGCCATGACCCTTCGTTCCATGGGTCAGGCGAATGCCGAGGGAGAGGGTGCTGAGCTTCCTCATCCTACTCGTGCTCGAGGAAAGCAAGGAGGAAGGAAGAAAACAAAGAATGCCGATGCCGGTCAAGCAGGAGGATCTCAACCCGTCGACCGACGCTCTTTGTTACATAAACAAATGGAGACACTGCAAAGGATGTATGAAACACAAGTTGATCTTTTGCAATTAGACCCAGATCATTCTATGGCTCCATTCATTATGCCATCTATGGGCAACCCCCTGGTAAGGGAATAAGGTGAGCAACAACCTCCTCCCCTCAAGACCGGGGACCTACCAAGGCAAGCCCCCCGGGATTCTCCTCATCCTCGGCACAACAGTAAGCAGAAGGCTCCAGTGGTCGACCTGAGAAGCCACTTAACTCCTAGGGAAGAGGAAGTAAATTCCAGGGACCTAAGAACGAGACTCAGCTTGAACAGACGCCTATCCCCTGCTCGTCTTGTCATGGCACCTAGGCATCCCACGCCACCTCGATCTCGTCAACCAAATTCTCCTCGACCTCGTCGACCGGATTCTCCTCGACCTCGTCGACCGGATTCTCCTCGTCCTCGGCATCGAGAATTTGCAAGGCCGAGGACACCAGAGCCGTACAGGATGATACTTGGCGGTCAAGACCTGGAACTAAGGCGTGACAAAGCTCCCTCTAAACGGGACAGCCACCGACGTGATGCGGAGCACAGCAGGGTGAACAATCGTACCAAAGATAAATCAATCAGAAGCTCCCAACGAAGCACCCGCTCAAGCAGCGACAAGGGAGAAGAGACCAAACAATGGGAGCTGTTGAAGCAAAGGCTAGATGACATGGAGATGGGAAATAAATACAATGACGATGACTATGACTGGGCCACCCGTCCGTTTTCCTTGAGGATAACTGCTGCACCTCCTAATCCTCACCTCAAAATCCCGAATTTTGAGAAATATAACGGAACCACAGACGCCAAGGACCATGTGCAAAGTTTTGAACAAACCATGAATCTCCTCACTACCGCTAATGACTTGCTCTGCAAAGCTTTCGCGAGCACCTTCTCCGGAACAGCTTTGACCTGGTTCCGTGAGCTTAAGAAAGGTTGCATCGATTGCTGGAGGGGCATGAGGAGAATGTTCTTAGACCAATTTGCTACTGCAAGTAAGAGGAAGATGAGATTGGCTGACTTGGCCAACATTGAGCAAGGAAAGGGAGAGACCACCCTTAGCTATTACAACAGGTTCCGAAAAATGGCAGACCAAGTTGAAGAGAGCCTCACTGATAGGGAGGTCATAGTCTGTTTTAACTCCGGGTTAAAATCTGGCCCCCTCATTTATGAACTCTCAGCCCGGGAACCTAAATCCAAGGCCGATTTATACAAGGTTGCTTATGCCATTTCCATGGCTGAAGACAAAACGAAGAAAAGGGGAGCTGACAAGACGGAACCTGAGGCGGCTAAAGCCCACCAGAATGACAATGGGAACGGCAAGGGTTCCAAGGGGAAAAATAGAACAATGAGTACTGAAAAGCTTGAATTTACCCCCCTTACAAAACCCATCTCCGAAATCATGCAGTTGGTAAACCTTCCTCCACCCCGTCCGTTGACTGACAAGCCAAATTTTCCTCGTAACATGAACAAATACTGTGATTTTCACAAGGATAACGGGCATACCACTGATGGCTGTTGGGCCCTCAAGAAAATAATCCAACAATGGGTTGACGAGGGAAAGCTAGACCGTTATGTCATGAAGAAAGACGGCAAGCGAAAGCGGAAGCAAGAGGAGAGTGAAGATGATTCTAAGAGTGAGGATGAAGATCGAAGGCCTCCTAGGGCTAAACTGCATGTGATCCGTGAAGAGGTGACCTCCACCAGAAAGCTAAGGGACCAGATCCACGAGCTAAGCAAAGTATACCATGTTCCTGCTTGGATCCATAAAGCGGAAGAGGTCATTAGTTTTTCTCCTAATGAGTTGGCTGGGAGCCGAGCAGCCCGTGAACAGCCCTTGGTCATAAAGGGCCGAATTGACAATGTGGAATCCGAAAGACTTCTTGTTGACACGGGGGCCTCCCGTGACATCCTGTACTATTCAGCCTTCCAACAAATGGGATTGAAAGACACTGTACTAGAACCATATCACGGTAGGCTTGAAGGATTCACCAACCATAAGGTTGGAGCAAAGGGGACCGTGGAACTAGAGCTTGAAGTCGGCGATCATCCCTTCCGAGCCAAAGCTACTGTCACTTTTATAGTCATGGATTTGACTAGTGACTATCATGCAATCATAGGCATTCCAAGTCAAGCCAAACTTGGGATGGTAGCCTCCCTTCCTCACCAACGAGTTAAGTTTCCCACTCGTGCGGGCATTGGATGCGTGAGGGCAACCCCCAAAGACTTCTTGGAGCATGTTGTCAAGAGCCGGAAGAAGTCGAAAAGCGTGGAGATAGATACACCTGAGGAGAACATCAAGATCTCCAAATCGCAGAAGACCACTGAAACTAGCTCTAGAATGAGCTATATCCGAGAGGTATGGGAAAGTGAGGAGGAGCCTATGGTCCTAGAATCTGTGGATGACCAAGGCATATCTCTCTCTGTACCTATGTCTGAGGAGGAGCCTATGGTCCTAGAATCTGTGGATGACCAAGGCATATCTCTCTCTGTACCTATGTCTGAGGAGGAGCCTATGGTCCTAGAAACTGTGGATGACCAAGGCATAGTTCCGCCCATTTTCGAGGAATATCCCATTCTCGTCAATGGCCAGAACTCGGGGGCCAACCATGACGAGGAGAAGAACGATCTCCCAGACATTGATAAACTTATGGAAGAAGAAGGTCTCAATGTAAACGACAACGAAGGGAGGAGAATCAGAGAAATTATCATCGAATCCCTGGAATTTCGAGACGGACCTGAAATGAAGCCTGTAGATGAGCTGGAAGAGGTGGTCATTAATCCTGACTATCCTGAACAGAAAATCAAGCTCGGGGGCCATCTATCGCAGAAAGAGAAAGAAAAAATCATCTCCCTCTTAAAAAACAGTCTCGACGTCTTTGCTTGGAGAGTCGAAGACATGAGGGGGATCAAGGAAGAAGTAGCCCTCCACCGCCTAGAAGTTGATCCTTTGGCGAAGACTATCTCCCAGACAAGGAGAAATTTTGCAAGGGACAAGGCGGAAGCTATAAAAGAAGAAGTGCAGAAATCACTTAGCGCCAGAATAATTCGTGAAGTTAAGTACCCTGTTTGGTTGGCCAATGTAGTTATGGTGAAGAAGCAAAATGGGAAATGGCGTATGTGCATAGACTTTACTAATCTAAATAAGGCCTGCCCCAAGGACAGCTATCCTCTACCCAGGATTGACAAGTTGGTTGACTCCATTTCGGGACACCAAACTCTCAGCTTCCTAGACGCCTATTCAGGCTACCATCAGATAAAAATGGCGGAAGAGGACATCGAGAAGACGGCTTTCCAAACACCGGTGGGGAATTACTGTTACATCATGATGCCTTTTGGGCTCAAGAACGCGGGTGCCACTTACCAACGGATGGTGAATCAAGTTTTTGAAAGCCAGATAGGTCGAAACATGGAAGCTTATATTGATGACATGGTCATAAAGACCAAGGAAGGCAGCCACGCTCCGGACCTAGAAGAGACAATCCACAACCTCCGATCTAATAACATGAAGTTAAATCCAAGCAAGTGCGTGTTTGGAGTAACGGCTGGAAAATTCCTAGGCTTCATGGTATCTCAAAGGGGGATTGAAGCAAACCCCGAAAAAATCAAGGCGCTCGTTGACATGAAGGAACCTACCACCATCAAGGAGGTTCAAAGGCTTAATGGAAGAATCGCGGCCCTAGGAAGATTCATCGCCAAATCCGCTGAAAAGTCACTGCCTTTCTTCAAGGTATTGAAGGGCACCAAGAGCTTCTCCTGGACTCCCGAATGCTCTGAAGCATTCCTCCGGTTGAAGAAGTACTTGGGTTCCCCTCCCTTGCTTAGCAGTCCGACTACCGGTGAGATGCTATACGTCTTCCTAGCTGCCACTGATCATGCTGTCGCAGCTGTCTTAGTTCGAAATGATGAAGGAATTCAGAAGCCCGTCTACTATGTTTCTAAGGCACTGTCTGACGTGGAAAGCAGATACTTCAATGTGGAGAAAATAGCGTACGCGCTAGTCATTGCATCGAGGAAGTTACGTGCCTATTTTTCTGCACATCCTATCACCGTCTACACCAATGAGCCACTGAAGAAGATACTACATAAGTTGGACGGCTCCGGGCGTCTCCTTAATTGGTCCATCGCTCTCACTGAGTTCGATATCACTTACCAACCAAGAAAGACACTCCTGGCACAGCCCCTGGTTGACTTCATGGTTGAGACTGTCTTTATGGGTGAGCATCTCCCCACCTCTAGGAAGCAAAACGCACCAGAGAATAAAGACTCTCCCATTGAACTCCCATCCAACTATTGGATCCTGTATACGGATGGATCAGCCACAAAGGAAAGAAGCGGAGCTGGAATTGTACTAGCAAGCCCAGAAGGAGAGTTTACTACTCAAGACGCCATCCGTTTCAAGTTCCCTGCCTCCAATAATCAAGCAGAATACGAAGCTCTGATATTTGGCATTGAATTGGCCTCCTTCTATGGAGCAACTAAGGTGGCGGCTTTCTGTGACTCCCAGCTCGTTGTCAAACAAGTAAAGGGAGAATATAACACCCAAGACGTCACCCTTGCCAAGTATAGAGACCTAGTCCTAGACATGACAAAGAAGATGGAATTTTTCGAGCTCAAACAGATAGGCAGGGAAGATAACCAAGTCGCAGACGTTCTTTCCAAACTGGCAACCATGGATGTGTCTAAGACCAGTCCATATGTAGTTTATGCCGAAGAACCTGCGTACGAAAGACTACAAGTCATGCTCTTAGATGGAAAGGATAGATGCTGGATCGATGACTACATTGAATACATTGAGAAGGAGAAACTACCAGAAGATGAAGCTCGAGCCAAGCTTATCAAGAAGAGGTCTCCAAGGTTCGTGGTGATGAATGGAGTCCTCTACCGAAGATCTTTCACGAAGCCCCTGCTAAGGTGTGTCTATCCCAAGGAAATTGAGAACCTCTTGGCAGAAGTACATGAAGGTGTTTGCGGCGGACACCCGGGGGCCAGAACCTTAGCTGACAAAATCATATCGCTAGGGTACTATTGGCCAAACCTGAGGGAAGACGCGCACGCCTATGTTCGAAAATGTGACAAGTGCCAAAGGTTCTCTGACATTCCTAGACTACCGGCAGTCGAGCAAACACTCGTGATACCTACGTGGCCATTTGATATGTGGGGGATCGATATCATCGGACCCTTCCCTCCCGCCCGTGGTAATTGCAAGTACGTGATAGTAGTCTGATTACTTCTCCAAGTGGATAGAAGCCAAGGCATTAGCCAAGATAACGGAAGAGAACGCGATCAACTTTGTCCATGACAACATCTCGGTGCGGGTCGGCCTTCCACATACAATTGTCTCGATCATGGACTGCAATTCTCCACAAAGATTCACTACGTAGTTGGGAAGGGTAAAAGTCCGCCATGCAAAATCTTCGTTAGCGAGACCACAAGGCAATGGCCAAGCGAAGCGGCAAACAAGCGGGTCCTAACCGCCCTCACCAAGAACCTTGAGGACGCGAGGGTAGATGGTTGGACGAACTTCCCCCTAGCCTTATGGGTCATTCGCACAACCACCAGGGGCCAATCGGGAAACCCCATTCGCACTAACCTTCGGTTCCGAGGCTATGGCACCAGCAGAGATGGCCATCCCTACTGTGAGAAATTCCCATTATGATGAGCAAGTCAACAAGGTCAATAGGCTCCTAGACCTGAACCTGATAGATGAGAAACGACTAGCTGCACAGATGAGGATGGTGAATTACAAACAAAGGACCAAGGCGTATCACGACAAGAGGGTCATCAGAAGAGTATTTCAAGTAGGCGATTGGGTACTTAGAAAAATTGAAGCTACTGGTCGAAAGGCAGAACAGAACAAGCTCTCCCCAAATTGGGAAGGTCCATATATCATCACTCAAATCATTCGAGAAGGGACCTACAGGCTGAAGACCAAGGAGGGAAAAGATCTTAAGCATCCGTGGCACTCCGACAACCTTAGAAAATATTATCACTAGTCTAGTTTATGTTGCAATAGATTAGTTTCTTATTTCCTGTCTTTTATTTTTTGTTAGTTGATAGGATTGCAGTTCGATGTAATCGCATTTCAGTTTTACGAAAGCAGTTTTTTCCAGCATGCAAAGCAGCTATCAACTCTTCATACAGACACCAGGAGACGAGGACCTTATCCCCGACTCTTCTAAACACACATCCTGTCAAGGGTCCACCTTGATTCAGGATACCAACAGCCAAGACCAAGGGTCCTCCTTGGCCTGATGGCTTAACACATCCTGTCAAGGGTCCACCTTGATTCAGGATACCAACAGCCAAGACCAAGGGTCCTCATTGGCCTGATGGCTTAACACCTCCTGTCAAGGGTCCACCTTGATTCAGGATACCAACAGCCAAGACCAAGGGTCCTCCTTGGCCTGATGGCTTACCACACATCCTGTCAAGGGTCCACCTTGATTCAGGATACCAACAGCCAAGACCAAGGGTCCTCCTTGGCCTGATGGCTTACCACACATCCTGTCAAGGGTCCACCTTGATTAAGGATACCAACAGTCAAGACCAAAGGTCCTCCTTGGCCTAATGACTTACCACACATCCTACCAAGGGTCCACCTTGATTCAGGATTACAAACATTACAAACATAACAGCCAAGACCGAGGATTTTCCTCGGCCTGATGGCTTAACAAACGTCCTACCAAGGGTCCACCTTGATTCAGGATTACAACGCATTTAAAGCCAAGGAAACCTTCCTCGGCCTAAATAACTTAAGAGTATAGTTAAAGCCAAGGAGTCCTTCCTCGGCCTAACCACTTGCTCAACAATTAGGAAGCAAGGAACCCTCCTTGGATCCCACCTTCTTAAGTCTAGTGCCTCTGCCTAGCATACAAAAATATGAGCAAGTTATTGAAATAACACGAATCATGACAAAAGGATTTTCATTGATGTTCAAAAAGAATTACAAGTCCTATCGTCTATTACAAAAAACAAAGAAAAGAAAATATATCCTAAGTCTGTTGCTCGTCATCAAAAGACTTCTCGAGCCACTCCTCAGTAATGGAGCCGGGGGGAGGGACCGTTTGTTCAGTAAGGGCATTAGTTTCCTCGGCCCCTCCTTCCACCTCGGCTTCCATGGCCTCAGGCTCTTCCGCATCCTGGATCGCCTCCACCAAGTCTTTTATATTGCCGGGGACGACAGAGGCCGGCCTCCACACTTCCCTGCAAGCTTGAGCATCCTTGGTTGCCATTATCTCCAAGTTGCTTTCAGAAAAAGGGACCAAGTGGTGGAGAGCCCTGACTTCCTCGGCATATTGGTCCCGGCTAATCAGCTGGGCAACCTTGTTGATGTCCAAACCAGTGGAAGGGTCAGCCAAGATGCTTCGGGCCAAATGAAGATAACCATCTTCAAACATGGTGGCCGTCTGCTCGTCCACGACATCTTTAAAGGCCGAGCTGGCCATCATCAACTCCTTGAAGGTCGAGCTCTCCTTGAACCGAGCAACGGCCTCTTCCTCCCTAGCCGGGAGGGTAGCTTCCAACCCTCGGCACTTGGCCTCAGCTTCATCGGCCTTTGTTTGAAGCTCGGCCTTATCAGTCTTTGCCTTGGCAAGCTCTTCCTCTTTAAGCCGGAGATGCTCCTCGGCCTTGGCCTTCACTTCCTCAGCCCTCTTCACTTCGGCCTCTACTTTGGCCTTAGCTGCCACGAGCTCAGCATCCTTGGCCTTCAGAAGTTTGGCCAAAGAGGCCTTATCAGATGCACTCTTCGCTTGGGCGGCCTTGGCCTCATTCAGGCGCCTGGTTTTGGTCTTGGCCAAGACGTTTTCGTACGCCGTGACGGAAGCCAACTGAAAGAGAAACCAATGTTAGAAAATCAAGCAACTTTCAGACTTAAAATAACCGAGGAAAAAGAGACATTTACCTCGGAGATGAGGAGCCCTTTGCGGCAGAGCAAGACATCCTCATTTGGAGCCTCTTTGACAAGGGCTTCATAAGTCTCTTCATCCATAGCCCTTTGTACGGGAGCTCGGCCTAATCTCACCAAAGGACCCTCCCTGATCTGTAAAGGAAGGCCCCTAAGACGGGGAACATTGATGGCCATGCTCTTAGCGAGCTCGTCGGCCTCCTCATCAGTCTTGATATTTTGGATGGCTAAGGGAGGAGGAGCCTCAACATTGGGAGCCCCACTGACGTTTGCTCGTTTAGCTGCAGGCTCCTCGGCGCTAACAGCTTGGGTTCTCTTGGAGCCAGATCTCCTTTGGACGAGGTCGGTTTCCTCGGCTCCCACCTCCTCGGCCTTAACATGAGGGTTAAGCCCATCCCCAGTTGTTGGCTCAACCCGTTCCTCAGATGCTGCACCCTCGGCATTAGCATCATCGTGCAGTAAGAGGGGAAGGGGCTTGTCACCTTGAACATTCAAAACCAAGTTACGAGCATTGGTTTCCTCTCTCCTCTCCACCAAAGCAGACTTCTTGCTTTGCTTCCTCTTCCTCTTTACCAGCTCTTGGGGACTAAGTCTCTCCATGGCTATAGCTGCTTCTTCCTCGACGGTTAAATCTGTAAGGACAAGGAAGAAAGGGTCAAGTACGAGCAGAGGGAACTAGCATGCAAAAATTACGAGTAAAAAAGATAAATGTTTACATCCAACAATGTCGATTGCTTTCAGACATTGATCACGGGGACGTTCGGTCTTGCACCTAGTACAATCTTTATGGAAAACCAAGCCGGGATGTATTGTCCAATCATTGAAACGCCGTCCTCTTTTGTGACAAAGGACGAGGGGAGCCACCCCGTCCTTTGGCCCATGCATCAATCCAGCTTGGATATAGTAATGATCCGAGGATTCAACTGCCTTCCAGTCGAGCAGCCCTACCTCGGCAAACTCCTCTAGTCGCTTGATTAAAGCTTGGGTCCACTCATATTCTTTGGGCAAAGGAAGAGGTGGGGTCCTTGAGGAGACTGAACTCCCAACCTTGACGGATCTCTACCCAGATAACGTGATTGTCCCAGCCTGCAACTTTGCTAGACATGGGGAGAAGCAACTTTGGTTTTTTGGGGGCACTCCTAATAACAACGAGCCAATTTTCCTTGATAACTTGGACTATGTAAAAATGACGGAAAGCACCCATGGTCGGCTCAAAACCTAGGCTACGGCAGAGCACAATGAATCTCACAAGAACCCTAGTGCCACTGGCTCCGAGCATGGCCAGCATCGCTCTAACATCATCCAGAAATTCATTGATGAATGGGTCCAAGGGAAGACAAAGCCCCTGTTGAAACTGTTTGAAATAAAGGTGGATATAATCTTGGTTGTAGTAGAAGTTTTGCTCTTCCTTGTCAGTCTTGAGGTCGAGCTTGCCCAGATAAGTTAACTTGTACTCGTTCCTATCTACCCCGTACTTGGAATATAATTTCTCAATCATGGGATCCCCAGGCTTTGGAGCCCTCTCCCTTTGTTTACCCCGGCTCTCCCTTCTTCGTACCAAGCGGCCGTCAGCTTGGGCACCTTCCACGAAGGCGTCGACTATTTGAGTAGACGAGGAGGGTACTCCTTCTCTTCCCGTCATATCTGCATAAAGACGAAGAGACAAAGTTAGTTACCTCGTCAATGGCTGATTTTAGGACGGGGAAGGGAGTTTCCCCTCCTCGTAATGTCTTAAGGCCGAGGAGGGAGCCGTACCTCTCAGACGCTCACGCATTTCGCGATTGGAGGCCGGGTAGAACAGTTCGATGTGCTCCATCATCTCAGCCCTATCCTCAAAAACTATAATGTTGGGTGAACCAGACTCAATCCTATCTATTCTTGTGGAATCAGGGTATTGGAGGAATAGACGAGTTCGACCATAACCTCTCAACTGCTTGCTTACATCATCCAGGGTGAGCATCAACCATGGACCTCTCTCTCTACGATAGACCCTCAGATTGCCAGTATAATATCCATAACGGAATCGGGGGGAATGGTCCCAAGAACGAGTCATTTCTAAGGGGAATCAAAAATGAAAGGGGGAGTTCATTCAATATTCAAGAAAGTTCATACAAAATACAAAGAAAATCAAAGACTTGAAGTTTTGAGAATTCATGAAGAAAAGCTTCATTCTTTAACAATGGTGGTTCGCCTTTTCTTGGCATATTCAAGATTCTTCCCAACAAACTCTAGAAAGCTGGAAATCAGAATCAAAGTGCACAAAAGGGAAGAGATTTCATACCCGAGTTTGGAGAAATTGATGGAATCACAACAGGATGCTACTTCGTCGGAAAAAACAAGCTCGTCGGAAACTGGGCTGAACAAGACTAAGATCGCCGGAATGTTGCCTGAACCTTGCTATTCTCTCTCAAATGCTTGGGGTCTGTAAAGGATGAAATGAGAAGGGTTTTAGCTTTTATAACTCCTTAATCGGGTCAAACCCATGGGTAAAGCTAAACCCCGGGTCTGGCGCCCCACGAATTAAATACAAAATGACGGTTTCGAGGCGTGACAAGACTGGGGGGCCCCAGAATGGCAACCGTCAGTTATACGAAGCGACGCCGAGGGCACGTGTCAAACCCGTTCGTATCCCATATGCCGAGGACGAGGTGACTTTCTACTCGTCCTAATCCGAGCTAGAAAGTCGGGGGCCACTGAACAGTATAAACCGAGATACGACTATGGATTTGCCCGAGCTGGGCCTCAATGGATTGGGCCTTTAACATAATTCAGCACCCAAGTATTAGGGCCGAGGAAGGCCTTCCTCATATGCCGAGGAGCATGCGCCTCGGCCTTGGGACATCATTCTTGGGCCGTCATGTCACAAGTGACGAGGAGAGAAAAGTTATTATCTCGGCATATCATCAAGTGACGAGGAAACAAAATCATTCACCCCGGCACATCTCCGTGTCGGCCAATCTCCAAATGACGAGGAAGTAGAATCATTTACCTCGGTCTATTTGCCAAGGCCGAGGTATAACATTCATGTTCCTCGGCGTTTCGGCTAGCAGATTATACAGTCCTTATACAACAAGGATTCTACAATCATTATCCAATCAGGATTACAATCACCAACACCAATTCAAGTCAAACAAGGACTCCTTAACAGATATAATTCTCTTAGGATTATGTCTTATCTCTGTGCAAGTTCACTTCAACATGGATTCTATCAATCCATCCCTATAAATACAAGCCACATGGCTCATTATTAGGTACGTTACTTTTTACATGGGGAAAACTCTGTCAATTTGTTTTCTCATATACAAACCGTGAACTTACTCTCACGCCGGAGGGCCTTTAGCCGGATCCGCCCCGGCTTAGTTTACGTGTTTTCTCTTATTTTCAGGCCTTGCAATCATCGGAGCAATCATCGCTTGGATTTGGGCTGTTTTGACGATTTTGGCATCATCACCCATAATTTAAATCACCATTTACAAAAACATAAACCAAAATGACCATTCAAGCTCCAATAACAAACCGAAATCAGATATGAAAAATAAAACTTGAATCTGTACACAGCAAGGGTTTGATTTTGGGTTTTCAATTTGGATGAAGAACAAGGATTTAGAGATAGAGACGGTGTGTGTTTTCCTCTCTATTTGTGTGTTTTTCTGGGTAGGACCTGGAAAGGGGTTTCGATTGAGACGGTGGGTGGCTATGCTGTAATGGTGAAAAGTGGAAGCTTGAGGAATTGTTAATGGCGGACACTCCAAATTGTACTCTCCACCTTAAATATAAAACCCTTCTTCTTCACCTGCGAACATTACATGAACCTTTACATTGAGCAGTGCCAGTGGACATCTAAAAAAATGCCAGGGGACATTTAAAAAAGTGCCAGCGTCAGAGTAAAAAAATATCAGTGTACGTCTAACAAAATGTCGGTGCTAGTGTAAAACAAGTGTCAGTGTTAGTGTAACAAAGTGTCAGTGTTAGTGTTAGTGTAAAAGAATGACAGTGTGAAGAGTGGCAAGCATGTATATAAAAGTGTCAGTGTAAAAAGCGTCAGTGCCAGTTTAACAAAGTGTCAGTATTAGTGTACTGGCACTTTGTTAAACTGGCACTGACACTTTTTACACTGACACTTTGTTACTCGTGCACTGGTACTTTGTTTACACTGACACTTTGTTAAACTGGTACTGACACTTTTTATACTGACACTTTGTTACACATGCACATACACTTTGTCACATTGACACTTTGTTAAACTGACACTGATACAAACAAAAAAAACAAAATACATTTTTTCATCAGAAAAAATTAATTTTTTATAAGACCTAACTCAAGATTAATATATTCGTTTCAATTGATAAACATTTTGTAATAATTGTCCATAGGACGTTGGTTGCGGCCGTGAATGTAGGCGCGTGCATTTTGTAAACGAAACGGGTTGGGTAACGTAACAAAACCGAAATCTCCCAAAACTATCAATTGAGGGATAGGAACTCACGGAGGTAAACCTAGACTAGGACCTCCAAATCATCTCCTTCGCCGGAATCAACAATGATTAGAGATTTTCCGCCCAAATCTTCCAGTTTCTCGAATTGATCCCTTAGCCGATAGCTTGATTGCGGAAGTTCATCGTTTCGGCTTGTTATGGTCATTGATTTGATTGAAGAAACATGAGTGTCGAGCCGTTTAATAAGTAAGAAAACCTAAATTAACCTTTTCTACATTCATTCACCTAAGAAGTTTGGATCAATGCGTTATTAGATTTTGCTAACTCTGTGTTATGTTTCTTCAATGTCGATTTTGATTAGGTTGGTGAAGTTGGCTGCTAGGGCATTTTACGATGACATAACAAAAGGGGACAATCAGCCGAAATCAGGAAGGAGTGACAATAGAGGAATTGCAGTTGTGGTTCTTGATGCTCTCACAAGGTTACTCCCTTTTTTATTCCATTTCTAAACAGTAACTAATACTATGCATGCTGTTTCATGAGGAACTGTTTTATGATATTTCGCTTTAGGGTTTAAAATTACTAAGTGGGATGATTAGTTGGGTTATGGGTTTCATAGCAACAGGTTTTTGTTATGTCTTTTTTTTTTTTTTGAAATTTGTATGCATTTTTGTGTCTATTTTAGGCGTCAGTGGGTGCGAGAAGAAGACTTGGCCAAGGACTTAAAGCTGCACTCGAAGCAGCTTCGTAGAACTCTGCGTTTTTTTGAGGAAGAAAAGCTAATAACTCGGGATCACAGGAAAGAGGTTAGTGGATCATTAACTTGCTATTGACCTTATTATTTGTGTTTCACTGTATATTTGATTTCTATGTACAATCACTTATAGACCCCTTGAATAACATGCATTTATTTGCTACTTATCCTCAACTAGAATTAGGTTTACTCTGTTGGATTAGGCATATCACACTCTTTCAGGCGGTCAATTGTATGCTAGCTAACCTTATAATTCTTATGTATTTCTATGATTAATGTTGGTCATTTTGGCTCTCATTTCTAGGTAATATTCTTCATTGAGCGACTTATATTAATGTGTTTAGTTTTTAGTTCCTGATTGATGAAACTTGCTGTTCTTAAGCTAATTGAAAAGTGTTCGACTAAGAAAATTGGGTATTTGTTTAGAGTACATTATCCCCCTCACGACTTAACAGAGTGCAGGTAGTTAAGGTGGGGCTATGTTGAGTTCTATGGGTATGTCATGACTTTGGTGTTTGATATCTTACAGACCGCGAAAGGTGCAAAAATATATAGTGCTGCAGTAGCTGCCACTGCTGATGCTCACAATGGAAGAGATGGAGAGGAAAAGATAAAGCTGCACACACATTCCTACTGTTGCCTAGATTATGCACAGGTTTCTCCTTTTAGGTTTATGATATATAGATCATATCTACTTCCCAATGTTATTCCCTCTCATTCTTCTCAAAGATTATTGTTTTTGAATATTTTACTTGAAAAAGTATTCATTTGCAAACTAAGATTTCAAAGATTATGAGTTTCCAAGTTATAAATAAGAAAAATTATTTTAATGCTTCTGAGTGATGGTATTATTAGAAGTTCTCTTACTCACCAAATGTTTCGCTTTCGAGGATGGACTCTTGGAGCGGAAGTAGGAAGTACATAAAAATTTGACGTCAATGTGATAGATGTGGTACTCATGTTCTATATCGAAACATAAATCTATTCAAAAAAGGTCTGATTCCATTGTTTTTTTTCCCATTTGTATTCTTTCTGGGTCTTGAATCTTCTCGATATCAAGTTTCATGGCCCAATTTCGGTCAGTGGTTGTTAGTAGAGTATGATTCTATAACACGAAGAAGACTTGATGGATCCTATGTTTGAGAAGTTTTAATTCTGATTCAGTGTGCAATTACCTCAACACAATCAAGTACAATGGTCTAGGTTAGAAGGCTTATACATTTCTCCAACTAATTAACATCAGTGTAGGAAATACACCTTGCAGTAGCTGAGAGTCGGATGATAGAGCAACTTACCACTAACTCATATGACCCAATGAAACTCTCCATGTCTAATGGCAAACATAATAACTAAACAAGAATGCAGATGAAATACTTACTATCATGTTAAGAAAAAAAATGTGTATGATATCTACTTGGTCATGAAGTGGAAAGGAGAGAAATAGCAGCATGAACACCTTCCAGCAAGGACTTGTGAAATGCAGAGCATATCTTGAGACTAAAATTGTTTTTACCACTGAGCTAAGTAGACAGCACATTACAATGGTTATGCAAAAGGAATAATTAAACAAGAATGCTAATGATGTACTTACTAACATATTAAGGAAACAATAAATGAGCATAACATATCTACTTCATCGTGAAAAATGAAAAGGGTAGCATCACAACTTCCAACAGGGACTTGTGAAATGTCGATCAAGTAATGCCAAAGAGTAAAATTGTTAAATACTACGAAGCCCTCGAGTTGACGAACCAAACCCACAAGAGTTACTCTTTACACATTGGTCAGGATCATATCCAACTCCTAGTTGACAACAGCACATAGCATGCACTCCCCAATTTCACTTGCCTTGCAAGATATGATTACCTGTCTAAACACTGAATGCTGTCAAAAGGGACTTCATCATTGGTAGAAGAATAACACTATCTAACAAAAATCAGCATCCTACTGGTCTACAACATCTTAAGGATTGCTATCCAAATAAACAACCTGTTTCCTTTTAAATTTGCCCTTTTGTCTTGGCAGAACAAAATTATTTACTTGGTTAAATTTTAAAATCTTGCAACCCAAAGGAGAACTTATACAAGAATGTCAGGTGTGAATAATAATGCAATGAGGCGGTGAATAAAATTCACAAGGGGAAAAAATTCAGAAGGATTTGATTTAAATAAGTGGAGTCATGTTCGGAGACAGTCAAGATCCCATTGTTGCTTGGCATCAGCCTGTGGTTCATTTCAACTGATGTGCAGTGAGTTACGAGCATACGTTGATATAAGCAACTATTCATAAAAAGCAACAAACTGTTACAGCTGACCACATGCTTTTGGTAGAGATCATGGCAATAGAACAACAGGTAGACCCACAGCCTTAGGAAGGATCATTTGCATTACTCACCATATTAAAATGCATGTCCTCTACTGTTCTCTTTTACATTTGGCTAGGCACATGTTCTACCAACTTTGATTGGGATAATTAGTTCACTTTTGAAGGATGAATCTTTATAAAGTTTCAACATAATTAGCCGATAGACTTATACCAGGCTTACCATAATCCCTTTGGATCCAACAATTATTTATGGGCATTTACTTTTCACTTGGGATTGAAAACATGGATTAGGGTGATTGAAAGCTATATTGAGTCTACTTGGGATTGAAGAAAATATAGCGTTGAAGAAAAAAGAGTGGAGGGGAAAAAATTCATGTGGGTGATATGGTTTAATTTTCATTTGTTTTCGATTTTTTTTTTCTATTTCCAAATTTTCTTCCCACCTATTTCTTCCTAGCTTTCATATTTTTAATTTTTAATTTATTTATTTTTCATATTATATTACAGTGCTATACCATTTTATTATTTATTATTTTATTTTTTAAAACATTTTCTTACATTTTTTTCTCACCTATTTTCATTGATGTTTGCCGACCCCAAATCATTTTGGGAGTAAGGCTTTGGTGTTGCTGTTGTGAAGTCAATGGAAGCAGACGCAAGGCGCAACCTACTGTTTAGGTCAATTTGGCCGGAGAAGCCTTTCATGTATCCTACCCTTATAAATATGAACCGAAATACCCTATACGATGAATGGGAACAAGAGCAGCCGGGGCTCAGAACTAAATCGAGATGTCTGAATTCTTGTGAAATTTTGTGAAACTCAATTAAAAACTATCAGTGGTAAAAAGTGACCTGCAGATGATGTATACTTAGTTCAAGTTTGTTCACAGACTGAATTTATGCAGCACTGCGGAACACTCCCGAGTAGGAATTCCACTTTCTTATCATTACTGTTCAAGACTAGAGCGATTAAGGGGAAAGAAAAAAAAAACAGAGGTCAGGAATAAGTATCATACCTCTATGAAACAAGATATTATCCTTGAATTCCTGTGTGTTTCTAGACGTCCGAGTGCATTGTAGGACGTGTTCAGTTTCGCAACCTCTCTAATTTCCAGTATATCACTTTTTCCTTTAATGCATCCATCTATATATTCTTGTGGGAAAGGGCGTAGTTATAACGATAATGTTTGCTCGAGAACTACTTGGCAAAGTTGATAGTAGTAATTACTATCTTGACGCAAAACTTGAGCAGATTTAATCCTTTTTCATGTTTCAAACTGGCTATTGTATAGTTCTTCCTCTCTCTCTCTCTCTCTCTCTCTCTCTCTCTCTCTCTCTCTCTCTAACCCTAAGTAATCAAGACCAAGAGCTTTATTGATTGAAGCTGGGTTGCAAAATACCTATAGTTGAACCTCATATGTTAATAAACGATAAAATATGAACTTATATGCGCTTTATTGATTATTTTCACAAGTATTAAGGTATTCCTAGTAACCTTGGCTTTTCAACGTGGGATGGAGGAAGTGATATTCTTCACCTTGTCTATTTTTCATGTATATCTTAAATAATTCATCAGATTTTGATATTAATGCATCAATGTGACACAATCTAATGAAATTAGAGTTTATTGCAGATATACGATGTTGTGCGGTACAGACTTCACCGAATGAAGAAAAAACTGAAGGATGAACTTGATAATAAGAACACAGTTCAGGAATATATTTGCCCCAACTGCTCGAGAAGGTTTCAGTCAATATTGATAAGTTTTAATACATTAAAGACATGCACAGATGGAAGTTTAACATTTCTCTTACTTTGAATTTAGATATAATGCTCTGGATGCATGTCGTCTAGTTTCATTTGAGGATGAATATTTTCATTGTGAAAATTGCAACGGGGAACTAGTTGCTGAGAGTGACAAGTTAGCTGGACAAGATATGGGTGATGGAGATGATAATGCAAGGAGAAGGAGGCGAGAAAAATTAAGGGATCTGCTTCAAAAGTTGGAGGCATGCTCTTTTCATGTGCACCTTTTAGTTTTTCATTTCTTTCTACTTGCATATGAAGTGGGATGAAATTGCGATTACCTTTGTGATTTTCTGGTTCAATTTATTGGTGTTGATTTATATTGAGGTTTGATTCCTCCCATATTGCTTTTGATGCGATGGAATGTGGTCAATGACCCCTGTGTACTTGTTGATATGGTATATTGCAAGTAGGTTGGAAACTCAACAGATTTCTAATAAGATTAGCGGGTAAAATGTCAATCGCTTGTAAGCAGTATCACCTGGGCAGTGGGATATCCTTTTAGCTTTCTTCTGCCTTTCTATCTGTTCTGAATTCTCGTGACCAATTGTTAATAATTTTGATAATGAATCTGTATGTGTTAATAATTCTTGAATAAACTATCTTTTCCACTCATATTTTTAAGCAACATGAAAAGTGAAGGTTGTAATGTAAGATGTAAAATAATCTGACGATATGCTAGTCTTAAAGAGGAGCAATAGGAGTGTACTTGATCAGGGTTCTTGTTGGATAGAAAATAGGCTGCATCAGCTACAGATTTCGGCAACTGAGCCAAATAACATGTGGGAGTTCCATATACCAAAAGTTTCCTATCTTTTAAAGGGCATGCATTCCTCTAGTTTTTTTTTTTTTTTTTTTTTGATTATTTGTTTTCATACATTTTGTTGTGAAAACGTTATGGTTTTTTCATTCATTCTAAATCTTTTCTTCCAGTTTGGTGACAATGTGAAATAACTGCAGGTTGAGCTCAAACCATTAACGGATCAGCTTATCAGAGTAAAGGATTTGCAAGTGCCCGAGTTTGGAACTCTTCAATCATGGGAAGTTCGAGCAAATGCTCTCGCACGTGCAAATGGCGATTCTGGTGCCAATGACCCCTCCAAATCCTCTCAAGGTGGTTATAACGGAACACCAATGCCATTTCTTGGAGAGACAAAGGTCCATTTCTATGCATTTTTCTCTCTTTAATTTAAGGAGATACCCTAGTTTGGTTTTCTCTTTTGCTTATATTGCTGTGCTGATCATGCATGGTTACATTGTGGTTGTCACTCTGGTTAATATGTTAACAATTTTTTATTTTTTTTGTTGTTCATAAGCCCATAAAGTGCTAATTCTATCATTTAGAATTTTAGATACATTAAGATTTTCCAGCAGTTTGATATTTTAGGCTACGTATGGCTTACTCCTTTGCAGGTTGAAGTCGCTTTCTCTGGTGTTGATGATAAAGATAATGTTAAATCTGAGAGTGGAGGTGCTTTGAAAGTTTTGCCTCCATGGATGATCAAGCAAGGGATGAACCTTACAAAAGAGCAGCGCGGTGAAACCAGGCTAGATAAAATGGAGGGTACTTCAGCACCTGCTGAATCATCAGACGATAAGAAGTCGATCGCTCAAGATGATGATGTGAAAAACATACAGGTTCGTCTCAACATATAAACTTGTCTTATATTATATGTCTTGTCCTGTAAATTTGTTTTGTGATCTCACTTGTTTCACTTCCATATGTTGTAGGATGAGTATTTTAAAGCATATTATGCTGCGCTGCTTCAGAGGCAACGAGAACAAGAAGATGCTACTAAGAAAGAACAAGAGTTGCCTAACCATAGCAACTCTGATGGTGTTGATGCCACATATTTGGAACGCCAAGTTGGGATGAAATCCAAACGTAGTGACGATGAGGAAGGAGATGATGGTGTTGAATGGGAGGAGGAGGCTCCAGTTGGAGGTAAACATCATAATTTTGTTAGCTGCCTTTTGATTACATTTTCATTTTGTCATGTCTCAAAAGGTGCCTTGGTTACTTGAATGTCCAATGAGTATTCAGAACAATGTTCTGCTGATGATCAACATTGTTATCATTCTAACAAAACCTACGTGACTTGATACTTGTTTTCCTTGTATTTCAACTGCTTATGAAGAAAACTTGGAAGAGTATTTATGATATACTCCATCCATCCATAAATGATTGTTCATTTATTATTATTTATTATTTTTTTTTGTCCCTATTTGAGTTTCCATTTGAAGGAAGTTACTAAATTCACCTTTAACAAATATTGTATTCCAATGTACACTTGCAATGTTTCAAGTCTATAAGGTGGATAATAAGGCTACTTTATATTTGCTACTAAAATTGCTTAAAAGTAGACTTTTTCAAAATGACCCTCAAAGTCAAAAGTGGACACTCATTTAGGGACGGAGGGATTAAAATTTTCCTAGACGTTTCCAGCTAGAAGTTAACGTGAGTTTTCCTTTTCCAGTTTCTTCCTTTAAGTGCCTTTTGTGAAGTGAAGTTCTAATTTGTTCGCTTCATTGATCATTTAGCAGGGGTTCTGTGCGGTTAATGATTTATATAAATTGTTTATTCTTTTTGAATTCCCTGTCTGGTAGTTTCAGAAAATTAAATAACTAAAATATTTCCCAGAGCATTACTTGTGTAAATATTTTTGGGCCATTGTCTCTATTTCAAACTTCATAAGAGAATAGAGTATTATTTTTTTCTTCCCGATAATGACTTCCAGAAGTCAAGTTTTAGGGTTTACGGCAACAAAGTGTAGGATTATGATTTGGTGGGACTATGTTTAATGACATGTTTGTTTCATTGCCACATTTGACCTTTAACAGGGGAGGCTTTCAAGGTAAACGACTTGAATGTCGAAGCAGGTGCTTCAGAAGAAGATAACGAAGAAGATGACATTGACTGGGAGGAAGGCTAATTATACATATCAACGTGTCTTCTGTCTTTAAAAGTCTGATAGAAGCTAGATGGTTATCTGTCTTTATATCATAACCGGATATCTCGTACTGGTTCATCAAGAAATTGTTCATTACTTTTTCTTCCTCTCGGGTGAAAACGGGAAATGAGCAAATCATTAAGAAGAAGTGTGTATCACTAGTGATCCAAAGGTTATTAATTATTAGGTTGATGTCATCACCGATGCATATGCATAACCATTGGATTGGTACACAAAAGTGGTACATGTAAATTCTGATCAGTTACAGAAGTTGTTACCAAACCATCGTGGTAACTTGTAAATCTTTTTTTTTTTTTTAACGAATATGTTTTATTTGCTTATACATTGCTTGCACGGGAACAAAATTACACCTAAATTATTTTCTTATTTAGAAACACGTCACTTATTTTGGGTAGACCGGAAAGAAGAGAAGTGTGACGGTTAGGGGACAGAGAGTACCATGTTCTTGTTAGCACAGTAGAGTCTTGGAATGAAAGGGTTACCAAATCTCTATTAGACATGGTTTGTGGAGGCCACCAGTTTGACATTTTGGATTTAAATACAAGTTGTACTAGTTGGTATGCTGTCTAATTAAAAGGGGTCTGACGGTTAGTGGGCCATACCTGAATCTGGTGTTCCACGTGGCAATCAGCCTGTGCAGGTATAAGGGAAATGTACTAATGTAGTGCATGTTTATGGTGGGTGGGGTGGGTTGGGCTGGCAGGCAAACATGATTCATCAATTTCTCCAAGAAAAGGGATTGAGAAGTCAATGGCCACTTCCGAAAGCTAAGGTAGTGAGGGAATTTTGATGCACACATGACATGGATTAGGAGTGGAAACAGGATTTGGCTGCGGGTGTATAGCTATCTGTCTGTCTTGTCTTCCAACTAGACATTTGACTCGGCTCCCACGTCTGTTGAGAATCGAAATTGCTCTAGGAGTTGTAGTCCACGTCGTTGTTGTGAGCGGTCCGGGTCACATTTTTTTCTCCTCTCTAAATATATCGAGCAGATTCTTTTCTTTGTTGAAATTCTGTTGCAACTGACTGGTAAAATAATAACACGACCCAAAAAGGGGCATGATGATAACGCAAGATGATAACACGAGCTGGACTTGAAACATAATTAAGTATCGAATTTTATTAGCTTGTAAGTGGATTTCGTCGTATGGGGCTCAATAAATCTACGTTTCAATAGGGAGCGAGTCATTATGGTATATTTTCATTAGGTGTGATCAATGTGATTTTTGTTGGAGCGCTTTCAAATTTGTATTTTTTAATTTACATTAATTATAAAAATTTGTAAGTTAGGACTATTTTCTTTTGCACTTTTGGAGTTTAATAGAGCGAGATGATTCAAGTTTGAATTACGAAAATCTATAGTATAAAACACAACCTGTCCATCTCATAGTATGAACGATCTGATGAATAGTCGAAAAAATTCCCCATTTTGCCCTCATTAAGTTGTCCCTTTCCTATTTTGTCTTTTTTTTTTTTTAATAAAAAAATACAAAAAATAAAATAAAAATATCACTTGTCCTCGGACTCGGACACAAACTTTTACTAGTGAAACTATAATAATAGAACTTGGTAAAGAGATAGTGTATCCATTTAAGGGCATGGACACAATTTTGACACTTCCCAAAAGGGCCAACTGAGGTTGGTAACCTTACCCCCTGCCCCCTAGCTAAACCAAAGAAAGAGAAAAGTCAAAACCTAAACTATACTCCCTTTCGTCTCAAAATCATCTTCCTATTTTTTAATTTTTTTTAAATCATCTTCTTATTTTTTTTTATTGTTGTTACAAATGAACTTTGATTAATAATTTTAGATTAATTTAATTATATTAATAAAATACAAAACTTACAAGTTTTAGATTTTCATTAGAGTAATTAAATCAACATAAAATTATTGCTAAAAGTTTATTTATAGTAGCGACAAAAAAAAGTGGGAAGATCATTTTGGGAATGACCAAACTTGCTTCTTTGCTCACGTAAGTTTTCACTTTTTTTCAAAGTGCTCACTTATATAATTTTTGGTCCAATGTTCTCACCCAAGTACGTAATTTTTTCAATGCTTTCACTCCCTTGACGACGTCGTTAGTTTTTTAACTGATTTAGGTCACATGCAGTCACGTGACTAACCCCAATTAAAAACTTAACAAACCAAACCTAAAAACTTAAGTTTCGGCCATCACTCTCTCAATTTCCAGTCATCACTCTCATTCCTACCTCCGGTCACCTTCTCTTCGTCGGACCAAAGTTTCGATCAGATTTGGATCACCACCGCCTTATGGAGAAGCATCAGGACATAAGAGCATTAGATCTGAACTCTACTCAATAAGGTAAAGCCACACCCACCAGAATCGACGCCATCAGCCTTCAGACGCGGCGCAAACGCCGCGCGGCTCCCCCAAAACCAAGGTCGATGAGATTTCGGCCAAATCTGCTCACCACCACCATGTTTGACGCGTCCTATCCCCAAAACGAAGTAGCAGGCACAAAAAGCACCATCACCGCCTCTAACAAGCCGAGAGCATTGGTTCGTTAAGCTTTTAGATTTGGTTCTTTAAGTTTTTAACTGGGATTAGTCACGTGACTACACGTGACCTAAATCAGTTAAAAAACTAACGACTTCGTTAATAGAGTGAGAGCATTGGAAAAATTACGTGCTTGGGTGAGGACATTAGATCAAAAATTATATAAGTGAGCACATTGAAAAAAGGTGAAAACTTAGATAAGCAAAAGAGCCGTTTGACCTTTTGGGAATATAAAAGGAGTATATGGGTTGACATATAGAGTCCCTGTGTTCCTTGAACGCAAAGGCTGGATTTACATGAGGAATGGTCGGCAACTTTGCTCCCTCTCCGCAACATTTGGACCCTGCTGAATTAAGCTGTCAAAACCTTAATTCATACTCTCCTTAAACTTCTCTCTCTCTTTCTCTCTCTCTCTCTTTTCATAAATACTATTGTATTAATCTCCCTTCAATAATTCATTTACTCTCTCTCTCTCTCTCTCTCTCTCTCTCTCTCTCTCTCTCTCTCTCTTCAAACTATGCATATTGTTGTGAAGCTCTTCCGACGTTCATTAACATTCATTCTTGCAATCTCTCTCCTCTTCTTCTTGTTCTTCCTTTGTTGTTGCAACATTAATCTTATTTTCAATCCCAAAACGAATACTCTTGATCAACCTATATTTAGCAACAGGAGAGCACTAGCTACTAACGTAAAATTTGATTTCACCCCCTTTATTCATCGTCTTCATCATCACCACCACCGGAGGCGGCCGAACCCTGATGATTCAGATATTGACCCACTTTACGGTGCCGAGAAGAGGCTTGTTCCCACTGGTCCTAACCCATTGCACCACTGAAGATCACTCTCGGAGGTTAATTTTGTATTCATCTTCATCATATCGTCTGCTAGAGGGGTTTAGAAAGAATGATTATTTGTAATTCTTTTTATTAATGATCCCTTATGTATTATACTCACTCGTTTCAAAATAAATATCCATTTTTTCTTGACGAAGAGCGAAAATGGTCATTTATTTTGAAACTGAGACGTAGGTAGTTTTGTTACGATGTCATCAGATTTAATGATAACCTTTGATCTGAGTTAATTTGAGCTTGTTTGTTTCATGTTTATTGTTTAATTATGTGATTAAGCATAAAATTATGTTAATAAAGCATGTTAAGAATATTTGTTTTGTTTTGTGTCGTGAAATATGGAGAAGAAAGAGTGGTGGTGAAGGCACGGCACACGGCACGTTCTGAGATGAGGAAATTAAGCAATACTTAGTTGTACGTACAGTGAAGCATTTATTTATGGCAAATTATCAGTTCGTTAATTATTTAACGGATTGGAACGGTGTTCATGCGGTACTTTTTTTTTTTTTTTTCAAATAATGACCGAGATTAATTTTTGTACAAACCTATCTCAAATCAAATTAATTTTCAGTGTTGATTAATATAATGGGATGATGTGGCCATACTCATTACCAGTGGCGGATCTAGGAATTTAAGTGAGGGGGTCAAATTTTAAGGCTACGAAAAAAATGAAAATCACACTATTGAAAACCTAAATTTTAATATTGCATGTATAACTGATTTTTTCTTAGTTTAAGTTCAAACAACAACAACAACAACAACAACAACAATAATAATAATAATAGTAATTAATAATCAAATCTAGTTTTGTAATTATATAACAAAATCTAAGAGACATTCTAAAAATGTGAAGCTTTTATAAAATTTAATGACAAAAAGATGTATGAATATTCTTTCTTTTCACTTTTTAAACTTTTGGTTTTGTAATTATAAAATGAAATATGAAAAAACTGATAAAAATATGTAGGGACCAAGTTTTTAATAAAATAGACATTTATTTGAAATAAAATTTCTAGAAAATAAATATTTATTTTGAGACGGAGGGAACATAAAATATAAATACATATTTTGAGGGGGTCAATTAAAGTAAATATAAGTTGTTCAAAATATTAAAAGGCTAAGAAGGGTTTTTGACCTTTTGTTGTTACACTTTGCATTTCTTACCTTTCAATTAATACACTTTGCACCCCTAATTTTTTATTTTTTTTTTAAACTATTCAATAATTTTTTTTGGAAAAGCGAAAATGTGCAATTGTCCACACTTGCACCAAGCTACATATGCCCCTCTCCCTACCACTGGACTGTCAATTTTAACCCGTTACCTTACCTGTTACCTGACAACCCAATTCACTAGTTATCCAATTATAGACGAGTTGTAATGGGGCAAACCTTTTGACCCGCAAAAGTTAGTGGTCGACCCATACCTCACTCTCGGCTCGTTTAAATAGGACTCAAATGAGTCAAAAGCATAACATCATGTACTTGTTAAACAGAAGCATAATTCAATGGGTCAATTTACCAGTCCACCCGATCCATCAGCCCCGCAAATGACCTATTCCATAACCGTAAATTAAATGGATTGTAATAGGTTGTTAAAGTCCCAACTAGGGGTGAATTCAGAATTTTGAAATCGCGTGTGACTGATATTTAAAAAAATTATAAACAATATTAATAGTAAAAAATAACTATATATATACTCCCTCCGTCCCACAATAATATGTAAACTTTCTATTTTGGGCGTCCCACAATAATATCTAACTTTTCCTAAATGGAAAGGAATCTTTACTATTCCCCCCACTCATTCTCTCTCCTACATTATTTTAATACTCACATCACCATTATAATTTACTATTCTCTCCACTCATTCTCTCTCCTATTTTATTTTCACACTCACAACACTTTCAATATAATATTTCTTTCTTAATCCCCGTGCAAAACCCAAAAGTCCATAAATCTATGGGACGGAAGGAGTATAATGCTACATCCGCCCTGGTCCCAACAACCGCTAATCTGTCACACCGACCTGATCTCACCTAATTCCCCCTACTGACTGGCCTAAACTACCGCCCACAAGTAAAGCAATACGAAGCAATAGCGATGCCAAAATTCCTATACCAGACCAATCCTAAAGCTCATGGGCCGGGCTCGGACTGGCTATTTTGAGTTTTTGACAACTCCACGCACAAGACCATAAGTGAATAGTCCATCTTTCTTAAATCTTATTGCACCTAAATCAATGTTTTAGTTTTTCTTCCCTATTGGGCTCCAGCCCAATTTCACTGAAAACTTTTACCATTGAGCTTCATTTTTTTTTTTTTGAATTTTCATATCACAAAATATTTATATTCATATTTATTTTATTTTTACTATTGTATCACAAATAATGGTATCATTTTATACACAAATTTGTTAGAGAATGATACTCCCTCCATCCCAAAATACTTGTAGTTTTAGAATTTTTCACACATATTAAGAAAAACAATTAATACATATCAAATACACTAAATTATCCTTTGAATATTTCAAGTACCTAGGCATTTAAATGCTTTTACACTGACAATTACTTAATCATAAATAAGGGTGGTTTAGACAAATGTGTCAAAGTTTTATGAAAACCTTCAAAACTGCAAGTATTTTTTAATAAAAAACTCTAATATAACTGCAAGTATTTTCGAACATAGTATCATTTTTTGTAGCATGTCGGTAAAAACGAAAAACATAAAGTTCAAGGTGAAAGTGAAATAAGGCTCCGTTTGTTTGTTTGGGGGAAAATGTTTTTCGAAAAACATTTTCATCATTTTCCGGTATTTGTTAAGCACCGGAAAATGGAGAAAATGTTTTTCGAAAAACATCTTCCCCACTTTTCTGTAAAATGATTTACGGATTTTTTCTAATTAAAACATTTTTCGGAAAAATGGCAACACCCTCACATACACACATACCTAACTTTTCATACACCCCCTCGTTATCCACCCCACATCAACCACCCCTCCCCCATCCCAACAGACCATCACCACCACACACCCCCACCCCCCGATCGATTCAAAAAAAAAATTTAATCATTTTAAATTTATTTTTAACAACTCCTTCCCCACTCCACTCACCACCCCAGCCACCCTACCCCCACCCCCACCCCCCGTTGGATCAAAAAAAAATTAATCATTTTAAATTTATTTTCCTCCCACCCAATCCACTCACCACCCCCTGCCACCCCACCCCCACCCTCACCCACCCCACCCACCCCCACCCTGTTGAGTAAAAAAAATTAATCATTTTAAATTTATTTTTAACAACTCCTCCCCCACTCCACTCATCACCCCCTGCCACCCTACCCTAACCTATCCCACCACCCACCCCCCCATTGGGTAAAAAAAAATTAATCATTTTAAATTTATTTTTAACAACTCTCCACTCCACCCACCAGCACCACCCTCTGCCCCTTCCTCCCCCGTCGGGTCAAAAAAATATAATCATTTAAAATGATTAATTTTTTTTACCTGACGGGGCAGGGAGTGGTGCTGGTGAGAGGAGTGGGGAGTTGTTAAAAATAAATTTAAAATGATTAAAAAAAATTTGACTCGACGGTGGGGGGGGTGTAAAGGGTGGGGGTGGTGTTGGTGAGTGAAGTGGGGTGGGGGGGAGTTGTTAAAATAAATTTAAAATGATTAATTTTTTTTTACCTGATGGGGGGAGTGTCACGACCCTAAATTTAGGCATTATATTTATGAGTATTATATGTTAGAGTTAATATTTAATAAATTAATTGTTATGCTTGAGTTAGTAGTTTGGTAAGCATTTTACATTATTATATGTTTTGCCTTTGGCTGGTAGGAATTATGTGTTAGTTAGCATTTTATAATTTATAAGATATATTGAAATGTTAATAAACTAAAAATAATCATTTAATACTTTATTGGAATTAGTAGGAAAGGTGTAGTGATATAATGATACTAGAAACTTAATTATATTTATATCAAGAGGTGCTAAAGTGTATAAGTGGGAAACTAAGAAGTGTGAAGAGGAAATGATTAATAGAGGGAGGAGCTTAAGAGTAAATATGTGATGTTTATCTCCATGTCAAAGTGATGAGGAGGCTTTCATTTTTAATTTAAAAATCAAGAACACTTTTCTCTCCGATCAAGCTTAGAACCCAAAATCAAACCCTAACATTTTTTACTTAAAATTCCCTAATAAATTCTAGAAAAATCCTCTTAGCGATCCGTTCGTTCTGTTGTGTTCGAAAGATGAAGGAGCACATTTCCATCCGATTAAAGTTTACAAATTTTCATATTATTTTTCAAGTAAGTTATTATATTTTCCTTCTATGTATGCTCATATTATGACTTGGAGTTAAAAGTATGAAAATTATGGTTGCATGTGATTTTGTATAAATTTTATTGAGTTGAAAATGATAAAAATGGCTTTAGCTTGGGTTAAAATGGTTTGGGGTAAAGTTGGATTGTTTTGTTGTTGTTTAATGGTTGAAGGTGATTTTGGATCATGGTTTTAAGTTGGAAAATGATTTTGGTGTGTGTTAAAATATTGGGATTGGTTTTGGTTAAATGGAAGGATTTGATTTGAATGGTGTTGAGGTTTAATACTAGTTTGGGTGGTCTAATAAATAGAGGAAAAAGAGTATATTACAATTTGACTTGGTTGCTGATGTTTTCCAGCTTAAAACTGAATTCTGGGAAACGGGCACGAGTCGTGCTTTGTGGTACGAGTCGTGTCATGCATAGGGGACGAGTCGTGTGACAGTTTAAGCCAAGTCGTGCCTGTTGGGGGAAGACTGAAACCGAGTGGGGTTAAATGGGGCACGAGTCGTGCCCTGCCCTGGTGACTCTGAACCATTTTTCAAGCCGTAGAAACCTAATATATCTAGTTTATAATGGAACCCTCTTTGATTATAATTAAAGTACAACTCTTTATCTTCACCATGATATCTTAATTGGTCGAAATGGCTATAAGGAAGAGGTTTAAATACAGTGTGGAATATGGTTGAAAGACTTGATTTTAGCTTAACCAAAGTTAGTCAAAACTTAGTAGTTCGATCTTGAACCTTTATAGAAGTTACTTATTGTTACATATTGAACGTTACCATCAAAGTACAATGTATGAATAACAAAAGGATGTATTACCATACCAATTGGGATATCCACTTGTGATTGTTATATCAATTTGAGATTAAACCTTGGCTCAGTATCCTTCTAAGTGTTATATTATGCACTTATGTTTTATATATATATATATATATATATATATATATATATATATATATATATATATATATATATATATATATATATATATATATATATATATATATACTAGTAAAAGCCCGTGTCCGAGGACACGTTGTTTTTTTTTTTTTAATTTAAAAAAAAAATTTAAGGGCAAAATGGGAAAGGGACAACTTAGTGAGGGCAAAATGGGAAATTCGACACTTGGTACTGTTCATTGTACTGTCGCAAGGACAAGTTCCCATTTATACTATAGATATCTTTCTTTGTGTTGATAAGAATGTGATATATATGATGATTGGTTGTTATATGTTTTCCAAATGTAATTGCATATCATATTGTTGCATATATAATAACTTGCTGAGATTTTTCTCACCCCGTCCTTTTATTGCTTTCTTAGCTATAACCGAGCCAGGGGCTAGGACGTTGATCGGAGAGGACGCCGAGTTTGGGTTATAATATTGGAAAAGGTATTTTGTTATGGTTTACATTATGTAAATGTATAACCTTGGGGTAGTATCTTAGACTTGATGTTGTCCTTATTTTGCAACTTCATAAGGCTTGTAAATATTTTAATTTGGGGGAACTAGGTTCCTTGGGTTGTAAATAAGTGGTGTGTGTGGGTCTGTGTGTGTGTGTCTGTGTGTGGTTTGTAAATGGGTTGGAAGCTTAATGGTTTGGAAGTTGAATGGTTGTGATTGAAAGTTCTTTACATTACACAGGTTTTGAAAGCGATAAATTTTAGAAAGAACCTTTCGAAAAGTTTTTAAAAATAAAGGCGTCTTCAGAGCGTGTCCCGACGTGGGGCCAAGTAGGTCCCCGGTTCGGGGTGCGACAGTTGGTATCAAAGCCTAGGTTTAGATAGTTTAGAGTGACTACATGACTTAGGAGGGTAGTATGGATTGAGTGAGTGACGTTAAATGTTTTATGCAGGTATTCAGTCGCTATGGCGGGAGTTGGAGGTGATCCGACTAGACCTTTAGGCCGTGGTAATGTCAGAGAAGAGACCTGAGAGATGTTTCAAGGAATGTTAGAGGCGGCTATAAAGGCCATGAATGACCAAAGACAACAAGGAGAGCAAGCAGTGCCAAGGGTTGGATTGGAGCAGTTTATGAAATTGAAACATATAGGTTACGATGGGGAGCCGGATGTAGTAAAGGCGGAAAGATGGATAGAGGCCATGGAAAAGATCTTTGAGGTGTTGAGATGTACCGAGGATGAAAAGGTCAAGTTTGCGGCGTGCGGCTGAACATTGGTGGAGAACTTTAAAGGCAAGTTGGGATGAGGGCCATGTTCCTTATATTTGGGAGAATTTTGTCAGAAAGTTTAAAGAAAATTTTATTCCTTTCATAGATCAAGATAAGAAAGAGATGTAGTTTCTCAATCTGGAACAGAATTCTATGACCGTGGCGCAATATGTAGCTAAGTTCATGGAGTTATCAAGGTATTGCACTCATTTGGTGGCAAACGAGGAGAGGAAGTCTATGAGGTTTGTGCGGGGGTTGAAGATAGTGATCCGAACACCGTTGGTGTGTCACAAGTTTCAGAATTTTCAAGATGTCGTGGATCGTGCTTACCATGTTGAGCATGATATTGAAGAACATAAGAGGAAGACGGAAGGGTTAAGTACAGGAAGTCAAGAAGGGCAAGGGAGACAACAACAAGGATGAGATAGTCGAGGTAACACTCCGGGGAGTCAGAATAAGAAGATTTGTAATTATTGTCAGAAAGAGGGGCATATCGAGGCGTACTGTTGGAAGAAGCAAGGCAAATGTTTGAATTGTGGTCAGTTGGGCCATTTCCAGAAAGATTGTCCTAAGGCAAAGAATCAACCATCGGGAAGTGGTACCGGGGCTACACAAGGTCAGAAAAGGGATGCTTCCGGGAGGCCTAAGGTTCCAGGCCGTGACTTCGCCACGAATCAGTGATAGAAGGTATCATATTTTTATATATATCGAGTTTGAGAGTGCGCGCGCTTATAGACCCTGGCTCATCTCATTCTTATGTGTCCATGCATTTTGCATCGCAATTGCATTACTATGCTAAGTCTTTGCTTTAAATGCTAAAAGTATCCGGGGTTGTTTAAATTTCTAGATAGGTAAATCAATTTAAAATTCGGGTCGAATTTTCTTTTAGGGGAGTGAATATCACGACCCTAAATTTAGGCATTATATTTATGAGTATTATATGTTAGTGTTAATATTTAATAAATTAATTGTTATGCTTGAGTTAGTAGTTTGGTGAGCATTTTACATTATTATATGTTTTGCCTTTGGTTGGTAGGAATTATGTGTTAGTTAGCATTTTATAATTTATAAGATATATTGAAATGTTAATAAATTAAAAATAAGCATTTAATACTTTATTGAAAATAGTAGAAAAGGTGTAGTGATATAATGATACTAGAAACTTAATTATATTTATATCAAGAGGTGCTAAAGTGTATAAGTGGGAAACTAAGAAGTGTGAAGAGGAAATGATTAATAGAGGGAGGAGCTTAAGAGTAAATATGTGATGTTTATCTCCATGTCAAAGTGATGAGGAGGATTTCATTTTTAATTTAAAAATCAAGAACACTTTTCTCTCAGATCAAGCTTAGAACCCAAAACCAAACCCTAACATTTTCTACTTAAAATTTCCTAATAAATTCTAGAAAAATTCTCTTAGCGATCCGTTTGTTCTGTTGTGTTCGGGAGATGAAGGAGCACCTTTCCATCCGATTAAAGTTTACAAATTTTCATATTATTTTTCAAGTAAGTTATTATATTTCCCTTCTATGTATGCTCATATTATGACTTGGAGTTAAAAGTATGGAAATTATGGTTGCATGTGGTTTTGTATAAATTTTATTCAGTTGAAAATGATAAAAATGGCTTTGGCTTGGGTTAAAATGATTTGGGGTAAAGTTGGGTTGTTTTGTTGTTGTTTAATGGTTGAAGGTGATTTTGGATCATGGTTTTAAGTTGGAAAATGATTCTGGTGTGTGTTAAAATATTGGGATTGGTTTTGGTTAAATGGAAGGGTTTGATTTGAATGGTGTTGAGGTTTAATACTAGTTTGGGTGGTCTAATAAACAGAGGAAAAAGAGTATATTACAATTTGATTTGGTTGCTGATGTTTTCCAGCTTAAAACTGAATTCTGGGAAAAGGGCACGAGTCGTGCTTTGTGACACGAGTCGTGCCATGCATAGGGGACGAGTCGTGCGACAGCTTAAGCCAAGTCGTGCCTGTTGGGGGACGACTGAAACTGAGTGGGGTTAAATGGGGCACGAGTCGTGCCCTGGGGCACGAGTCGTGCCCTGCCCTGGTGACTCTGAATCATTTTTCAAGCCGTAGAAACCTAATCTACCTAGTTTATAATGGAACCCTCTTTGATTATAATTAAAGTACAACTCTTTATCTTCACCATGATATCTTAATTGGTCGAAATGGCTATAAGGAAGAGGTTTAAATTTAGTGTGGAATATGGTTGAAAGACTTGATTTTAGCTTAACCAAAGTTAGTCAAAACTTAGTAGTTCGATCTTGAACCTTTATAGAGGTTACTTATTGTTACATATTGAACGTTACCATCAAAGTACAATGTATGAATAACAAAAGGATGTATTACCATACCAATTGCGGTAAGTAGAAGATGTATAAAAGGTTGGTTTAAAGTAGGTTGGAATTATGGAACCTAAATTGTTTATTATCATCATATGATGAAATTTTCATACTTGAATGGTTAATATATGTGTAAACCTTATGTGTTGCACTTTCTATATTGGGTTGACATCTTTATGATGGACTTGATTAGGGTTCCCTACTTTGGAATCCTAAGTTGAATTGAATTGGTTCAAGGATGGTTTAGCCTTAGTGCTACTTGTTGTTGATACTTGTTATCATTGTTGCTATCATTTTGATATGCTTTACTTGTATGATTCCCTACTTTGGAATCATGCATTGGTTGTTTAAGCAAGTAGTTATTATTTTGCTTATGTTTAAAGTTCAGCTGGTACTTGGTTGTTTGGGCAGTGGTATGGGATTATAATGGCACCCGAGCCGAGTTCATTATGATCCATACACTGAATTCCCATTGTTTCCCCCATCCATTGGCCATGGTTTGGGTTGTTGTGGACTAGCTCAAGGGAAGTCTAGTTGCACATTTGGGTATGACTTTGTGTCATAGTCCCTGTTTGTTGTTACTGTGAATGGGTTTCGGGACCGCTTCTTCAGCTGTTGATGCTGCTCAGATTGGGATATCCACTTGTGATTGTTATATCCATTTGGGATTAAACCTTGGCTCAGTATCCTTCTAAGTGTTATATTATGCACTTATGTTTTATCTATATATATATATATCTTTCTTTGTGTTGATAAGAATATCATATATATGATGATTGGTTGTTATATTTATTTCCAGATATGATTGCATATCATATTGTTGCATATATAATAACTTGCTGAAATTTTTCTCACCCCGTCCTTTTATTGCTTTCTTAGCTATAGCCGAGCCAGGGGCTAGGACGTTGATCGGAGAGGACGCCGAGTTTGGGTTATAATATTGGGAAAGGTATTTTGTTATGGTTTACATTATGTAAATGTATAACCTTGGGGTAGTATCTTAGACTTGATGTTGTTCTTATTTTGCAACTTCATAAGGCTTGTAAATATTTTAATTTGGGGGAACTAGGTTCCTTGGGTTGTAAATAAGTGGTGTATGTGTGTGTGGTTTGTAATGTTGTGAATATAGCCCTCCACACCCAAGCAAACCTACAAGAACGATTAGAGCACACAAACCAAGCACAAGAAATCAAAGAAACAGAAAAGAACACAAGAAATTGTTAACCCAGTTCACCAATTTGATTGGCTACGTCTGGGGGCACTACCAAGCCAGGATCTTGCACTATGTATGTAGAATTTTGTGTTACAATGAGAGAGGGGGCGGAACTTTACTTATATATGACCTAGGGAACAAACCTAAACCTAAACAAAGAAGGATTCCTGGACTGCTGAAAATCGGGCCCAGCGCGGCCGCTCTGGAGCCTAGCGCGGTCGCGCTACTGTCCAGTAAGTCCAACGCCTTTTGACAAAACCTCCAGCGCGGTCGCCCTCCCCTTCAGCGCGGTCGCCCTTGAAGAAATTCCACCGAGCCACATGTTTCTGCCCAAGAGCGCGGTCGCGCACAGCAAGAGCGCGGCCGCTCTTGAGTCCAGAAACTCCTGACGAAATTCTTCCCCCTTGCTTCGATGTCTAACCCGGTTGGTCCTCTATCCCAACAATATCCCACCTAGAGATCAACCACACATATAAGCCCCGTATCCGTCTTTAACTCATCCTTGGTGTCCTCCTAGTGCTCTCCTCGATCATGGTAGTGCCATCCTCCTCTTCTATTCTCCGAGCCCAATTGAAGCTTTGCACAGCTTCAATTTATCAAGATTCACAACCTTTGTCAACATGTCAGCCGGATTTTCCGATCCCAATATCTTCTCTAGCCCCAAGATCTTCTCCTCCAAGAGATGTCTGATGTAGTGAAACCTCAGTTCAATGTGCTTCGTCCTCGAATGAAACGCCAGATTTCTTGCCAAATGTATTGCACTCTGACTGTCGCTGTAGAGAACGTTACCACTTCGCGTTTTCCCAAGTTCACCCAAGAAGTTCTGCAACCATACCATCTCTTTACTCGCCTCTGTCACTGCCACATATTCTGCTTCTGTAGTCGACTGCGCCACGATCTTCTGCAATTTAGAAGCCCAGGAGATTGCTGTACCACCCAATGTAAACACATAACCCGTAGTACTCCTCCTCTTATCAAGATCACTTGATGCCAAGTCCGCATCAACATAACCCTCTAACACCACTTCCTTGCTCGAGAAACACAGAGCCTTACCAGCAGTACCCTTCAAATAACGTAGAATCCACTTAACCGCTTCCCAATGTTGCTTTCCTGAATTGCCCATAAACCGGCTGACTACTCCCACCGCATGTGCAATGTCCGGCCTTGTACACACCATTGCATACATGAGACTCCCCACTGCTGAAGCATATGGAGTTCTCTCCATCTTGTCACGCTCCTCCTTGCCCCTAGGTGAGTCCTTCTCGGATAGCTTGAAATGCAAACCCAATGGCGTCCCTGTTGGCTTCGCCTCTTCCATACAAAACCTTGCTAAGACTTTCTCAACATATTCTGCTTGTGAAAGAACCAACTTGCCCGACTCCCTATCCCGGTCAATCCGCATGCCCAAGATTTTCCTGGCCTCTCCCAAATCCTTCATCTCGAACCGTTCTGACAACTGAGTCTTCAATCTGTTTACCTCTCTACTGCTAGAGCCCGCTATTAACATGTCGTCCACATATAACAGCAAGATAATATACCCATTGTCCGTGTTCTTGAAGTAGCAACAATGATCCGCCTCACATCTGATAAAATCAATGTCATGCATGAATCCATCAAATTTCCTGTACCACTGCCTAGGAGCTTGTTTAAGGCCATATAAGCTCTTAGTCAATCTGCAAACTAGCTCCCCGCTACCCTTAGACAAGTAACCCTCTGGCTGTACCATGTAAATCTCTTCCTCCAAGTCCTCATGAAGAAAGGCTGTCTTCACATCCATCTGTTCAAGCAACAAGTTGTCCGCCACTACTATCCCCAGAACCATTCTGATAGTGGTCATCTTCACAACCGGAGTGAATACTTCGGTGTAGTCAATACCGTACTTCTCTGTGAAACCCTTTTACAACCATCTTGCCTTGTAACGCTTGCTACCGTCTGCTTCCTCCTTGATCCTGTAAACCCACTTGTTATGCAGTGCCTTCTTCCCCTTAGGTAGTTTAGTCAACTCCCAAGTTTTGTTGGCTTTCAATGAGTCCATCTCATCATCCATCGCAGCTTTCCACTTGTTATAAAGTGCACTACGAACGACCTCCGCATAATATTCTGGTTCCCCATTATCTCGTCAACAAATAATAATTGGATGGAGTATACCTGTCAGGTGATCCACGCAACCTGCTGGATCTATGCAGCGGAATATCCGGTTCCGGAGTACGTGGTTCATCTTCAGTGACCTCCTGACCATTGTCATCATGAACCGTTCTGCTCCCACCCGAGTTAGGAATATCCACCTCTACAATTTCCGGTTCCGAACTAGTGTCATCAAATGCCCCCTTTCTGTCCTTGTACAAAACCTGTTCATTGAATACCACATCTCGACTACGAATAACTCTATGATTTTGGTCATCCCAAAACTTGTACCCGAAGTCATCCCCGCCATACCCAATAAATGTACACTTAACAGATTTAGCATCTAATTTAGTTCTCTCAAAGAGAATCAACATGAACATAAGAAACGCAGCCAAATATGCTAAGAAAGGACAGATTTACCTGCTTGCCACTCCACGCTTCCTCTGGAATTCCATTCCCCAATGGTACCGATGGTCCCCGATTGATCAAGAAAGCTGCCGTGTCAACTGCATATGCCCGTAACGTCTTCTAAGTCCACACTTCAATCTCATACTTCTAGCCCGCTCATTCAATGTTCTGTTCATCCTTTCTGCTACCCCGTTGAATTGTGGTGTCCGCTTTGGAGTCTTCTCCATACGAATCCCATTCGCAGCACAATATTCCCTAAACTCATCAAGCTCATACTCCCCACCATTGTCTGATCTCAAGCACTTAAGCTTAAGTCCCGTCTGATTCTCCACCAAGGCCCTCCACTTCTTGAACACCTCGAAAGCCTCATCTTTCCCCTTCAAGAAATAGACCCAAACCTTCCTTGTAGAATCATCAATGAAAGTCATGTAATATGACGCACCACCTAGAGATGTAACCAGAAATGGCCCCCACAAATCCGTGTGAACCAATTCCAACTTTGCTTCCCTCAAACCCCTACCTGTCCTCGAGAAATTATTTCTCCCTTGTTTGCCAAACATACAATCCTCGCAGATCCCCACGTTGACTGTCTTTAAACCCGGTAGTAGTCCCTTTGAACAAAGCACCTTCATCCCTGTCTCACTCATGTGACCCAATCGACAGTGCCACAAATCCGTATCACCCTTGGCTGCTGCCACCGCGATACTGTCCTTGGTGTTATTCGCCAAATACAAAGTCCCCTCCTTATTACCCCGAGCAATCTCACAATCCTCCTTGGTAATGACCCAGTTTCTGCAGCCGAATGTCACCTTGTAACCTTCTTCGTCCAACTGCCCAACTGAAAGTAGGTTCTTTTTCAAACCCGGAATGTGTCGACCCGTTCGGATGTAAGACCTTCCGTCGATGCTCCTATTCTGACATCCCCTTTCCCCTTGATTTCCAAAGGCTCGCCATCCGCCAGATAGACCTTCCCGAAATCACCGGAAGTGTAGTTTTCCATCTCTTTCTTGTGCCCGCAAGAGTGGAATGATGCCCCCGAATCCATCACCCATGATTCTAGTGTACTACTAACACTCAGAACCAGTACATCATCACCTTCGACTGCCACATTCACCTGATTGCCCTTACGATTTGGACAATCCCACTTGAAGTGTCCCAATTCCTTACAATGATAGCACTGAACAGATCCCTTCGCAACCTTCGGTTTGTCCTTGGTCTCATCAGCTTTGCCCTTACCACTCACCACGTTCTCCCTAGATTCGGTTCTCCCTTGTTTGCTAGTACCCGGCTTCCCCTTGCTAGTAGTAGCCAAAGCCGATCCCGAAGCACTCGATGTCCCCAACTTCTTCATGCGATTTTCCTCGGCCAAAAGAAAGTCCTTAACATCATCATACTTCAATTTCTTCTTACCTGCTGAAGCGTTGATTGCTGTCACCGTTCCGCTCCAACTTGCCGGTAAAGAAGCTAGCAACAAACACGCATGAACCTCATCATCGAACTTGATCTCCACCGCTGTCAATGAATCTATGACATCCATAAACTCATCGATGTGCTTAGCCAAGGATCCTCCCTCTTGCATCTTGAGACTATCCATCTTACGTATCAAATCAACCTTATTTGCAGCAGACGGAGTTTCAAATCTCTCAGTAAGATAATCCAATAGCTCCTTGGTGGTTGTCGCCTTCCTGGTAGTCTTCGCAATCCACTTTGACAAAGTAGATCTAACCACCCCTAGGGCTTTCCGATCCATGAGTTCCCATTCTTCCTGATCTTCATCTTCCGGTTTGACACCCTTCAGAGGCTTATAGAGGTCTTTGTTGTACAAAAGATCCTCAATCTGCATCCTCCAATATCCGTAGTCAGACCCATCGAATTTCTCAACCGCCTGTTTGTCCTTGCCCATTCTTGATTGCTTTGAACAACTCCCTTGATCTTTAAACCAAAAGCTCTGATACCAGTTGTTGTGAATATAGCCCTCCACACCCAAGCAAACCTACAAGAACGATTAGAGCACACAAACCAAGCACAAGAAATCAAAGAAACAGAAAAGAACACAAGAAATTTTTAACCCAGTTCACCAATTTGATTGGCTACGTCTGGGGGCACTACCAAGCCAGGATCTTGCACTATGCATGTAGAATTTTGTGTTACAATGAGAGAGGGGGCGGAACTTTACTTATATATGACCTAGGGAACAAACCTAAACCTAAACAAAGAAGGATTCCCGGATCAGCCAAAATGGCGCGGCAGCTCACCGGAGCTCTAGCGCGGCCGCGGCTACCGCCCGGTAAGTCCAACGCCTTTTGACAAAACCTCCAGCGCGGTCGCCCTCCCCTTCAGCGCGGTCGCCCTTGAAGAAATTCCACCGAGCCACATGTTTCTGCCCAAGAGCGCGGTCGCGCACAGCAAGAGCGCGGTCGCGCACAGCAAGAGCGCGGCCGCTCTTGAGTCCAGAAACTCCTGACGAAATTCTTCCCCCTTGCTTCGATGTCTAACCCGGTTGGTCCTCTATCCCAACATGTAAATGGGTTGGAAGCTTAATGGTTTGGAAGTTGAATGGTTGTGATTGAAAGTTATTTACATTAAACAAGTTTTGAAAACGATAAATTTTAGAAAGAATCTTTCGAAAAGTTTTTAAAAATAAAGGCGTCTTCAGAGCGTGTCCCGACGTGGGACGAAGTAGGTCCCCGGTTCGGGGTGCGACAGGGAGGGGGTGGGGTAGGTGGTGGAGGGGCAGGGGATGGTAGTGGTGTGTAGGGTGAGGGTGGTGGTGGTGAGTGGATGGATAAATTTGTAGTCAATTCAATCAAACATTTTTCAAAAAATATTTTTTGAAAAATATTTTGCAGAAAATCATTTACCGAAAGTTGTTTTACGCTAACCAAACTAGCCTAAATAAATAAAGTAAGGCTCCGTTTGTTTCGGGAAAAATAACTTCCGAAAAATGATTTCCTGAAAAATGTTTTCCGGAAAAGGAAAACGTTTTTCGAAAATGTGGAAAACGTTTTCCGAAAAATGAGGAAGATGTTTTTCTGGAAAACAACTTCCTTAGGAAAATGGGGAAAATGGGAAATTCCGGAAAATGAAGATGTTTTTTCGGAAAATTATTATTATTATTATTACTATTATTTTATTATTATTGTATTATTATTATTATTATTATTTTATTATTATTTATTATTATTATTATTATTTTATTATTTTATTATTATTATTATTATTATTTTATTATTATTATTATTATTATTATTATTTTATTATTATTTTGTTATTATTATTATTATTATTATTTTATTATTATTATTTTATTATTATTTTATTATTATTATTTTATTATTATTTTGTAATTATTATTATTATTATTATTATTATTATTATTATTATTATTATTATTATTATTATTATTATTATTATTATTTTATTATTATTTTATTATTCTTATTATTATTATTATTATTATTATTATTATTATTATTATTATTATTATTTTATTTTTATTATTATTATTTTATTATTATTTTGTTATTATTATTATTTTATTATTATTTTGTTATTATTATTATTTTATTATTATTATTATTATTAATATTATTATTATTATTAATATTATTATTATTATTATTATTATTATTATTATTATTATTATTATTATTATTATTAAAATATTATCCATTCACTTTTTTTACACCATTTTCCGGAAAACAACTTCCTTAGGAAAAATTCGGAAAACGTTTTTCTTAGAAACGGCGGAAAATGTTTTCCGAAAAACATTTTCTCCATTTTCCGGAAAACTACCAAACACCGGAAAATGGGAAAACGTTTTCCGGAAAACAAACATGTTTCGAGAAAAATGGGAAAAACGTTTTCCGGAAAATTACCAAACACCGGAAAATGGAGAAAACGTTTTCCGAAAAACGTTTTCCTCCCTTTTTCCCGGAAACAAACGGGGCCTAATTTCTGGGACGTTGCCGTTGCCAGAATTGAAAGGTTGTATTAGCAAACAAACACTTAGAAAGTACGACTAATTCTAGATTGAGATTCGTGGAAGAAGTAGTAGTAGAGATGAAATGAAGAATGTCAACCCTACTTAATCTTTTTCACATTCATCACTTATTTAAATTAGTCTCTCATTTTCAAAATGTTTGTCTCATTTGATTTTTTTATTGAACTTTGACTACAAATTTATGAGAGATTAATTATGTTCATGAAATTCTAAAAGTTGTTGTTGATAATATTATTAATGGTGAATCAATAGGAATTTTTAGAATTTCATGAACATAATTAAATTGTGATATATTTGTGGTCAAAGTTTAACAAAAAAGTTAAATGAGACAAACATTTTGGGTAGGAGGAAGTATGATTTAAATTCGACGATTGTTATTAGGCTTTTTTTAGGCTGATGATGCAGTTGAAAGGAATTTTTTTTGCTTATTCATTAAAATAATTCATTAAAAGTAAAATTGTCTTCATCTCGCTCTTTCATCACTAACATGAGCTATAAATTTTATGAGTTAAAAAGTTATAAAAGATTGAATTTAAATTGTTAATCGCAGAGAGACTGGTGTACAATTAAACTGTACTCGCATTTCAAATTTATTATAGGAAATACTTGCATGACATGACATGAAGCAAATTGGATTGGATGGGAGGTGACCTAATTAAAACTAGTTAGATAATGGTTCACTTTAACCAACAATTAATAGAGTGGTACTCCTTATTCGACTTATAATTTTCTCTCTCAAAACGATATGAAAATTAAAAAATATTAATATAATAAAAGGAGAGAGAATAAGTAGAGTAGTTATTGTGAATATGAAAAGTCAAATAAGAAAGAGAATGGGTAGAGAAATAGTAAATGAATTGTTGTTGTTAGTATGACAACACTACATATAAAAATAATATAAGCTTACTTTTTTTTTTTGGCATTCTAAATTGACTTGAACGCCCAAAATGACAAATGTTATAAGTAAAATGAGACGGAGGGAGTATATCTTAAACCTACCCACTAACCTACGACTCTTTATTTGTTGATTGCAATTTGGACCATATTAATACCGACCTTGCTAGTGACCAACTTCCATATCTATCCATAATACCACGTTTATGACTCTGCTCTTTAATTTTTATTTTTTTTTAATATTGAATTTGAATAATTTTTTAAGACTCCAAGTGTTGAAGTCTTGAGTGGGAGTCCTAAAACTCTTCGCATTAGCATTCATGTTGTGCAATCGCAGCGGAAGCAAGAACACAAAACTCAAAAACACACAAGCAATCAATAGGGAAATTGAAAGAGAAAGAGAAGAAATTGATTGGGGTTTTGAATCTCCGTTTCTGTATTATTACGTGCAATTTTCTCTCCAAGTTTACATAGGTTTATAAAGTAATATATATATACTACTTAACAAATCCCTAGCCCAACTAAAGAAATTAACGCAGAAACCCAATTCAGTAACCCCCCGCTCTGGCTTGAGGCGTGCGCCTCGGATCGACGGGCGCCGCTCCCGGCGTTGTCAAGACCCAACCCACACCTACGGCTTCTGATGCGCTCGCCTCGCAGCAACCAGGCGGCCGCCTCAAACATCCAGTTCCCGGCCCTAGCTACGGAGCTCCAGGCGTCCGCCTCACCACAAATGGGGCGCCCGCCTCAACCTTGATGGTAGAATCGAGCCACAATCCTACAATCTCCACCTTGGCGAGCATTCGCCCAATCCAACAGAAGATACAAGGAACCGACTCGAACCATCCCACCTCTAAAGCTAGAGATGTGCAACAAGTCCAAACAGTGCTTGAACTTGTCAGTAGTAACCGGCTTCGTCAACATATCCGCGGCATTCTCCGTAGTGTGAACCTTCTCTAGCACAACCTCACCCATATCAATTAACTCCCGAATCTTGTGAAACCGAACATCAATGTGCTTCGACCGTTGATGATAAATGTGATTCTTTGCTAGAAATATCGAGCTTTGACTGTCACAAAGCAACTTCACTCCACCTTGCTCGATGCCCAACTCGTTGACCAAACCCCGAAGCCATAAGGCCTCCTTTGCAGCTTCAACCGCTGCCATATACTCCGCTTCCGTTGTAGACAAAGCAATGATAGATTGGATCATAGATCTCCAACATATGGGTCCACCACCAAGAGTAAACGCATAACCCGTAGTCGACCTTCTCCGATCCAAATCACCCGCATAATCAGAATCAACATACCCCACAACAGAAAGCTCCTCACTCTTACCTCCAAACATGATGCCATAATCCATGGTGCCCTTCAAATATCTGAGAATCCACTTAACTGCTTCCCAATGCTGTTTGCCCGGATTCGCCATATACTTGCTAACCACACTAATGGCTTGCGCCAAATCTGGTCTCGTGCAAACCATAAGCATACGTAGAGATATCCCAGCCTGCGCTTGCATAGGGAACCTTTGACATCCTCTCCGAATCTCTTCGGTCGAACTCGGGAATCGAGGCGTATAAACTAAAATGATTCGCCAATGGTGTCTTCACAGTTTTGCATCCCGCATATTGAACCTCTCCAACACCTTTCTCCACATATCCGGCTTGAGACAGCCACAATCTCCTAGATTTTCGGTCTCGGCGAATCTCCAGCCCAAGAATCTTCTTGGCTTCCCCCAAATCCTTCATGTCAAACTCTCTACTCAACAAGGCCTTCAACTGATTGACCTCGTTCTTACTCCTTCCCGCGATAAGCATATCATCCACATACGAGAATGTAAAAATACAAGAACCATCATCAAGGCTCTTCACATAAACGCAGCAATCATACTCACAACGCTTGTAGCCAATACGTACCATGTAAGAGTCAAACCTCGTGTACCACTGCCTCGGAGGCTTCACCATAGAGTGACTTCTTCAATCTACAAACCAACCGCTCTGCCCGGGCTCAGTGAAACCATGTGGTTGCTCCATGAAAATCTGCTCATCCAACTCACCATGTAGAACGCCGTTTTCACATCCATCTCGCTCCAACACCAAATCATAGTGCGCTACAAGACTCAACACAATCCGAATGGAAGTATGTCTCACAACCGGCGAAAAATCTCATTATAATCCACCCCCTCTCGCTGCGAATACCCCTTTGCTACCAAACGAGCCTTGAACTTTTCCCCCTCTTTTTCTGATACTGCCTCCTTGCGTTTGAAGATCCACTTGCAACCAATAGCACGCTTCCCTTTAGGAAGCTCCACCAAATCCCATGTATCATTCTTGTACAGTGACTCCATCTCCTCTGCCATAGCAGTTACCCACTTATCCTTTTCCGGACTGTTTATAGCCTCCTTAAAAGTACTCGGGTCTCCACTACTAAGAACAAGAACATATGAAGCCATGTCTTCAAATCCATACTGACAGGTGGCTTGATTACTCTCTTAGGTCTCCCAACTGAAGTACTAGCCACTTCTTGTGTAGTTTCCTCTGACTCCGGAAGAGTGAGATCCACATCAGTATTATCCTCACGTAGCTCCACCTCAATAACCTGCTTCTCGCCCTCCTTGCTTTCTGGCACCTTCTCCTTATCATCATGAGCACACTTCAACATAGCCTTTTCATCAAAGACTACATCCCTACTAATCACCACCTTGCTTGACTTGGGATCCCAAAGCTTGTATCCTTTCACACTGTTTTCATACGAGAAAGACACACTTTGTTTTGACTTTGGGTCAAGCTTCACCGCTCTTCACCGGGAATATGCACATAGGATGGACACCCAAACACCCGGATATCGGTGAAGTCTACCTCATTACCCGTCCATACCTCCTCATGAGCAAACCTCGTTATCCAAAGAGACTCTAGGTGATGCGTTAATCAAGAAACATGCCATACTCACCGCATCGCCCCAAAATTCTTTGCCAACCCCGCATTGAATCGTAGACACCTAGCCCTTTCCGCAATAGTTCGTTCATCCTCTCGGCCACACCATTTGCTTTGTGGTGTCTTGCGAACCGTGTAGTGCCTCTTGATCCCATGCTCTCGACAACTTCTTGAACTCGCTATCTGTGTACTCTGTCCCATTATCACTCCTCAAACACTTGATTTTCCGCCCCGTTTGGTTTTCCACTTCGGGCCTTTCCACACCTTGAACTTCTCAAAAGTCTCGACTTGTGCCTCATGAAGTAAACCCAAACCTTCTTCGAAAAATCATCAATAAAGGATCACGAAGTAATAATGTCCTCCTCTAGACTACATTACGACCGGCCCCCACACATCTGAATGAATGTAATCGAGAATGCCCTTTGTTGTATGCTTACCCGTCTTGAACCGCACCTTATTACGCTTTCCAAGAACACAATACTTGCAAAACTCAAGTTTACAAGTCTTCGCACCCTTCAACAACTTACGTTTATGAAGTTCCCGCATTCCCCTTTCACCCGTGTGACCCAAGCCTCATATGCCATAGAAGGGCATCGGTATCGACCTCCGACTCAACGGATGTGACTCCACCTACAACCGTGCTCCCGAGCAACTTGTAAATGTTCTTGGAGCCCTTCTCACTTCCTTCATCATGACCATAGCACCCTTAACAACTTTCGCACTCCACCTTGAGCCTTATAGTTCATACCATTAGCATCCAAGGTACCCAATGAAATCAGATTTTTAGAGACCTCAGGAACATGTCTAACATCACATAACGTTCTAACTACACCATCATACATCTTAATTCTTATAGTTCCTATGCCGGCAATTTTACATGTAGCACCATTACCCATAGTAACTATACCGTAATTAAGCCGACTGTAGGTATCGAACCAATCACGATTCGCCGTCACATGAAACGAACATGCGAATCCGTAATCCAAACATCTGCTCGGGTGCTCCACAGCGATGAAGTCGTGAGCATATCTCCATCCACATCCTCCGAGCAATCTTCAACCACATTGGCCCGACTTTGAAGATTCTTCCTTGACCGAGAACGAGAATTCCCGCCTCTGCGAGTTATCCGGGCCCGAGATCTCCCACGTTCCTGATTTTCCTTCACAAATAACCCCTCACCCGCGGAGTTCATCAACGGACTTCTTCCGTTTATGAAACGCTATAAGAACATCTGTGACCGATTGCAATTCCAAAGTCTCCTTCCCCAGCGTCAACGTAGTAACAAGGTTTTCGTATGTTGAAGAATTGGGCAACGAATTCAACAAAGATCAAAGCCTTGTCCTCATCCTCGAACTTCACCTCCACCCTAACCAAATCGTTGAGGATTTGATTAAACGTGTGTATATGAGATTCTAGGTCGAACCCTCTACCATCTTAAGCCCATACGGCCGTTGCTTAAGATGCAATTTGTTCGAAGCAGATTTCGACAAATATCAGCCTCCAAAATCTCCCAAACCTTCGTCGGTGATTCCTCATCGATCACGTGATACACCACCTCATCCCAAGACACCGCCGTATAGACGATACGGCCGCTCTTGCAATTCCTTCCATGGACCTTCTTCGATATCATCACGTTTGTCAGGATATCGAAGAACCTTTCCCAAGCTTTGCTTGAATCAAGAAATCCTTCACCCTCCGTTTGCCCGCAGCCATGAGAATTTCCATGACCATCAAACTTTTGAACGTCGGACTTCACGGTGATAGAATTCCCCCCAGACATCGCAACCAGGTTTTGATACCAGTTGTTGTGCAATCGCAGCGGAAGCAAGAACACAAAACTCAAAAACACACAAGCAATCAATAGGGAAATCGAAAGAGAAAGAGAAGAAATTGATTGGGGTTTTGAATCTCCGTTTCTGTATTATTACGTACAATTTTCTCTCCAAGTTTACATAGGTTTATAAAGTAATATATATATACTACTTAACAAAGCCCTAGCCCAACTAAAGAAATTAACGCAGAAACCCAATTCAACCCCGCTCGCTTCGAGGCGTGCGCCTCGGATCAACCAGCGCCCGCCCGGCGTTGTCAGACTCCAACCCACACCTACGGCTTCTGATGCGCTCGCCTCGCAGCAACCAGGCGGCCGCCTCAAACATCCAGTTCTCGGCCCTAGCTACGGAGCTCCAGGCGTCCGCCTCACCACAAATGGGGCGCCCGCCTCAACCTTGATGGTAGAATCGAGCCACAATCCTACAATTCACTGTCTTATCCTCTTTTCGTGTCACAATAAAATAAAGTTTCTATTTTGATTTTGAATAAAGCTTCTATTTTAATTTTGCATGCACGAAAATTAAAAAAAAAAAAAAAGAGTAAATATTGTAGTAAGTATTAAAAGTAAAGTACCAAAAAGAAAGTTTGTAGAAAATAATAAATACTCCTAGGTTGTTATTGTTAATGTAGCAAATAAGTATATTGTCAATTTTAAATAATAAAACAACTAAAACCCATACTCTCTGAATAACCATAATTTACCAGAAGCAAAAGAAGAGGTAGTAGTAGGTTATCAAACCACCGCGGCTGCTGGCACGGAGTTAGCCGGGGCTTCTTCATCGAGTCTTGTTATTGTATGACCGTGCACTCGATGCCATCGATTTCAAAGAGACCTCCCAAATACAAATGAAAATAAAAATTCTGAACAAATCAAAAAAAGAGAAGTAAGAACCCTATTATATAGAAAGAAGGATCACTCATTATTCTCATATTTATAAAAAGTTAGCACTAGTACAAATCATTTTTCCAATTCTTCAAGAGTTTGTCATGCAAGCGTTTCACTAACTTTTAATATTTAAATATCTACTTTATTTGTTCATTTTTATTATTTATTTACCTATTATTATCTAATGATTTCCAAAAAAAAAAAAAAAAATCATCCCTTTGAATACTATACTCTACTGAAAAATTCATTTGCACTAGGGCTAATTTTAGATAGTGAATTAACTATATGATTATCATAAAGGTATGTTAGGGAAATTTATGTTACATAGTATACTATATAGTCAAAAGATGTTTTATGATCAACTCCTCTTATATAATTTTTGTATTGACAATATAAAGATTCTGGGAATTATATTAGATGAATTCTACATTTATTTTTATTACAAAAAAAAGTAAAGATAAAAATTGATACTACCTCCGACCCACTTCAAGAGTCTTACTTTCCTTTTTGGTTCGTCCAAGATTAAGAGTCCTACTTTGCTTTATTTTAATGGCAAATAATGAATAGTGTTGTTGACATTTATACCCTCTTCTTTTCATAGAACTATAAATAAATCAATACTTACTACACTACTTTTTATCCGCTTGAATAATAAACAGTGTTTTGGACAATTATATCCCAATTCACTTGTCATTGTTCACTCATTTCTTAGTATTTTCTTAATAAGCGTGCAAATACTAAGTATGAATTTTAGTCGGGACGAAGGGAGTATTATTAATCAATTGAATTTCAACAATTAATAATGCTTTACCACTAGTAATGCCACTTACCTTCCAAAATATAGGCAAGGATCATGTTAAGGATTTAAGATTAACATAATTTAGAAAGAGAATTAGATGGATGAGTGAATGAGACACGTGTAAAATTTGTGGGCCTACTGAATGTTAATCTACATAAAAGTGGATTATTGGCTCCTTGAGTTGTCTTTGACCTTATCAAAGTCAAACTACGCATTACACTTGCTTTTATGGGTCAAACCTTTGACTCTCCCATATGGGTTGACTAAAAATGACTTTGCATTACAAAATACATTGATAAATTTACACTTAAACTATTTTCTAATTTAGATTTACGACATTTATTTTAGGACATATCAAAAGGAAAAATGTGATATCCCACGGCCCGTAAATCAATGTTCAAATTTCATTTTGATTGACATTTGCAAAAAGATTAAACTTAGGCACTTTAACAACATAAGTGATAGCATCATATTGCATTATGAGTCTAACTGTAAATTAGAACTTGTTGTATGATGAGGGAGTATTTAGTAACTCACTCAAAATTTGTACATTCATTTTGAACAAATTAATTTAAAATTTGAACATTTATTTAGAGACGCAGTGAATACTTTTTTTGAGATGATGAAAATATTTTTTGTAAGTTATTAATTAGATTAATTTTGGAACATTAATTTAATCACCACTCACGTAAATTTAAATTAAATGTAAATTTTTGATTAAGTTAAAAAAAAATCATTTAAGTAATAAAGGTAAAAAATGGACATTTATATATGGATTATTTTTTCCTATTGTGAACAATGAAAATAAGTTCTTCTTTTTCAGGTAACTGGAAAAATGATTTTATTCCATATTCCAATTTTTTTTAACTATTAACTAATATCCAAACATCACATTGAATGCTCGAATCAGAGATAGGACTACGAAGGCGACATGAAAGTCTGCCAACAAAGTTTTAACACCGATGCAATCAAACTCGAAACTTGTTTTAATCTCGAACATCGCTTATCAAGTGATTTAGACTCTTATAGTCACAATTTTTTTTTTTTAAATCATTAGCTCATTTATTGAAATCTTTTCAAATCCCCTCAAATTCCCCAACATTTTTTTTTTATTTTCATAACCATATTCATTAATTACTACTACCGTTTAGATTGAGAGGCAGATTCATGCAATCATAGAAATCCCCTCCCAAATTTGAAATTCAAATTCCATTTTTACTAAAAAGGTAAAAATAAATAAATAAAATGAAATTCAAATATAGAATGAAATTACAAAAAGGAAAAGGAAAAGGAGCTGAGTCAAAATTGTCCTAACAGGGAATTCCCGGTCAGAAACACGATTCTCTCTCCTATATAATCTCCACATTTCCCCCGCAATCTCACTAAAATTCCATCACTACATCAATCTTCTACTACCAAAACCCAGAAAACATGGCTCGTAAATCTCAGACCAACGACAACAAGACCACCGTCACCGACGCCGGCGGCCAACCGAGGCGCCTCGCCATCGCTGTTATCGGCTCCGTCACCTCGTTTTGGACTCTATGCTCCAAACAAGCGACGAAAGCATCTAAAAAGCTGAAGAACAATTCAAGGATCATGCCGAAATCGCCGTTGGCGCAGCGGCCGAAGAAGCTTCTCGCGACGCTTTCAAACAAGGCGATCAAACTGCGGCAGAAGAAAGGCGGCGGCCGGAATGGAAAGGAGGAGGAACTGGACTTCGGAGACGATGGATTGTGGCAGAGGGAGATCATGATGGGAGATAAATGTCAGCCGTTGGATTTCTCCGGAGTAATTTATTATGATAAGGAAGGGAAGCGTATGAGCGAGTTGCCGGCGCGTTCGCCGCGTGCAAGTCCGTTGCATCAGTATGCCTATACGTCGGGAAAATCCGATTGGTAGTGTAATCTTGGGGGAAATAAATTTAATTCTATTTTAGAGTTGCCGCGAACGGTATCGTTTTGTATGGATCAGCAGCTCAACCCATTTTTCATTTATTTCTTCTGAATTTTTTTAATTTTTTTTTTCTTGAAATTTGGGATGTGTAATATTGGCCTGGAATTGGATTACATATACACACTGTGTAGAAACCAAATTTTGTGTTTGATTATATGTCTAATTATTTCAAATGTTATATCCTATTTGAAAATGAATGGTTCAATTTTAATGGTGCGTGATTTTTCATAAAATTAAATAAATTATCAAGTTAATTATATTATGATATTAGTATAATATAAAGATTTGATTTTATAAAAAAACGCATTTTTTTCTAAATTTAAGAAAAAACCATTTTTACACTGATATTTAATAATGCATATACACTGACACTATTTACACTGACACTTTTTTACCCTACACTTAATAATATATGTACTGACATTCTTCACAGTGACATTTATTTACAATAAAATATGCACTTTTTAATGCTAACACTGATACTTTTTTACACTGACACTTAATAATACATGTAATGACATTGTTTACACTGGCATGTCACTCTTTATACTGACACTTTGTTACACTAAAACTGACATTTTTTACACTAACACTGACAATTAATAATGCATGAAATGACACTCTTTACACTGTCACTTTGTTACACTAACACTGATACTTTTTTACACTGTCACTTAATAATACATTACATGCACTGACATTCTTTACACTAGCAATAACGGGGAAATCAAAACACATTTTTTCTAATGTTAATAAAAATTGCGTTTTTTTGTAAAATTTTGACTAATATAAAATATTGAAAATATTTTTAACTATATATAAATAATAAATTATGGGTCAAGTTCATTCCATTTATGCTCAAAATTAAACCACACATTATAGTGGAGCGGGAGTAGTATTTCCAATATTACTTGTCTCGAGCCTCTCGAGGCTTTTTCTGTTATCTAATTTTTACCTATATCCAAATGCATTAATCTATTTATATGTTTTTTAACAGTATACTCCCTCCGCCCCAATAATAGCTTCCCTTTTTGCCATTTTGGGTGTCCCGCTAATAGCTTCCACTTTCCTTTTTTGGCAAAGGAATCTTTACTATTTCCTTCACTCATTCTCTCTCCTCATTATTTTAATACTCACAACACTATTATAATTTACTATTCCCTCCACTCATTCTCTCTCCTATTTTCAAATTACACTCACAACATCTTTACTTCCCTCCCACTTTCTTAATTTGCGTGCACAAAAAGTTTTGGGAAGCTCTTACCGGGACGGAGGGAGTATTGTATTGCTTTTAAAAAAAACCAATACAATATACTGTACCTCTTTCATTTCAAAAGAATAAGGTTTTTATTTTTCTTTTTAGTGTGTTCCATAATAAAGTTTTTAGTTGATTTATTATTTAAAATAAACAATATAACTCACTTGTTATTCTCACAACAAAAACTCTCTACCTATTTTTTCTCTCCTACATTATTTTTTCACACTCATTATATTTCTTTTTTTTAATCTACATGTAAAATCAAACTTAAAAAACGGAGAAAATATATGGTACGGGCGAGTTTATGGTCAGGCACTCAAGCTAGGAGAATAAGGTAACTTAACAAAAATTAAATCAAGTTAGAAACTAATCATTTAATTCCAAATGTGATTACACACTCTATTGTTTTCATTTCATTAGTTGATTTAGTTTTATTTAACATCCCATTTTAATCACATCTCCATGTAAGTGAGATGTGTGGTTGTTATTACCTAATATAAATCGTAACCATATTTCTCACAAAAAAATAAATATGTGACTGTTTTTGTAAAAGAACATTATCTCACGTCGAAAATAAACAAGACTTGTATATAACATATAAGAATACAAAGCTACCCCTCATAGCATCAATTTGTTTGAAGGTGAAAGCTTATACTTTATTATGGTATCAGAGTTGGCTCTCCACATATGCAGGTTCAGCAGCCCACAATGAACCTAAAGTCCGGTTACACGTGAGGGGATGTGTAAAAGAACATTATCCCACATCGGAATAAATGAGACTCGTACATTATCCTACATTTATTATTGAACGAAATGAGTAATAAATAAATCATTAATTATTAGGAATAGTTGTACCGAAAATTTTTTTTATCAAAAAACTATTAAGATTAGGGTAGAAGATAATGTAGCCGAAATAAGAGAAACTTTAGTGGAAATTCAAATTCAATTTCTTCAAACTCCGGTCAACGTTAAGTAAAGAAGACTTGTCTTAAATGTCAACCATAACCAAGGACAAACTCACAGCTAGGGCTGAGTCAAATTTTATGGAAATTTCGTTAATCGGTCCATCCGTTCTGTTTCAAGAAAACTGGGTCAACTCAAACAAACTGATCCGGTTTCCAAAATATTTTTTTTTTTTTAAAATCCCTCCTTTCAATCTGAAAAGGCAATGACCTTTCATAAAAATTAAAAAAAAAATATATAGTGAAATAATTGTTGTGAGTATAAAAAACGAGATAGGAGAGAGAAAATAGGGTAGATGATAATAAGTAAACATTATTTTTGGGACGAAGGTGATTCCGAAAGATTTAATTTGAAGCACACGACTGATTCAATATTCAAATATCAGCTGGCTTTTAATGCTATTAATTTGACAAATGTGTTCGATATTTATAAATAATGTCCCCTAAAGGGTCAAGGCAAAAAAATGTCAGCTAAAATAATTTTATAAATAATGAGTTTTACATGAAACTAGTTTGATGACAATAATGGTAGGTCCATTATTTTTGGAGCCGCCAAAAGGACTAAACTCAAATATCCAAGTCTCGTTCCTATAGTTTGCTTTTATTTATTTATTAGTACATGTTCGTGTTTAAGGACACGTGTTTGTTTTTTTTTTTTTAATAAGGACAAAATGGGAAAGAGACAAATATATGAGGGCAAAATGGGAAATTCACCGTTTGATACTGTTCATTGTACTGTAAATAGTGGAGGTGTGATTTATACTATAGATATCATGATACAATTGTAATAATTCTTTTTTTTATTATTATTTTAGAAACACAATTTTTTATTTTTTTAAAAGGAAACATAATACTTATGAATAAACAAATCATGTTTTTCAATTTTCACATGGCATCAGAGCAATAAGATTCAAAACCAAAAATCCTAAAACCCTCTTCCCCTTTTTCGGCAGCCCCTCCCCACCCTTGCAATGGCCGAAGCTTCCTCCACCATTTCAAACGCTGCCCAACCCGACCAACCCCTTTTCTTGGTCAACCTATCCTATTGCTGCACTCTTACCCCCTAATCTATCTCACATGGGCATCCCAAATAACCTCCATCCTCTTTGGCCTCGACCTCTTGAAGTTTGTCGATGGCACCCACCCAAAACCCGATGATGACATCATCACCACCACCCCAGCCATCGTTGAAACGAACGATGAACCGGCGAAACCAGCCACCACCACAACAGTCCCAAATCTGGCAGCCATCACTTGGTCTCGCCAAGATCGCCTTATCCTTTGAGCCCTCATAGGAACTTTAGATCCCGCTATTGCTTCCCTAGTTCATCAAGCCAAAACCTCTCACGAAGCTTGAACCATCCTCAAAACCACCTATGCTAACCCCTCCCATGGCCACATCCTTCAAATAAAAGACAACCTTGCTAATCTAACCAAAAACCAATTATCCATCTCCGACTACATGAATGCTGTCAAATCCTACACCGACAAGCTAGCCATCCTTGGCAAACCCATGGATTCCGAGGACATAATCTACACCATCCTAAAAGGTTTGGACTATGAAACCTTCAAACCCGTCATTCATTCCACCCGAGCCCGAGACAACCCTATCTCCTTTGAAGCCCTACACGAAAAACTTATCCAACATGAACTCACCCTTAAACAGTCCACCACTCCTCTCCCCACCACCGCCTTCACCGCCCAAACCCGTCCATCACCCAACCGTGGCTACCACCGCACCACCAATCCCTCTCCTTCCTCCAGCCCAAACCACTCACCCCTCTCCTTTAAAGGAAAGTGTCAATATTGCCGTAACATTGGTCATGTTATCTCCCAATGTCGCCAATTCAAGCGCGACCACCCCACCGTGACCATCCCTCCTCCCCCTCACCAAAACCGAAATCCACCACCTAACCCCCCAAGCCCACACTGCAACCAATCCCAACCCCCCTCAACCTCCTTCTTGGCTCATCGACAGTGGTGCAACCAATCACATCACAAACAATCTCTCCAACCTTGCTTTACACACACCTTACAATGGCAGTAACGACGTCATTATCGGAGACAGTTCCTCTCTTCCGATATCTCACATAGGTTCCTTCTCTTTCCTCACATCCTCCTCTCTTCTTCATTTCAATAGTGTCTTACATGTCCCCCTTATTACTCGAAATATTCTATCTGTCTCTCAATTTTGTCGTGACAACAATGCTATCATTGAATTCTCACACTCTTCTTTTCTTATCAAGGACAAAGCCACAAGTCAAACTCTTATCCATGGAAACCTTAAGGATGGCGTCTACATTGGCACCCTCTGCCCATTCAAGCTCATTCAAGCTCTCTCTCTTCGCAGCTGTGGCATTAGGACATCCCGCTTCTCCTGTTCTTAGTTTATTACGTAGCAAGTTTAGTTTATCTATTTCTTCTAGCTTACCCCCATGTAATTCCTGTTTTATCAATAAAAGTCACAAGCTGCCTTTTGCATCTTCTTCTCTTGTCTCACATGCTCCCCTCGATCTCATCTTTTCGGATGTATGGACTTCTCCAATCCATTCACTTGACAATTTCAAATACTATGTCATCTTTGTCGATCACTACACCAAATATATTTGGTTCTACCCTCTTAAACACAAATCCGATACCTACAACACCTTCCTCCGCTTCAAAACACTAGTCGAAAAATACTTCAAATGCCCCATCATTCAAATCTACTATGACAACGGGGGTGAATACCTCAAACTCACACCCACTCTTGGTCAAAACGGCATCACCCATCTTATCACCCCCCCTCACACCCCACGAGCATGCTTGGGTATGCCGAACATCTTCCATACTTGGCCACATTGTTGAAGCGGGTCTCGCCCTCCATTTCCCATGCAGGACCTACCCATCACACTTTGGCCCTATGCCCTCACCACTGCTACCTACCTCATAAACAGATTACCTACACCCACCCTAAACAATGATTCCCCCTACCTTTGCCTATTCCGCTCCCCTCCAAACTACACCAAATTACGTAGTTTTGGCTGTCTTTGCTATCCTTGGCTGCGCCCATACACCTCTCACAAGATTGCCCCAAAATCCATCCCATGTATCTTCCTTGGCTACTCACCTACGCAAAGTGCGTACTACTGCCTTGACCCCACCTCCCATCGGGTTTACATCTCCCGTCATGTCCGCTTTGTTGAAACCATCTTCCCATACAACTCCCTCACCACCACTTCCCCCAAAGCTTCCGCTCCCCCTCCCTCTGAATAGCACACCCTATTCCTCCCCATCCTAAACACTACCCCCTCTATCCCACCTCCCCCCATAACCCCACCCCCCCACTCCTACCTCCTCAACCCATCCCTCTCCCAATCCCACTCCCAATGAACCACCATCCCCCCTCAGCCTAAAACAATCCCACCTACTCCCAGCCCTACCTTCACTCCTCCTCCCACCCGTACTATCACCACAAGATTATCCCATGGCATCACCAAACCTAATCCCAAATATGCCAACCTTTCCCTTCTCACCTTTCCCACAAGCCTTTCCACCACCACCAAATAAGCCCTATCCATTCCCCATTGGCATAATGCCATGATTGATGAATTTCAGGCTCTGACCCGCAACAACACATGGTCTCTGGTTCCTCCTACCATAGCTCATAACATTGTTGGTTGTAAATGGGTTTTCCGTATCAAATACAATCCCGACAACACAATTCATAAATACAAGGCTCGGCTTATAGCTAAGGGTTTTCACCAACAACCCGGTGTTGACTACACCGAAACCTTCAGTCCTGTTGTAAAACCAGCCACTGTCCGTCTCCTTCTCTCTCTTGCCACCACCAACCATTGGCCCCTTCGCCAACTTGATGTCAACAACGCCTTCCTTCAAGGTACCCTCTCTGAAACTGTGTTTATGACCCAACCCCCCGGATTTGATGACTCCGCCAACCCCTCCTCCGTTTGTCGTCTTTTCAAGGCCATCTATAGCCTCAAACAGGCCCCTCGTGCCTGGTTTCAAGAACTCAAAACCTACCTCACCACATATGGCTTTCATCCCTCTTTAGCCGATCCCTCCCTCTTCATACTAAACACAACTCCATCCCCGATTTACCTATTAGTCTATGTCGATGACATCATTGTCACCGGCCCCTCTCCTTCTCACTTCAGTCTTTCATCGACAGTCTGTCGCAACGTTTCTATCTCAAAGACCTTGGTCCCCTATCCTACTTCTTGGGTGTTGAAGTAGTCCCGAACCAAAACGGGCTCCTTCTCTCCCAAAAAAAATACATCCTTGATCTTCTCACCTGTCACAATATGATTGACTGCAAACCTCTTCCAACTCCCATGGTTGCTTCACCACCCCTCACTCGATCCACTGCCACTCCCGCTGTTGACCCTACCCCCTATCGTGCTATTGTTGGCGGACTTCAATATCTGTCTTTCACTGGTCCCGATATTGCCTTCTCCGTCAACAAACTTGCCCAGTTCATGCAAAATCCCCAACCTCCTCACTGGGTTGCACTCAAGCGGCTTCTCCGCTACCTTCATGGCACTATGCAATTGGGTCTTCAGATCTTCTCCAAGTCCCCTCCCTCACTTCATGCCTTCTTTGATGCGGATTGGGCAGGTAACAAAGACGACTTTGTGTCCACTTCAGGCTTCTTGGTTTATCTTGGGCGCAATCCAATCACTTGGTCAACCCGAAAATAACGTGCACTCGCTCGGTCTACTAATGAGGCTGAATTTTGGGCAATTGCTGACACCGCCGCTGAACTCACTTGGGTTAAGGACTTACTTACTAAGCTTGGATTCTCCTTACCTGCTACACCTGTGGTCTATTGTGACAACCTAGGCGCCACAACCTATTCTGCAAACCCCGTTTTTCACTCTCGGATGAAACATGTGGCTCTTTCATTTCACTTTGTCCGTGACCAAGTTCAATCCGACTCTCTTCTTGTTCAACACATTTCTGGTTCGGATCAACTGGCTGACATCTTGACAAAACCGCTACCTCGCATATGCTTCCAACAACTCACTTCCAAGATTGGTCTTTTCCTCGGATCGTCCATCTTGCGGGGGCGTATTAAGGATAAAACGGAAGATACAGCATCAGAGGTTGAGGCGCCAGCCTCGGAATCCTTCAGGTGCCGCACAGGCGGTCACTGACCACGGCCGTAGCTCTTTGGGTGGAAGCGCCCGCCTCACCAAACTCCAAGCGGCCGCCTCAACGTGATCAATCCTTGGCCGATCCTTCTGGACTCCAGGTGTCCGCCCAGCCCCTCACCAGGCGCCGGCCTCAGCGTACGAGTATCTCCTAATCAGTGTTGGATTCCTGATTTACTTGGTGTATATTCAGTAGTTTATAGAATTAGGAAACTAAATTTTCATTGTATAGATTGGATTTACAAATCCTTGTATTAGAATAGGACTCTTCCTATTGTACTATATATAATTCAAAAAATTAATGAGATAATTTTATATAATATATTACAACTTGTCAAAAACTTCTTTGTACACAACATTTGTAGTCCTGTCATCTGACTGTTCATGACTATTACATATAAGCACTTTAAGTCCTTTCCTTGTAGTTACTCTAGAAAAAGCAACATATAATTGTCCATGACTAAATACTGGTCTTGGAAGAAAAAGGCCAACATGAACGAGGGACTGACCCTGACTTTTATTTATCGTCATTGCAAAAGAAACTGTAACGACCCTAACCCTAGGCACTAATTTAACTTCATATTGTGTGCTTTTAATATTATCGTTAATATTATGTGTTCATTTTATATCTTTAAATTTCTTATATTAGGATAAAATGATGAGAAAATAAATAGTGTTCTAAAGGAAAAATAATAATTGGAAATAAATAAAGTAATAGAATGAAGTGGTAATAAAATGGACAAATAAAATGTTATGGGTTGGGAGAATTAATTTAAATTGATGGAAGAGTTTTTGGTAGGGGATATTGGAGTAGGGGACAACTCCCCTAAAACCCTCCCCAAATCCCCCTTGTGACCGGCCCCCCCCCCTCTCTCTTGACCATTTATACTCCTCCCTCCTCCTTCTTCTTCTTCTTCCTCTTCACTTTCTCCCTCATACTTTCCATGGAACCCATTAATGGAGCTTCATCTTCTCAAGCTCCTACCAAGCTCAAATCTTCACCATTTTTCAATCCGGGAGCACTTTTGGAATCGGGAGACCAAGAGGAGTTCATCAAGCTAAAGAAATCCTTGATCCATCTCCAATTTTTAAGGTGAGTTATTATGACCCTTCCCTTCTTATGATTGATCATAAATTATAAATGTTGTCCTTGTTATATTATGGGTGTTACATGCTTTAGAACCTTACATGAGTTAGAAAATGGGTAAATGAATTTGGTTGAGGATAATGTTCTTGGAAGATGATTTAGAGGGTATAAAATGGGTAAAATGTGGAATGATAAATAAATTAGAACTTCTCTACTTTGGGTTGCACGATTTAGGAGGAACTTAGTAAAGCTAGGAAATCTTCTTGTGGATTCTTGAATTTAGAGTAGAAGGAAAATGGGAAAGAAAGAGAACAAAAAATGGTAAGTATGGACTTTAGGATATTTGGGAATCCTGGAGCAGGCACTTGGGCGGTCGCCCAAGGGGGCGTGAGCGGCCGCCCATGTGTCCAGAACTTAGGGTGCCTTGTAAAGCCTCTTGGGCGGTCGCCCAAGAGGTATGGGCGGTCGCCCAAGACCCCAGAATCCCTGATTTTAAATTTAAACCAGAAATTGTTTAGCAATCTTGTTTGATCCTTTATAGATGGTGACCCCTACCTAGTAAGTTGAACTTGAACCTTCATAGAGGCTATGTATTAGTGTACAATGACCTTGCAGGATGGATTGATGATACTTCCTTGCCTTACTTGAGTTCATATACATTGTTTATATTGTGCATAGTGTGTTAATTAAATGTTGTACTATGATATTGGTTGAACATGAGTATATTTC